>LR738709.1:573660942-573709532 GCA_902687465.1 Secale cereale
GGAGGAAGTCGGGGGCGTCGGGGGCGCGGGCGTCGAGGTCGTCGGGGGCGCAGCGCTAGGCTCAGCGGGGGTGGCGCGGGGGCGGCGGCGTCGGGGCGCTGGAGGGAGGGAGAGGGAAGGGGAGATCTGGCGAGGGAGAAAGAGGGAGGGTGCGGTGGGGGGCGATATGGATGGGGGAGATTACTAATGGCGCACCGCCCCCTAGTGCGCCATAAGTATGGAGATTCTAATGGCGCACCACCCCCTGGTGCGCCATTAGTATTGTGTTCTAGTTACTAGCCCGACTGGTCAGGTTATATCCCACCTAACCCACTACCCATGAGAACACACCCACTAGCCCGACTGGTCAGCACGCAGCACACCCACCAGGAGGTCCTGGGTTCGATTCCCAGGCTCCCCAATTTTTTTATGAATTTAAAATGTTGTTTGACACTTATTTGTGTTTAAATATGTTCAAACTTGTTTAAATCATAACAGTAATATTTTTTATAAAACAGTAATATTTTTTAAAAAATATCATCAAATTTGTTATTTGAAAATATTTATGAATATGAAAAAATATCATCAAATTTATTATTTTGAATATATCATGAGTTCATGGGTCGGCGGCGGCGGCTGGTGGAGCGGGGAAGGGTGCGGTGGGTCGTCGTCGGTGCTTGAGTAGGGAAGGGTGCGGGGGGTCGGCGGCGGCGGCCGGTGGAGCGGGGGGTGCTCGGCGGCGAGGGGGACCGGATCTGGCGAGGTTTGATAGCGATCAAGATGGAGGGGGATCGAGATCGAGTGTCCATGAAATTTAAAAACATTCAAGAGTTCAAAAAGTGCCCATGAAATACAATCGAGAAATGAAGGCTACGATTTAAATACAATCGATCTTAGCTAGCTATCTGTTCACAATCTTCTTGCCCTTCTTTTTCGCAAATGGATTTCTTCTGTGGAACGGACGTCCTTTAGGTAGGGTGGTCCTGCTTCTTCTTGTGGTGTATGTTGCTACTTCATCATCGTCGTCATGTTCGATCCTCGGGTCGCCGTACTTGTCGAAGTCTTGCTCATTGGCTACTCCATCCATTCCGATGATCTTCCTTTTGCCTCTCCTCACGACAACACGACTGGGCTTTGACGGGTCGGTAATGAAGAAGCATTGGTAAACTTGGGAAGCCAGTACCCATGGCTCATTTTTCGCGGTGACGTTTGCGCCCGCGGTCTTGGATTTGGCTTCGGGTATAACCATGGTGGTGAAATACCGGTCTTCTTTTAGGACGCTATTGGCCCATCTGACACGGAACATCGGGACCTTCTCTCCAGCGTAGCTCAGCTCACAGATCTCCTCGATCCTTCCGTAGTATCTGTCCTTGTCATTACCGGTGTAGGATTCCATCGTTACCCCGGAGTTCTGATAACCATCGCTCTTCATGTCCTTGGCCTCGGTGTAGAATGTGTAGCCGTTGATATCGTATGCCTCATAGGTCATCAGGTTGTGCTCGGCGCCCTGTGACAAGGCGAATATGAGTTGTTCTTCCGCGGAAGAATCCTCATGTAAAGGGTATGACAGAAGCTTCTGCTTGAACCAACGCGTGAACCATGAGTTGTGCTCTTTCATTATATCTCCGTCCGTCCTCTGTTGGCCTCGGTCATTGTACGTCTTCTCAATAAAGGTTTTGTGCTCTACCACCCAAGGATCGACCACGTCTATGTGTTGTAGCGCGACTAGGTTTGCTCTTTCAAAGTCGGCGAGTCGACCCTCGAAGTCGACATGCATTTCGCGGCGACCCTCACGGTGACCCCATCCAGCGAGTCTACCGAGGTGCCTGTTGACGGGCAGACCAACGGGGTTCTCGATGCCTAGATAATTCGTGCAGTAGGAGATGCACTCTTCGGTCAGAAAGCCCCTGGCTATGCTTCCCTCTGGACGTGACATGTTGCGAACGTATCCTTTGATGACACCATTCATCCTTTTGAACGGCATCATGCTGTGCAGGAATATCGGCCCGAGTTGGATGATATCGTCCATGATATGGACCAGCAGATGCACCATAACGTCGAAGAATGTGGGCGGGAAGTACATCTCAAGCTCGCATAGTATCACCACGATCTCTTCCTGTAGCCTTCTGAGTTGCCTCACGCCAACAAACTTCCGAGAGATGACGTCGAAAAAGTTGCATAGGCCAAATAGGGTTACACGGACGTGCGCATCCATGATCCCACGGATTGCAACTGGAAGTATCTGCGTCATCAGCACGTGACAGTCGTGAGACTTCATCCCGCTGAACTTCAGCTTCGCTGGGTCTAGGTATCTGCTTATCTTCCCCGCGTAACCGTAAGGAAGTTTTACTCCTACGAGGCAGGTGAAAAACTGCTTGATCTCCTCCTGACTTAGAGTGAAGCACGCGGGAGGGTAGTCATTTCCGGTCTTCTTGGCCTTTCTGCCTTTGCGATGACTTTCCGTGTCCTGCTTCGCGTCATCATCATCATCATCATGATCATCATATATAGCGTGAAGCTCCTGCCTGATGCCCATTGATTTCAAGTCTGCCCTTGCTTTCGGCCCATCTTTGGTCCTCTCTGGCATGTTGAGCAGGGTACCAAGCAGACTCTCGCACACGTTCTTCGTGATATGCAAGACATCAAGGCTGTCAGGCACACGGTCGATCTTCCAGTACGGCAAGTCCCAGAAAACAGACCTCGTTTTCCATACCTTCAGCAGCGGCTCTGGCGCCTTTCGCTTCTTTCCCGGCTCTGGTGCCTTTTGCTTCTTTCCCGGCAGTGGGCAATCTTTCCAATTTTTCAACAGTTCGTTTATTTCCTCGCCGCTCCTCGTACGCGGGCGTCCTCGGGGTTCGGTTTCACCATCGAACAGATCCTTGCGTTTTCTCCACAGGTCATCGTCGCGAAGCCACCTTCGATGTCCCATGAACACGGTTTTCGAAGACCCAGGATCTCTATCTAGCTCGCGATACGTTGTGTCATCCATGCACCTGACGCATCCAGAAAATCCGTGGACCACCTGCCCCGCGACATATCCGTAACCGAGATAGTCGTGCACCGTCGTGAGCAGCGTGGCTCTCATAGGGAAATATTCTTTCTTTGCGGCGTCCCACGTATTGGCTGGTGTTTTCCACAGCGTGTCTAGCTCCTCTTTCAGTAGCCCCAGATACAGATTGATGTCATTCCCTGGTTGTTTCGGTCCTTCAATTAGCATACTCATGTGAATGTACTTCCTCTTCATGCACAACCAGGGGGGAAGGATGTACATCCACACAAACACAGGCCAGGTGCTATGTGTGCTTCTCTGGCTGCCAAACGGATTGACTCCATCGGTGCTCGCGCCCAGCACGATGTTCCTTGGATCGTTCCCAAATTCTAGGTCTTCGAAGTTCAACGCTTACCACTGGCTCGCATCCTTAGGGTGACTCAGCATCTTGTCTTTTTTATCTATCTCCGGATCATTTGCGTCATCTTCTCGCTTCTTCTCCTCCCTATCCGCATGCCAACGCAGGAGCTTTGCTACCTTAGGGTCCGCGAAATACCGCTGCAGACGAGGAGTGATCGGAAAGTACCACACCACTTTTCGAGGAGCTTTCTTCGTCTTCTTATATCGAGTGACGCCGCACACCGGACATATGGTAGACTCCGCGTGCTCGTCCCGATAAATGATGCAATTGTTCATGCACACATTGTATTTCACGTGCGGTAAATCCAGAGGACACACGATTTTCTTCGCCTCCTCCAAACTGGTGGGGCACTTGTTCCCCTTGGGAAGACGTTCGTGCCAGAATGACATGTTCTCGTCGAAGCATGCGTCGGTCATTTTGTGTTTTACCTTCATCTCCAGAGCCATGAGCGTTACTTTCAGGCGGGTATCCTCGGGCCTGGATCCTTCATACAATGGAGTAACCGCGTCTAACTCAAGTTGACCCATCTTGGCTTTCTCTCGGGCGGCAGCTCTTGCGTTATCGGTCTGCTTGAGAAGCAGCTCTTGAATATGAGGGTCCTGCACCCAGCCCATCGATGGTCCAGCGTCGTCTGCTCCGTCGGCATCATCATCTTCATGATCATGCCCGTCGTCTGCTCCGGCATCTTCCTCATCGTCATGTCCTGCATCTTCTACATGATGACTGTGTACAGCATCACCGTCGTGATCATCTCCTGGGGATTCTTCGTCTTCTCGCCCGCCCGAGCCACGGTGGTTGTCTTGCTGCCCTTCCTCATTTCTTGCCCGGCCACCATGGACGACTTCGTAGTCATCGTCATCACCTTGCCACCGATAGCCATCCATGAAACCACGCAAGAGCAGGTGGTCCCGCACCTGCCCGGAATCCGGGTCCGCAATAAGGCTCTTCAGCTTGCATCTTCGACACGGACATCTTATCTCCGTCTCGTTCTTTTGAAGCATCTCGGCCTTCGCGGACCTCAAAAACCTATTCACGATGCCTTCGGTCATCATGCGCACCATGGTCGCCTACGGGGTAGAGCAAAACGATATTTTAGAACCAAGAAAAAATTTGCCATGACTTTCCCTAAAAATAGGACAAAAAAGAATGCTTAATGCCAAAATTCTCACCAAAACGGAAATGAATCAACATTCCGGGAAAATATTGGCAACTATCGCATTTCAAATACCGGTACACCTCCAAACACAAACACATATGCAACACAACAAACATATGCAACACCACGAACATACATAGATCTAGCTAGGCCATAAAAAGTGCATGTGCACATTGTTGTAGGGAGAACAACATAAATATAGCTTCCCCCCTTACTTACCTATCAAAACAAGGTAATTTAACCACTTAATTTGAATGAATCTATGGTGGAAATGAGGTGAAAAAGAGGAGGGACCCGAGACAAGGAGGAGGTGGAGAGAATGAAGTGGGGAGAAAGTGAGTGTGGGTAGGAGAGGCTGTCCAAAATATCTTGTTGCTGCCCACTTACTAATGGCGCACCCACTATAAATGCGCCATTAGTAATCAAGGTTACTAATGGCGCATCTTCAGTTAGTGCGCCATTACTAGTTTAAACTAGTAATGGCGCACTGTGGAACAGTGCACCATTAGTAGTTTTGCAAAAAAAAGAATAAAAAATATAATAAAAAAAGAACATTAGTGGCGCACTTTACTGCTGGTGCGCCATTACTAGTTACAACTAGTAATGGCGCACTCTGTCTGGATGCGCCATTAGTATGTTTGGACAGGCGCACTAGTTCAAAAAAAAACTTTTTGATACTAATGGTGCACTCTGGGCCAGGTGCGCCATTAGTAGTTTGAACTCTAATGGCGTATCAGAGGTTGGTGCGCCATTAGTATATACTAATGCCGCACTGCTTGTCTAGTGCGCCATTAGTATCAATTCCATCTATAGCCCTTTTCCTAGTAGTGTGAGGATTGGCTGCGCCCAAGACGGTGCTGAGACTCCTGTTGTTTCTGCCAAAGAGACCAGGGCGGTTGGGCTGGGAGGCGGAGGGCTGGAATGAGCCGCCTGTTGTGCTTCTGAAGTCCCCGGGCCGGCTACAGCAGTCCCCGAGCCGTCTGCTGGAGCTGGCACTTCTTGGCCGCCTGCTGGAGCAGTCCTCGGGCCAGGAACTGGCGCAGCGACTGCTGGGCCGTCTGCTGGAGTTGGAGTATCAAGGCCGCCTGCTGGAGCAGTCTTCGGGCCGGTTGCTGAAGTTGCCGGGCCGTCTGCTCCAGGATTGGCTGGTATGAAGATTGACTCTAATTCTCGTGAAGGCTTGATAGACGGCTTGCGCAGGCATTGGAGGGACACGCCGGCTGGTATTGCTTGGCGGGTAGAGCCGATTCATGCCAAGGTGTCAACTTGCATGTTGTCGGCTCGTGGCACGTGGAGGAACTCGCAGCCATCAAAATGCCCACTGATCTGCTGGACTAGGAAACGATAACTTGCCATATTTGCGTCCTTGGCGTCCCAGTCCCCAGACGACTGCTAGACAACCAAGTCCGAGTCACCATAGCACAGCACTCGACGGATGCCAATCTCTTGAGGCGGCAAAGTGGATTTGCAGGGTGTACTTGAGCTTGTTGCCTTTGGGAGAGGTGAGGACGACGCCGGCTCCCAAGCCAGTGCGCATCTTTGACCCGTCGAAGTGCATCCGCCAATTGGTTGAGTCTGGAGCAGGCGGCAGGTACTGGGTCTCGGCTCAGTCGACGAGGAAGTCGGCCAATGCTTGTGATTTGATGGTGGTGCGGGGCTGGTAGAAGATGGTGAAGGGGGCCAACTCAGTGGTCCACTTGGCCACTCTTCCTGAAGCTTCTCTGTTGCCCATGATCTCAGCAAGCGGAGCCGTGCAAATGACCGTGATCGGGTGCTCTTGGAAGTACTGCTTGAGTTTCTTGGCAGTGAAGTACACGCCATAGCACATCTTCTGGTAATGGGGGTAGTTCTGCTTGGAGACTGACAGCACCTTGCTCAAATAGTAGACTGGCCTTTGGACGAGCATGGCTCTGTCGTCTTCTGGACGCTCGACCACAATGACCATGCTGACCGCCCGGCTGGTGGCGGCTATGTAAAGGAACATGGGTTCCTTGTCTGTTGGCGCCGCCAGGACAGGCGGGGTGGACAGCAATTTCTTGAGGTGCTGGAAGGCTTCATCCGCCTTGTCGTTCCACTCGAAGCAAGTGGTTTTCTTCATCAGTTGGTACAGGGGGAGTGCCTTCTCTCCCAGCCGGCTGATGAAACGGCTGAGGGATGCCAGGTACCCTATGAATTTCTGGACATCTCGCACACGAGTCTGCCGCTCCATTCTCTCAATGGCCTTGATCTTTGCAGGGTTGCACTTGATGCCGCGTTCAGATACCAGGAAACCAAGTAGCTGGCCTGCTGGTACCCCGAAGACGCATTTCTCCGGGTTTAGCTTGATCTGAAAGTGGCGCAAGTTTTGAAATGTCTCTTGGAGATCCTCCAAAAGAGTTCCTATCTTCTCCGTCTTCACCACGATATCATCCACGTAAACGTGGGCGTTTCTGCTAAGTTGCTTTAGGAGACACTTCTGCATGCAACGCTGAAAGGTGGCGCCGGCGTTTCTCAGGCTGAACGTCATGGTCAGGTAGCAGAAGGCCCCAAATGGCGTGAGGAAGGCGATCTTCAGACGGTCAGCCGGATCGAGTTTGATCTGGTGGTACCCGGAATAAGCATCAAGGAATGACAGCAGCTCGCATCCGGCTGTGGAGTCAATCACTTGATTTATTCACGGCAGAGCAAACGAATCTTTAGGGCAGACTTTGTTGAGGCTGGTATAATCAATACACATGCGCCATTTGTTGTTCTTTTTCAGCACTAGGACTGGATTTGCGAGCCACTATGGGTAGAAAACTTCCATAATGAAGCCGGATGCTAGCAGGCGGGCGACCTCTTCCCCAACAACTCTTCTTTTCTCTTCTGACAGGCGGCGGAGTGGCTTCCTGACAGGCATTGCATCTTCTCTCACATGTAGCTCGTGCTCGGCGAAATCTGTCGGGACACCCGACATGTCTTTGGGGGACCATGCAAAATGTCCCGATTCTCACGGAGGAAATCGACGAGCTCGCTTTCCTATTTGCTGTCCAGGTTTGACCCTATGACAGCAAATCGCTCTGGGTGAGATGGGTGCAAGGCAATCTTCTTTGTCTCCTTAGCCGGCTGGAACGAGCCTTGCGGCTCCACCTCCCTGGGATCGGCTGGTATGGCTGGCTGCTCGCCAGCCATTGCCACCAGCCGTTTCAGGCAGCGCTTTTCTTTAGCCACGACAAGGGACTCGGCCAGACAGCTGCTGGTAGTTACACATGCGATGGACTTCTCATAGTCCCCGGCTATGGTTATTATTCCCTTGGGGCCTGGCATCTTCATCTTGAGGTAGGCATAATGGGGTACTGCCATGAACTTTGCAAGAGTAGGCCGACCCAAGATCACGTGATAGGGACTTTCCAGGTTCACCACTTCAAACCAGACTGACTCTCTCCGGAAATGCTTCTTGTCACCAAACAGGACATCAATCTTGGCCTTGCCGATTGGTGAGCAAGAGAGGCCTGGCACAATGCCGTGGAACACAATCCTGGTAGGCTGAAGCTGTTTTTCTTTGATGCCCAACTTCTCCATGGTGTCACGGTACATGATGTTGATGCTGCTGCCGCCGTCTACCAGCACTCGGGAGAAATGACAGGCCCGCCTGTCGGTGGAGAGAGTTGCATCCAGGACCAAGGCATAGGCCCCTGGTGAAGACATGACAGTCGGGTGATCTTCACGGCTCCAGCTGATGGGCCTCTCGGACCAGTGCATGAATTATGGGGCTTCGATGGCAACAATGTTGACTTCTCTGCGCTGCTGGCGCTGGCTGTGCCTATCGTCCGCTTGGCTTGTGAAGACGACATAGGCTCCGTTTTCTTCCGGGAACATGTCCTGGACCTGGCCACTCGGACGAGCAGCCGGTGGATTGGGAGGCGGGGCCGCCTGCCCAGCACGCGGCAGTGGCAGAGCTTCTCCTCTGGCAATCCGTGTGAGCCAATGGCACTTTCGTCTTGTGTGATTGGAAGGCTTCGTGCCACTGTGGAACTTGCAGGGGGCGTCCAGAGCTTGGTCGAAGGAGAAAGCCGGCTGCCGGCTGGCTTGCCGCCCTTCTGGCGCTTGGGCCCTGCTTGTGCCTCTGGCTGCTGGCCATCAACTGCTGCCACCAGCCAGCTGTTGGTAGCCGGCGCGTGGGTCTTGCGTTTGTGATCGTTCGGCTGGCCGCGTCGGCTGGACTCTCCAGCCGGCGTTTTGGGAGTTGGGGGAGTCATTTTCCTAGAAGCATCTACTTGCAGCCCGGTCTTCATGGAGGAGTCAGCGGTGGCGTATTTGTCTTCTATGCTCAGCAGCTCGTCCAGCGTGGCGGGCTCATCGCAGAGGAGTTTGTGCTTGAGCAAGGTGCCTTCTCTGCACCCGTCCGTAAAATACTCAACGGCTTGTACCTCGTGCACTCCCTCGCAAGAGTTTCACAGCTCTGCCCAACGCGTCAGATAATCGCGGGCTGACTCATCTGGGCCTTGAACACATAAGGAGAGCTGGCGCGGCTTAGGAGGACGCTTGTAGGTGCTGGTGAAGTTGCGAGTGAAGGCGTCGGTGAACTCCAACCAGCCGTTGATGCTGTTGGCTTTGAGGCTGTTCAGCCACGTCTGGTCCGTGCCCTGGAGCATGAGTGGCATGTACTTCACCGCAACACGCCTGTTGCCGGTTGCTATGCTGATGGCTGTGGAGTAATCCACCAGCCAGTCCTCTGGCTTCACTGATCCGTTGTACTGGGGGTATCTCTGGGGAGCGAGAAGCCCTTGGGGAAAGGCTCGTTACGGATGCGGGGGCCGAAGTAGGCCGGGCCGAGGTCATCTTCTTCTTCGACCGCCAGGGACCAAGCCAGTCGGTCAAGGTGGTGGCGGGCGTCGTTCTCCCCAACTCCCTCGCGGCGGCCCAAGCGGCCTGCCAGAGAGGGGTGGTCAACAGGCGGAGGAGACACACGCCTCTCCCATCGAGGAGGAGGCGGGTATTCCTCTCGCCGCTCTTCGGCCCTTGGGCGTCCGTCTTCGTCGCGCTCGATGGTGATGCGAGTCTGTCAGCTGCGGCTAGCAGCCGGCTCTGAGTCTCGCCGGTTGGGGGCGCCGACCGTTGGAGAGTGGGACGTGGCTCCTTGCTCTCGCCGAAGGGGGCGGTTATCTGCCTACGCGCCGGCCTCTGATGCCCGGCGACGGGCCTCCTGCTGCGCAGCAGCCGCGTCGAGGAGCTGGCGGGCGCGCTGAGTCATGCATCGAAGCTCGTCTCCCTCCAAGTATCCCATCGCATTGACTGCCGCCTGGGCAGCCCGAAGGTTCTCCGACGGAGTGAGGTATGTGGGCCGTGGTGCCCCCAGCATGTCTGCCAGCACCCCGTCGCGATCGCGAACTGCACCAGCCCGGCTAGGTTTGCCAGCAGCCGGCGTGCCACCTATGGCACGGTCCATCTCACGGCGGTAGGCTTCAGTCAGGCATTAGAAAGCGGCCAACTTGTTGGCGCTGTCGAGGAGCGAGATGCGAAGTGCCTCCAGCGCCGCGCCGTCTGCCCCCGCCGCAACGGGTGCAGCAAGGTTCTGTAGGGCGGCCTGGAGCGGGTCTTGGCCTGACCCGCCGAATGGCTCGTCGTGGTTGGTGGCGAGCACCTCCGTGACGGTGCTGATGGTGTTGCCGCACTCTAGAGCGAGGAGGGGGTCGTCGATGATCACCACGTGCTCGGGGAAGTAATCGACGGGCTCCGCGCCGAGGTCGATGATCATGTCTACTGGTGGGTCAGAAGAGCCCACTCACTCTACGTCAGAGGCGCGCTCGTCGATGATGTGGAGCTTGTCGAGGAGCTCGACGAGGCAGCTCTTCGGAGCTACTGGCTCTGCTGCCGGAGAGGGCTCGTCATGAATGTGGAGGCCGCCGAGAAGGTCGGCGAGTCCGCTCGCGGCGCATGCGGCATCAGCGCCGTGAAGCATCCCGGAATCCACGCTTGCGGGCGTGCCAGGCTAGCTGTGCTCGCTAGGGAGGAACAAAGTTCCCGTCCAGAACATGTCTCCGGATGACGGTGCACCTAGCCCCACTGTGGGCGCCAAATGTCGGGGTTTTGGGGCGACATATGCCAACGGGTGGCTTATCGTGCATGGGGACAATAGAGCGTGCATGGGGACAATAGAGCGTCGCCGGGTCCTGGAAGCAGGATAAGGCAGAACTTAGGACGCCTACGAATCTTACCCAGGTTCGGGGCTCTCCATCGAGATAACACCCCTAGTGCTGCTCTGCGGGGACTCTGCGTAATGACTAATGTCACTAGGGTAGCTACACGGTTGCTCCTTGAGCTGTGTCGTCTAGAGGAGGAAGAAGAGAAAGGCTAGCTCACTACCTTCACTCTAGGGAATTGGGATAGTAGCTAGGGTTTCTCTCTCTCTCTCTCTCTCTCTCTCTCTACGTGTCTCTCTTCCTTCTAGAGTTCAACGTTCCAACCCCTCCTCATGGAGGACCCTGGGGGGTTTATATAGGCCTACCCCCAGGGGTACAATTGTAATATCGGTAGAGTGGTCCCCGGCTATCAGCGTCTTCTGGTGCCGGCCTCACCGCCTGTCTGCTGGGGCCCGCCGTCTGCAGTCCCATGTGATTGCCTTTCACTGTAGGCATGCTTCCGCTGACGGCAGTATCGTCAGGAAAGAAGTGGCTACAGTGCTGCCGTACCCTGCCGTACACTACCACCACGTCCTGTCTTGTCATCTTGATGAGGTTCAGACATCTAGGGTAGGGCTCGCCGTCTGCTACCAGGCGGGCCGCCTCCCCCGGCCGCCTTCCAGGGGCGGCTTGTTTCTGACTTACCCACCGGCCGGTGGGGCTAGCCGCCTGCTGGCCCCGCCGTCTGTGGGTAGTGGGATCGTGGCTTCCTCTGACCGAAGCTTGGTCACTAGCAGCGTGGCTACAGTGACACGCCGCTTAAGAGGAGGCTATTGGGTACACATTCACTATAGCCATGCCCCTACAGATTCTCTAAGGCCGTGCTCAACTATAGCCATGCCTCAGCTGCGCGGTGGTCCCCCGACATGCATCCCGAGTGAGAGGCGTGGGACCGTCTGCTAGCTGCTGGCCGTGGAGCAGCTGCCTGTTTGGTCCCCTGCTGCCTGCTGGCAGCCGGCTCCTAGGGTAAGCTGTCCTAGGAGGCGGCCTGATGAGCAAACGGCTGGAGGGTAACAGGCGGCCCCAAATTGTCTTAAAATAACATGGGTGGTCGATGTGGATACCCGTGGTCAATATCTCCGAAACCCTCCACGTGGCTGCTCGCTAGAGCTCCACCTTTAGTCCCGGTTAGTAACACCAACCGGGACTAAAGGTAATTTTACGATTTTTTATTTGTTTTTAAAAAATTCTATTTTCAAATTTCTGAATTATTTTACAATTTATTCTCTAATCACCCACCCCCCATGACTGCTCAATTTAACCTCTAATCTCTAATCAACCCTCATCATTCCAAATCATCTAACTTCCCGGCCGGTCACCCATCCCGCTAACCAAGTCCCAAATAAGATGGCTATGCTAGTTGGAGGGCTAATGTTGAAGGCTATATGGATTGTGCGCCAGAGAATCTTGGCTAGTGGGCATCCAATGAAGAGATGTTGGATTGTATCATCATGGTCACAAAAACAACACCGCGAACTACCGACCCACCGTCTCTTCAAGAGATTGTCCTTACTCAGGATCACTTCCTGATGGACAAACCACATGAAAATCTTGATTCTCAGCGGCACATTAAATTTGCAAATGTGAATAGATCTCGGGATTGGGCCAGAATTAATCACTAGTAGAAAATGGGCCATTTGTCCCGGTTCAAAAGGGCCTTTAGTCCCGGTTCCGGAACCGGGACTAAAGGGTTGGTACTAATGCCCCCCTATAGTCCCGGTTCTTATATGAACCGGGACTAAAGGCCCTCCCCATGGCTGCTGGCTAGAGCTCCACCTTTTGTCCCGGTTAGTAACACCAACCGGGACTAAAGGTAATTTTACGATTTTTTTAAATCCCGATTTTCAAATTTCTGAATTATTTTACAATTTATTCTCTATTCACCCACCCCCATCACTGCTCAATTTAACCTCTAATCTCTAATCAACCCTCATCATTCCAAATTATCTAACTTCCTGGCCGGTCACCCATCCCGCTAACCAAGTTGCAAATAACATGGCTATGCTAGTTGGAGGGCTAATGTTGAAGGCTATATGGATTGTGCGCCAGAGAATCTTAGCTAGTGGGCATCCAATGAAGAGATGTTGGATTGTTTCATCATAGTCACAAAAACAACACCGCGAACTACCAACCCACCGTCTCTTCAAGAGATTGTCCTTAGTCAGGATCACTTCCTTATGGACAAACCACATGAAATTCTTGATTCTCCACAGCACATTAAATTTGCAAATGTGAATAGATCTCGGGATTGGGCCAGAATTAATCACTAGTAAAAAATGGGCCATTTGTCCCGGTTCAAAAGGGCCTTTAGTCCCGGTTCCGGAACCGGGACTAAAGGGTCGATACTAATGCCCCCCCCCTTTAGTCCCGGTTCTTATACGAACCGGGACTAAAGGCCCTCTGCGTGGCTGCTGGCTAGAGCTCCACCTTTAGTCCAGGTTAGTAACACCAACCGAGACTAAAGGAAATTTTACGATTTTTTTTAAATCCCGATTTTCAATTTTCTGAATTAGTTTACAATTTATTCTCTAATCACTCACCCCCCATCATTGCTCAATTGGACCTCTAATCTCTAATCAACCCTCATCATTCCAAATCATCTAACTTCCCGGCCGGTCACCCATCCCGCTAACCAAGTCGCAAATAACTTGGCTATGCTAGTTGGAGGGCTAATGTTGAAGGCTATATGGATTGTGCGCTAGATAATCTTGGCTAGTGGGCATCCAATGAAGAGATGTTGGCTTGTTTCATCATGGTCACAAAAACAACACCGCGAACTACCGACCCACCGTGTCTTCAAGAGATTGTCCTTAGTAAGGATCACTTCCTTATGGACAAACCACATGAAAATCTTGATTCTCAGCGGCACATTAAATTTGCAAATGTGAATAGATCTCGGGATTGGCCCAGAATTAATCACTAGTAGAAAATTTCCCATTTGTCCCGGTTCCGGAACCGGGACTAAAGGGTCGATACTAATGGCCCCCTCCCCTTAGTCCCGGTTCTTATACGAACCGGGTCTAAAGTCCCTCCACGTGGCTGCTGGCTAGCGCTCCACCTTTAGTCCCGGTTGGTAACACCAACCGGGACTATAGGTAATTTTACTATTTCTTTATTGTTTTTTAAAATTTTCCCCGATTTTCAAATTTCTGAATTATTTTACAATTTATTCTCTAATCACCCACCCCTCATCACTGCTCAATTTAACCTCTAATATCTAATCCACGCTCATCATTCCAAATCATCTAACTTCCCGACCGGTCACCCATCCTCTCACTACTCCAACCTGAGCACGCTTAACTTTCGGGTTCTATTCCCCCTCGTTTCCAAGTCTGCACTTGTTGTTTTCCTGACAATAGTAAGATGTCAATCCTATTAACCTTCAGGAGTTTAGCTTGAGCATGAAGTCACACATTTCACTGTTTGAGTTTGAAACTATTATTCTAAAAAACAATAATTATTTAGTAACACTAATATTTCTTGAATAAGTAGTTTGACTATAGTTTGACCATAGTTTGACCAGATTTGACCAAAATTCAAAAAAACTGAAATAATTATTTGAAGGAAATCTGCCCTAGAGGCAATAATAAAGATGTTATTTGTATTTCCTTATATCATCATAAATGTCTTTCATTCATGCTAGAATTGTATTAACCGGAAACTTAGTAAATGTGTGAATACATAAACAAAACAGTATGTCCCTAGTATGCCTCTACTAGAGTAGCTCATTGATCAAAGTTGGTTATGTTTCCTAGCCATGGACATGAGTTGTCATTTGATCAACGAGATCACATCATTAGGAGAATGATGTGATGGACAAGACCCATCCGTTAGCTTAGCACTATGGCCGTTTAGTTTTATTGCTATAGCTTTCTTCATGACTTATACATGTTCCTATGACTATGAGATTATGCAACTCCCGTATACCGGAGGAACACCTTGTGTGCTATCAAACGTCACAACGTAACTGGGTGATTACAAATATGTTCTACATGTTTCTCCGAAAGTGTTCATGGTGTTGGCATAGATCAAGAATAGGATTTGTCACTCCAAGTGTCGGAGACGTATCTCTGGGCCCTCTTGGTAATGTACATCATAATAAGCCTTGCAAGCAAAAGGACTAATGAGTTAGTCACGAGATGATGTATTACGAAACGAGTAAAGAGACTTGCCGATAACGAGATTGAACTAGGTATTGAGATACCGACGATCAAATCTCGGGCAAGTAACATACCGATGACAAAGGGAACAACGTATATTGTTATGCGGTTTGACCGATAAAGATCTTTGTAGAATATGTAGGAGCCAATATGAGTATCCAGGTTCCGCTATTGGTTATTGACCGGAGATGAGTCTCGGTCATGTCTATATAGTTCTCGAACCCGTAGGGTCCGCACGCTTAACGTTTGATGACGATAGGTATTATGAGTTTATGAGTTTTGATGTACCGAAGTAGTTCAGAGTCCCGGATGAAATCACGGACATGACGGGGAATCTCAAAATGTCTGAGACGTAAAGATTGATATATTGGACGACTATATTCGGACACCAGAAGTGTTCCAGAAAGGTTTCAGATTAATATGGAGTGCCGGGGGGTTACCGGAACGCCCCGGGGAAGTATTGGGCCCTAGTGGGCCTTAGTGGAGATAGAGAGGTCCGACCAGGGTTGGGCCGCGCGCCCCTCCCTGCTGGTCCGAATTGGATAAGGAAAGGAGGGGTCGGCGCCCCTTTCCTTCTCCCTCTCCGTCTCCTTCCTTCCCCTCTCCCTCTTGGTGGACTCCTACTAGGAATAGGATTGGAATCCTATTCCTAGTAGGATTGGCCCTCCTAGGGCGTGCCATAGGGGTCGGCCGGCCTCCCCCTTGCTCCTTTATATACGGGGTCAGGGGGGCACCTCTAGACACACAAGTTGATCAAGTTAATCAAGTTGATCTCTCCCAACCGTGTGCGGTGCCCCCTCCACAGAAACACACCTCAGTCATATCGTTGCAGTGCTTACGTGAAGCCTTCCGCCGGTAGCTTCATCATTTTCGTCACCACACCGTCATACTGACGAAACTCTCCCGCAAAGTTCTACTGGATCAAGAGCTCGTGGGACGTCATCAAGCTGAACGTGTGCTGAACTCGAAGGCTCAGTATGTTCGGTGCTTGATCGGTTGGATTGCGAAGAAAGTTCGACTACATCAACCGCGTCACTAGCAGCTTCCGCTTTCGGTCTACGAGGGTACGTAGACACACTCTCCTCTCTAGTTGCTATGCATCTAGTAGATAGATCTGGCGTGATCGTAGGATTTTTTTTGAAATACTACGTTCCCCAACAGTGGCATCATGAGCCAGGTCTATGCGTAGATGATATGCACGAGTGGAACACAATGAGTTATGGGCGATAATAGTCATACTACTTACCAACATGTCATACTTTGTTTCGGCGGTATTGTGAGGTGAAGCGGCCCGGACCGACATTACGCGTACGCTTATGCGAGACTGGTTTCATCGTTACGAGCACTCGTTTCTTAAAGGTGACTAGCGGGTGTCTGTCTCTCTCACTTTAGCTGAATCAAGTGTGGCTACGCCCAGTCCTCGTGAAGGTTAAAACAACACATACTTGACGAAAAATCGTTGTGGTTTTTGTATGCATAGGTAAGAACGGTTCTTGCTAAGCCCGTAGCAGCCACGTAAAACTTGCAACAACAAAGTAGAGGACGTCTAACTTGTTTTTGCAGGGCATGTTGTGATGTGATATGGTCAAGACATGATTGTTGGGGAACGTAGTATTTTCAAAATTTTAGTGCGATCACGCAAGATCTATCTACTAGATGCATAGCAACGAGAGGGGAGAGTGTGTCTACGTACCCTCGTAGACCGGGAGCGGAAGCGTCAAGTGACGCGGTTGATGTAGTCGAACATCTTCGTGATCCAACCAATCAAGCACCGAACGTACGGCACCTCCTCGTTTAGCACACGTTCAGCTTGATGACGTCCCACAAGCTCTTGATCCAGTTGAGCTTCACGGGAGAGTTTCGTCAGCACGACGGCGTGGTGACAGATATGATGTATCTGCCGGGGCAGGGCTTCGCCTAAGCACTCCAACGGTATGACCGAGATGTTTTTCTGTGGGGGGCGGGGGGCACCGCACACGGCTAAAACAATTCAACTTGTGTGTCCTAGGGTGCCCCCTGCCCCCGTATATAAAGGAGCAAGGGAGAGGCCGGCCCTAGAGGGGGCGCGCCAAGTGTGGGGAGTCCTACTAGGACTCCCAAGTCCTAGTAGGATTCCCCTTTCCTTTCCGGAGTAGGAGAGAAGGAAAGAGGTGGAGAGGGAGAAGTAAAAGGGGGCTGCACCCCTTGTCCAATTCGGACAAGAGGGGGGGCGCGCGCCTCCTTCCTTTTGGCCTTTCTCCTCTATTCCCGTACGGCTCAATAAGGCCCATATACTCCGAAAAATAGCCGAATCACTCGGAACCTTTCTGATGTCCGAATATAGTCGTCCAATATATCAATCTTTACGTCTCAACCATTGAGAGATTCCTCGTCATGTCCCCGGTCTCATCCCGGACTCCGAACTCCTTCGGTACATCAAAACTCATAAACTCATAATACCGATCGTCATCAAACATTAAGCATGCGGACCCTACGGGTTCGAGAACTATGTAGACATGACCGAGACTCATCTCCGGTCAATAACCAATAGCGGAACCTGGATGCTCATATTGGCTCCTACATATTCTACGAAGATCTTTAGCGGTCATACCGCATAACAACATACGTTGTTCCTTTTGTCATTGGTATGTTACTTGCCCGAGATTCGATCGTCGGTATCTCTATAGCTAATTCAATCTCGTTACCGGCAAGTCTCTTTACTCGTTCCGTAATACATCATCTCGTGACTAACTCATTAGTCTTTTGCTTGCAAGGCTTATTATGATGTGCATTACCGAGAGGGCCCAGAGATACCTCTCCAACACTCGGAGTGACAAATCCTAATCTTGATCTATGCCAACACCACAAACACTTTCGGAGATACCTGTAGAGCATCTTTATGATCACCCAATTATGTTGTGACGTTTGATAGCACACAAGGTGTTCCTATGGTATTCGGGAGTTGCATAATCTCATAGTCATAGGAACATGTATAAGTCATGAAGAAAGCAATAGCAGTAAAACTAAACGATCATAGTGCTAAGCTAACGGCTGGGTCTTGTCCATCACATCATTCTCCTAATGATGTGACCCCGTTGATCAAATGACAACTCATGTCTATGGTTAGGAAACATAACCATCTTTGATCAATGAGCTACTCTAGTAGAGGCATACTAGGGACACTCTGTTTTGTCTATGTATTCACACATGTACTAAGTTTCCGATTAATACAATTCTAGCATGAATAATAAACATTTATCATGATATAAGGAAATATAAATAAAAACTTTATTATTGCCTCTAGGACATATTTCCTTCAGTCTCCCACTTGCACTAGAGTCAATAATCTAGCTGACATCGCCATGTGATTTAATACCGATAGTTCACATCGTTATGTGAATAACACCCATAGTTCACATCGCCATGTGACAAACACCCAAAGGGTTTACTAGAGTCAATAATCTAGTTCACATCGCTATGTGATTAATACCCAAGAGTAATAAGGTGTGATCATGTTTTGCTTGTGAGAGAAGTTTAGTCAACGGGTCTATCACATTCAGATCCGTATGTATTTCACAAATTTCTATGTCTACAATGCTCTGCATGGAGCTACTCCAGCTAATTGCTCCCACTTTCAATACGCATCCAGATTGATACTTAGAGTCATCTGAATTTAGTGTCAAAGCTTGCATCCGCGTAACCCTTTACGACGAACTCTTTATCACCTCCATAATCAAGAAACATTTCCTTAGTCATCCAGTTACTAAGGATAATTTTGACTGCTGTACAGTGATCTACTCCTGGATCACTATTGTACCTCCCTATCAAACTCATGGCAAGGTACACAACATGTTTGGTACACAGCATGGCATACTTTATAGAACCTATGGCTGAGGCATAGGGGATGACTTTCATTCTCTCTATATTTTTCTGCCGTGGTCTGGCTTTGAGTCTTACTCAACTTCACACCTTACAAGTCAGGCAAGAACTCCTTCTTTGACTGATCCATTTTGAACTACTTCAAAGTCTTATCAAGGTATGTACTCATCGAAAGTCTTATCAAGCGTCTTGATCCATCTCTATAGATCTTGATGCCCAATATGTAAGCAACTTCACCAAGGTCTTTCTTTGAAAAACTCCTTTCAAACACTCCTTTATGCTTTCCAAAAAATTCTACATCATTTCCGATTGACAATATGTCATTCAAATATACTTATCAGAAAGGTTGTAGTGCTCCCACTCACTTCTTGTAAATACAGGCTTCACCACAAGTCTGTATAAATCTATATGCTTTGATCAACTTATCAAAGCGTATATTCCAACTCCGAGATGCTTGCACCAGTCCATAGATGGATCGCTGGAGCTTGCACATTTTGTTAGCACTTTTAGGATTGACAAAACCTTCTGGTTGCATCATATACAAGTCTTCTTTAATAAATCCATTAAAGAATGCAGTTTTGTTATCCATTTGCCAGATTTCATAAAATGCGGCAATTGCTAACATGATTCAGACAGACTTAAGCATCGCTACGGGTGAGAAAGTCTCATCGTAGTCAACTCCTTGAACTTGTTGAAAAACTTTCGCAACAAGTCGAGCTTTGTAAACAGTAGCATTACCGTCAGCGTCAGTCTTCCTCTTGAAGATCCATTTATTTTCGATGGCTTGCCGATCATCGGGCAAGTCAACCAATGTCCACACTTTGTGCTCATACATGGATCCCATCTCAGATTTCATGGCCTCAAGCCATTTTGCGGAATCTGGGCTCATCATCGCTTCCTCATAGTTCGTAGGTTCATCATGGTCTAGTAACATGACTTCCAGAACCAGGTTGCCGTACCACTCTGATGCGAAACAAACTCTGGTTGATCTACGAAGTTCAGTAGAAACTTGATCTAAAGTTTCATGATCATCATCATTAGCTTCCTCACTAATTGGTGTAGGAATCACTGGAACTAGTTTCTGTGATGTTCCACTTTCCAATTCGGGAGAAGGTACAATTACCTCATCAAGTTCTACTTTCCTCCCACTCACTTCTTTCGAGAGAAACTCCTTCTCTAGAAAGGATCCACTCTTAGCAACAAAGACCTTGCCTTCGGATCTGTGATAGAAGGTGTACCCAACAGTTTCTTTTTGGGTGTTCTATGAAGATTTACTTCTACGATTTGGGTTCGAGCTTATCATGTTGAAACTTTTTCACATAAGCATCGCAGTCCCAAACTTAAAGAAATGACAGCTTAGGTTTCTCGTCAAACCACAGTTCATACGGTGTCATCTCCATGGATTTAGATGGTGCCCTATTTAACGTGAATGTAGATGTCTCTAATGCATAACCCCAAAAGAGATAGTGGTAGATCGGTAAGAGACATCATCGATCGCACCATATCTAATAAAGTACGGTTATGACGTTCGGACACACCATTATACTGTGGTGTTCCAGGTGGCGTGAGTAGTGAAACTATTTCACATTGTTTTTACTGAAGGCCAAACTCGCTAACTCAAATATTTTACCTCTACAATCATATCGTAGAAACTCTTATTTTCTTATTACGATGATTCTTCACTTCACTCTGAATTTTTTTTAACTTTTCAAATGTTTCAGACTTGTGCTTTATTAAGTAGATATACCCATATCTGCTCAAATCATCAGCGAAGGTCAGAAAATAATGATACCCGCTGCGAGCTTCAACACTCATTGGTCCACATACATCTGTATGTATGATCTCCAACAAATCTGTTGCTCGCTCCATTGTTCCGGAGAATGGAGTTTTAGTCATCTTGCCCATGAGGCATGGTTCGCCAGCACCAAGTGATTCATAATCAAGTGATTCCAAAAGTCCATCACTATGGAGTTTCTTCATGTGCTTTACACCATTATGACCTAAACGGCAGTGCCACAAATAAGTTGCACTATCATTATTAACCTTGCATCTTTTGGCTTCAATATTATGAATATGTGTATCACCACGATCGAGATCCAACAAACTATTTTCATTGGGTGTATAACCATCAAAGGTTTTATTCATGTAAACAGAATAACAATTATTCTATGATTTTAAATGAATAACCATATTGCAACTAATATGATCACATCATATTCATGCTCAACGCAAATGCCAAATAACATTTATTTAGGTTTTACACTAATCCCGAAAGTATAGGGAGTGTGCGATGATGATCATATCAATCTTGGAACCACTTCCAACACACATCGTCACTTCACCTTTAACTAGTCTCTGTTAATTCTACAATTCGCGTTTCGAGTTACTAATTTTAGCAACTAAACCGGTATCAAATACCCAGGGGTTGCTATGAACACTAGTAAAGTAGACATCGATAATCTGTATATCAAAATATACCTTTGTTCACTTTGCCATCCTTCTTATCTGCCAAGTATCTAGGGCAGTTCCATTTCCAGTGACCATTTCCTTTGCAGTAGAAGCACTTAGTTTCAGGCTTGAGTTTTAGCTTTGGGTTTCTTCACGGGAGTGACAACTTGCTTGTCATTCTTCTTGAAGTTCTCCTTCTATCCCTTTGCCCTTTACTTGAAACAAGTGGTCTTGTCAACCATCAACACTTGATGCTTTCATGATCTCTACCTTCGCCGACTTCAGCATCGCGAAGAGCTCAGGAATTACTTTCGTCATCCCTTGCATATTATAGTTCATCATGAAGTTCTACTAACTTGGTGATAGTGACTAGAGAACTTTGTCTATTACTATCTTATCTAGAAGATAAACTCCCACTTGATTCAAGTAATTGTAGTACCCAGCCAATCTGAGCACATGCTCACTGGTTGAGATATTCTCCTCCATCTTGTAGGCAAAGTACTGTCAGAAGTCTTATACCTCTTGACACGGGCATGAGTATGAAATACTAATTTCAACTCTTGGAACATCTTATATGCTCCGTGGCGTTCAAAACGTTTTTGAAGTCCCGGTTCTAAGCTGTAAAGCATGGTGCACTTAAACTATCAAGTAGTCATCATACCGAGCTCTTGTCAAAACGTTCATAACGTCTACATCTGCTCCTGCAATAGGTCTGTCACCTAGCGGTGCATCAAGGACATAATTCTCTGTGCAGCAATGAGGATAATCCTTAGATCACGGAACAATTCCGCATCATTGCTACTAACATCTTTCAACTTAGTTTTCTCTAGGAACATATAAAAAATAAACGGGGAGCAACATCGTGAGCTATTGATCTACAACATAGATATGCTAATACTACGAGGACTAAGTTCATGATAAATTAAAGTTCAATTTAATCATATTACTTAAGAACTCCCACTTAGATAGACATCCCTCTAGTCATCTAAATGATCACGTGATCCAAATCGACTAAACCATGTCCGATCATCACGTGAGATGGAGTAGTTTCAATGGTGACCATCTTATGTTGATCATATCTACTATATGATTCACGCTCGACCTTTCGGTCTCCAGTGTTCCGAGGCCATATCTGCATATGCTAGGCTCGTCAATTTTAACCCGAGTATTCTACGTTGCAAAACTGTCTTACACCCGTTGTATTTGAACGTAGAGCTTATCACACCCGATCATCACGTGGTGTCTCGGCACGAAGAACTTTCGCAACGGTGCATACTCAGGGAGAACACTTGTACCTTGAAATTTTGTAAGGGATCATCTTATAATGCTACCGTCGTTCTAAGCAAAATAAGAAGCATAATAAGATAAACATCACATGCAAATCAAAATATGTGACATGATATGGCCATCATCATCTTGTGCTTTTGATCTCCATATCCAAAGCACAGTCATAATCACCTTTGTCACCAGCGCGACACCTTGATCTCCATCATAGAATTGTTGTCGTCTCGCCAACTATTGCTTCTACGACTATCGCTACTGCTTAGTGATAAAGTAAAGCAATTACAAGGCGATTGCATTTCATACAATAAAGCGACAACCATATGGCTCCTGCAAGTTGCCGATAACTTTACAAAACATGATCATCTCATACAAAACCGTATAACTCATCATGTCTTGACCATATCACATCACAACATGCCCTGCAAAAACAAGTTAGACGTCCTCTACTTTGTTGTTGCAAGTTTTACGTGGCTGCTACGGGCTTAAGCAAGAACCATTCTTACCTACGCATACAAAGCCACAACGATGTTTCGTCAAGTATGTGCTGTTTTAACCTTCACAAGGACCGGGCGTAGGCACACTTGATTCAGCTAAAGTGAGAGAGACAGACACCCGCCAGTCACCTTTAAGCAACGAGTGCTCATAACGGTGAAACCAGTCTCGCGTAAGCGTACGCGTAATGTCGGTCCGGGCCGCTTCATCTCACAATACCGCTGAAGCAAAGTATGACATGCTGGTAAGCAGTATGACTAGTATCGCCCAGAATTCATTGTGTTCTACTCGTGCATATCATCTACGCATAGACCTGGCTCATGATGCCACTGTTGGGGAACGTAGTATTTTCAAAATTTTCCTACGATCACGCAAGATCTATCTACTAGATGCATAGCAACGAGAGGGGAGAGTGTGTCTACGTACCCTCGTAGACCGGGAGCGGAAGCGTCAAGTGACGCGGTTGATGTAGTCGAACTTCTTCGTGATCCAACCGATCAAGCACCGAACGTACGGCACCTCCGCGTTCAGCATACGTTCAGCTTGATGACGTCCCACGAGCTCTTGATCCAGTTGAGCTTCACGGGAGAGTTTAGTCAGCACGACGGCGTGGTGACGGATATGATGTATCTACCGGGGAAGGGCTTCGCCTAAGCACTGCAACGGTATGACCGAGATGTGTTTATGTGGAGGGGGGCACCGCACATGGCTAAAACAATTCAACTTGTGTGTCCTAGGGTGCCCCCCTGCCCCCGTATATAAAGGAGCAAGGGAGAGGCCGGCCCTAGAGGGGGCGCGCCAAGTGTGGGGAGTCCTACTAGGACTCCCAAGTCCTAGTAGGATTCCCCTTTCCTTTCCGGAGTAGGAGAGAAGGAAAGAGGTGGAGAGGGAGAAGGAAAAGGGGGCTGCACCCCTTGTCCAATTCGTAGGGATGGCAATGGGTAGGGTATGGGCGGGTACGGCACTTTTCTACCCAAACCCATACCCAAATCTTTTTTCTATACCCACCCACTTCACTATCCATGGGCGCAAATTGGTACTCATGCCCATACCCATCGGGTATCCTATACCCAATGGGTATCCAGTGGGTACAATATATAGGATTAACATGACAAAATTAAGATGAGAAAAAGGTCTAAATTCAGGTACCCATTCGGTGGGTACAATATATAGCCTTGGTTGGGGATGAATCGATGAGGATTCAGTAACCTGGCTCTTGATTGCTTCATCTTCCGAAGTCAAGGAAAAGTAGAGAAGATAAGTACTTTAGGTATATGAGGGGTCTGGGGCGATGGCTGGCTATGGGCCTATGGTCCGTGGGCTAGTTAAGAACTCAAGATAATTATTTACTCACATATTACATGGTTTAATTAATTTATTTATTTTTTGGGTATCCATTGGGTTACCCATGGGTATAATTTCATACCCATACCCTACCCATGCTTTTTGCGGGTATGGATACCCATACCCATGGGTGTGAAATGGTAAAAAGTCTCACCCATGCCCACTATTTTTGGGTAGGGTACCCGTGGGTACCCATACCCATGGGCAAAACTGCCATCCCTACCAATTCGGACCAGAGGGGGGGCGCGCGCCTCCTTCCTTTTGGCCTTTCTCCTCTATTCCCGTATGGCCCAATAAGGCCCATATACTCCGAAAAATACCTGAATCACTCGAAACCTTTCCGATGTCCGAATATAGTCGTCCAATATATCGATCTTTACGTCTCGACCATTTCGAGACTCCTCGTCATGTCCCCGGTCTCATCCGGGACTCCGAACTCCTTCGGTACATCAAAACTCATAAACTCATAATACCGATCGTCATCAAACGTTAAGCGTGCGGACCCTACAGGTTCGAGAACTATGTAGACATGACCGAGACTCATCTCCGGTCAATAACCAATAGCGGAACCTGGATGCTCATATTGGCTCCTACATATTCTACGAAGATCTTTATCGGTCAAACCGCATAACAACATACGTTGTTCCTTTTGTCATTGGTATGTTACTTGCCCGAGATTCGATCGTCGGTATCTCTATACCTAGTTCAATCTCGTTACCGGCAAGTCTCTTTACTCGTTCCGTAATACATCATCTCGTGACTAAATCATTAGTCATTTGCTTGCAAGGCTTATTATGACGTGCATTACCGAGAGGGCCCAGAGATAGCTCTCGACACTCGGAGTGACAAATCCTAGTCTTGATCTATGCCAACACCACGAACACTTTCGGAGATACCTATAGAGCATCTTTATGATCACCCAGTTACGTTGTGACGTTTGATAGCACACAAGGTGTTCCTACGGTATTCGGGAGTTGCATAATCTCATAGTCATAGGAACATGTATAAGTCATGAAGAAAGCAATAGCAGTAAAACTAAACGATCATAGTGCTAAGCTAACGGATGGGTCTTGTCCATCACATCATTCTCCTAATGATGTGATCCCGTTGATCAAATGACAACTCCTGTCTATGGTTAGGAAACATAACCATCTTTGATCAATGATCTAGTCTAGTAGAGGCATACTAGGGACACTCTGTTTTGTCTATGTATTCACACATTTACTAAGTTTCCGGTTAATACAATTCTAGCATGAATAATAAACATTTATCATGATATAAGGAAATATAAATAAAAACTTTATTATTTCCTCTAGGGCATATTTCCTTCAATGATGAGTTATACATTATTGTATGAGATGATCATGTTTTGTAAAGTTATCGGCAACTGGAAGGAGCCATATGGTTGTCGCTGTATTGTATGAAATACAGTCGCCATGTAATTGCTTTACTTTATCACTAAGAGGTAGCGATAGTCATGGAAGCAATAGTTGGCGAGACGGCAACGATGCTACGATGGAGATCAAGGTGTCGCGCCGGTGACGATGGTGATCATGACAGTGCCTTGGAGATGTAGATCAAAAGCACAAGATGATGATGGCCATATCATGTCACATATTTTGATTGCATGTGATGTTTATCTTATTATTCTTCTTATTTTTCTTAGAACGACGGTAGCATTATAAGATGATCCCTTACAAAATTTCAAGGTACAAGTGTTCTCCCTGAGTATGCACCGTTGCGAAAGTTCGCTGTGATGAGACACCACGTGATGATCGGGTGTGATAAGCTCTACGTTCACATACAACGGGTGCAAGCCAGTTTTGCACACGCATAATACTCGGGTTAAACTTGACGAGCCTAGCATGTACAAACATGGCCTCAGAACACTAGAGACCGAAAGGTCGAGCATGAATCATATAGTAGATATGATCAACATAAGATGTTCACCATTGAAAACTACTCCATCTCACGTGATGATCGGACATCGTTTAGTTGATTGGGATCATGTGATCATTTAGATGACTAGAGGGATGTCAATCAAAGTGGAAGTTATTTAAGTAATTTGATTAATTGAACTTTAATTTATCATGAACTTAGTCCTGATAGTTTTTGCATATCTATGTTGTTGTAGATCAATGGCCCGTGCTACCGTTCCTTTGAATTTTAATGCATTCCTAGAGAAAGCTAAGTTGAAAGATGATGGTAGCAATTACACGGACTGGGTCCGTAACTTGAGGATTATCCTCATTGCTGCACAGAAGAATTACGTCCTTGAAGCACCGCTAGGTGACAAGCACCCTCCCGCTAATGTAGACGCTTTGAACGTCTGGCAGACGCGGTCCGATGACTACACGATAGTTCAGTGTGCCATGCTTTATGGCTTAGAACCGGGACCTCAACGATGTTTTGAATGTCATGGAGCATATGAGATGTTCCAGGAGTTGAAGTTAATATTTCAAGCAAATGCCCGGATTGAGAAATATGAGATTTCCAATAAGTTATACAACTGCAAGATGGAGGAGAATAGTTCTATCAATGAACACTTGCTCAAAATGTCTGGGTACTACAATCATATGACTCAACTTGGATGCAAAGTTGACGAAGATAGTGTTATTGATAGAGTTCTTCAATCACTGCCACCAAGCTATAAAGGCTTTGTGATGAACTATAACATGCAAGGGATGCATAAGACAATTACCGAGCTCTTCGCTATGCTCAAAGCTGCGGAGGTAGAAATCAAAAGGGAGCATCAAGTGTTGATGGTTAACAAGACCACTAGTTTCAAGAAAAAGGGCAAGGGAAAGAAGGGGAACTTCAAGAAGAATAGCAAGACAGTTGCCACTCCCACGAAGAAACCCAAGTCTGGAGCCAAGCCTGAAATTGAGTGCTTCTACTGCAAAGGGACTGGACACTAGAAGCGGAACTGCCCCCACTATTTGGCGGATAAGAAGGATGGCAAGGTGAACAAAGGTACATGTGATATACATGTTATTGATGTGTACCTTACTAATGCTCGTAGTAGCACCTGGGTATTTGATACCGGTTCGGTTGCTAATATTTGTAACTCGAAACAGGGGCTACGGATTAACCGAAGATTGGCTAAGGACGAGGTGACAATGCGCGTGGGAAATGGTTCCAGAGTCGTTGTGATCGTCTTCGGCACACTACCTCTACATCTACCTTCGGGATTAGTTTTAGACCTAAATAATTGTTATTTGGTGCTAGCGTTAAGCATGAACATTATATCTGGATCTTGTTTATTGCGAAACGGTTATTCATTTAAATCTGAGAATAATGGTTCTTCTATTTTTATGAGTAATATCTTTTATGGTCATGCACCCTTGAAGAGTGGTCTATTCTTGTTGGATCTCGACCGTAGTGATACACATATTCATATTATTGAAGCCAAAAGATGCAAGGTTAATAATGATAGTGCAACTTATTTGTGGCACTGCCGTTTAGGTCATATTGGTGTAAAGCGCATGAAGAAACTCCATGGTGAGGGACTTTTGGAATCACTTGATTATGAATCACTTGGTGCTTGCGAACCATGCCTCATGGGCAAGATGACTAAAACTCCGTTCTCCGGAACAATGGAGCGAGCAACAGATTGGTTGGAAATCATACATACTGATGTATGTGGACCGATGAGTGTTGAAGCTCGCGGCGGGTATCGTTATTTTCTGGCCTTCACTGATGATTTGAGCAGATATGGGTATATCTACTTGATGAAGCACAAGTCTGAAACATTTGAAAAGTTCAAAGAATTTCAGAGTGAAGTAGAGAATCATTGTAACAAGAAAATAAAGTTTCTACGATCTGATCGTGGAGGTGAATATTTGAGTTACGAGTTTGGTATTCATTTGAAACAATGTGGAATAGTTTCACAACTCACGCCACCCGGAGCACCACAACGTAATGGTGTGTCCGAACGTCGTAACTGTACTTTATCAGATATGGTGCGGTCTATGATGTCTCTTACCGATTTACCACTATCGTTTTGGGGTTATGCTTTAGAGACAGCTGCATTCACGTTAAATAGGGCACCATCTAAATTCGTTGAGACGACGCCTTATGAACTGTGGTTTGGCAAGAAACAAAAGTTGTGGTTTCTTAAAGTTTGGGGCTGCGATGCTTATGTGAAAAAGCTTCAACCTGATAAGCTCGAACCCAAGTCGGAGAAATGTGTCTTCGTAGGATACCCAATGGAGATTGTTGGGTACACCTTCTATCACAGATCCGAAGGCAAGATATTCGTTGCTAAGAATGGATCCTTTCTAGAGAAGGAGTTTCTCTCGAAAGAAGTGAGTGGGAGGAAAGTAGAACTTGATGAGGTAATTGTACCTTCTCCCGAATTGGAAAGTAGTACATCACAGAAACTAGTTCGTGTGATTCCTACACCAGTTAGCAAGGAAGCTAACGATGATGATAATGAAACTTCGGATCAAGTTACTACTAAACCTCGTAGGTCAACCAGCGTACGTTCCGCGCCAGAGTGGTACGGCAACCCAGTTCTGGAAGTCATGTTACTAGACCATGATGAACCTACGAACTATGAGGAAGCAATGATGAGCCCAGATTCCGCAAAATGCCTTGAGGCCATGAAATCTGAGATGGGATCCACGTATGAGAACAAAGTGTGGACTTTGGTTGACTTGCCCGATGATCGGCAAGCCATTGAAAATAAATGGATCTTCAAGAGGAAGACCGACGCAGACGGTAATGTTACTGTTTACAAAGCTCGACTTGTTGTAAAAGGTTTTCAAAAAGTTCAAGGAGTTGACTACGATGAGACTTTCTCACCTGTAGCGATGCTTAAGTCTGTCCGAATCATGTTAGCAATTGCCGCATTTCATGATTATGAAATCTGGCAAATGGATGTCAAAACTGCATTCCTGAATGGATATCTCAAAGAAGAGTTGTATATGATGCAACCAGAAGGTTTTGTCGATCCTAAAGGTCCTAACAAAGTGTGCAAGCTCCAGCGATCCATCTATGGACTGGTGCAAGCATCTCGGAGTTGGAATATACGCTTTGATAAGGTGATCAAAGCATATGGTTTTATACAGACTTTTGGAGAAGCCTGTATTTACAAGAAAGTGAGTGGGAGCTCTGTAGCATTTCTGATATTATATGTGGGTGACATATTGTTCATTGGAAATGATATAGAATTTCTGGATAGCATAAAAGGACACTTGAATAAGAATTTTTCAATGAAAGACCTCGGTGAAGCTACTTACATATTAGGCATCAAGATCTATAGAGATAGATCAAGATGTTTAATTAGACTTTCACAAAGCACATACCTTGATAAAGTTTTGAAGAAGTTCAAAATGGAACAGTCAAAGAAAGGGTTCTTGCATGTGTTACAAGGTGTGAAGTTTGAGTAAGACTCAATGCCCGACCAATGCAGAAGATAGAGAGAAAATGAAAGTCATTCCCTATGCCTCAGCCATAGGATCTATCATGTATGCAATGTTGTGTACCAGACCTGATGTGTGCCTTGCTATAAGTTTAGCAGGGAGGTACCAAAGTAATCCAGGAGTGGATCACTAGACAGCGGTCAAGAACATCATGAAGTACCTGAAAAGGACAGAGGATATGTTTCTCGTGTATGGAGGTGTGACACCCGGATAATTACGCTACAGTAATTCCACGCTAATGATGCCACGTCATCACGATTACCGATGATAATCTCGCGTTGATTCCATGCCTAACACCCCTGGCTGGAGGACCCATCATTACAATTTCTTTTGCAAGGATAACCATTCTTCCAGGAGGAAATTGTAAGACTTATTTTATAAGTTGCTCTTGATGGATCATTTGTGTATCCAAAGTCTGGCCCTTGATCTAAACAACATATCATTGCTACCTCGAAGCATGACTATGATACCCCGCTCATCAACAAGAACATTGGAAGCGTGATGCTAAATGATTCTTGGTCAGTTATCCAGACACCGTTGTATGGTTAACATCTTGATTAATCCTTGCCACTTTATCTGAATGGTTGGGTCCATGCTCTCCTACCCTGTATGTCATGTTCTGCTTGCCCATGGGAAGCATATACTCCTAATAATTGTGTGTAATCACAATTTTCCTTTCCATTTGTTTGTTTAACCTTTCTTTGATCTATATATAATCTAAGCAGTAATAATTCTCTGCTTATGTAAACACCTCGTTATACAACTCTGTCAGTAATACCTCGTTACTATTGTTGTAACATTCCATTAACTGCCGGTGAGCGAGAACCTTGCCTATTGGTCCGCCTCATTACAACGAATGGGAAAATGGTCCTCTTCGTTCCCCGTCTTTGGTACCGACATTGTAGCCGACATAGCTGACAAGCTATCCATTGACATGCCTCCCTGTCGCGGCTATGCAAGATGTCACTACCCTTCCTATTTTCAACCCCCATGGTGGGCCCATAACCCACAGGTCCCAGGATCGAAACCTGACTCTTCTTTACAACCTGTATTCTAATGTATCCTTTGCACATGGCTTCGTATGTGATTCGTGAGCTAAATTCTATACCATTATTCATCTTGGAATCAAACACCATGTTATTCTCGTTGTGCATTGCCCCCATTCCAGCTTCTGTCTAGACATCGAATGATTGTCTACCCGTTTGAAACTTTGGTACCATCGTATATTGCACTCAACAAATTCACTGAAATACAACTCGTTGGGTACCTCGAGTTTTTCCCATGGAGCTCACCGTCAGATGCCCAACTTTGTGGAGATGCGTTCTTCCGGAGTTTTCCCCCCTGGTCGTGTTCGTAGGACGATGGAGATCCCGTAGAAAGGTTGACGACTTGACCACGATGACTTGAAGCGGAGAAATGAAGACATCAACGCAAGGAGTCAACCTCTTCGAGAAGGGCAACCAAGACCAAGAAGACCCGTTAGAATTTCGCAACCAGAACTTCCCCCTTACTCCACCGCTTAAATCTCGGGACGAGATTTCTTGTAGTGGAGGAGAATTGTAACACCTGGATAATTACGCTACAGTAATTCCATGCTAATGATGCCACGTCATCACGATTACCGATGATAATCTCGCGTTGATTCAATCCAGTTAAAATTCAAATTTAAAATAAGGTCAAAGGCAAAGTTTTCAAATGACAAAACTAAAATGTCTAAAGTATTGCAAATATCCCATATCTAATTATGGTGATGACCCAACATTTTTGTAAAGTATTTAATCCCCTTTTATGAATATAACATAGGCTAAAAATAATTATTAATGGCTTTTAAATAATAAACAATTGTAAACATGTTTTATTAATGTGCCAAATTGTTTGTGGCAGTTACATAATTAAAAAATACTAATTTAGGGACTAGTTGTATATTTTACAAGAACTAAAATAAAATGAAAATAATAAGAAAACAAATCTATAAAAAGAAGAAACAAAGGAAAAACACAAAAGGGAAAATAAAAACAAAACTAATATACTGGGCCATGTGGCCCATTAGCCAGAAAAACGGCCAGCCCACCCCCACTTATCCCCTTCCCCTCGCTACAAGGACGATGGGGGTGGTGGCAGCCATCCACGGCGCTATGGCCGCGGTGGCGCCCATCCGCCGTCTCCCCCCTCGCCTACAAGAGCATCGGCGCCCCCCTCGTCAAACCCTAGCTTACCAATCCCCCTTCCCACGCGTCGTTTCCTTCTGCCCCGTGCACAGCCGACGCCGCCGTCGCCATGGCCACACCGTCCGCGTAGCCACCGGCCGCCTCTCGCCCCCCCCAGTTGAGTGCTAGGTCTTCGTCGCCGTCTGTTACGCCTCCTAGTGCCGCTGGATGGAGCTGTGAGCCACCGCATCAAGCCCCGCGTCGCCTTCTTCTTCATCGAACGCCGCATGGCATCGTCGAGATCCCCCACGGTCGTCGCCTTGGTCTGCCTCTCCAACTCGTCCTAGGTCGTCCTCGAGCTCGCCTGCGTCCTCCCCGGTGAGCTCCTCCTCCTTCCCCCTATTTTCGCGCTCGTTCCTTCGCCGTAGGACGCCAACCACAGCCATGACCGGAGCTCGACGCCCGCGAGCCCCAGGCCGCGTTCTCGCGCCACCCCTGTCCGCCTCGCCCCGCTGTAGCTTCTGCTACCGCCGCGCACCCCCTGCCGACTAGCTCGCGCGCCCCGCAGCTCCTGTCTCCGCTCGCGCCACCTGCTGCTACTGCCGCCGCTTGCTCGTGCGCCCACCCTCCGAGCCACTGCTCGCTGCCCCGTGTTGCTCTGCCGGCACCTCCTCTTGTACTGTCGCCGCCGCTGTTGCGCCCGCCGGCGCCTAACCACGTCCGCAACTGCGCCCCGACGCTCCCGTTCGTGCCTCGTCGCGATCTCCTGCGCACGCGCCCACGCACAGCGTCGCCGTCAGCCATGTCACGCCCACCGTCGGGCCTGCCATGCGCGCGCCCCGTCGCTCCACGCCGTCCCACGCAGCCCCCCTCACCGTCGACGGCCCCTGCGCCGTCCGCCTCCCCGCCGGCGGCCAAACGCGCCCCGCCTCGCCGGTTCCCGTCGCTGATACGTCCAAAACGTATCTATAATTTCTGCTTACTCCATGCCACTTTTGGGTGATATTGCTATGATATTCATACACTTCCATACACTTTTGATCATATTTGGACTAACCTACTAATCCAGTACACCCCAGTGCCAGTTTCTGTTTTCGGCTGATTTTGTATTTCAGGTTTTCACGTTACGAGAACTGCCAGGAAAAATCCAGAAAAAATATATAAAAAATCAGCATTCCAGAACCGACCTTGCGCCCGAAGTACAGCCGGGGGGGGGGGCACCAGGGCTCGGGGCGCCCTGTGGGCGCGCCCCCCTGGGCCGCGCCGGGGGGGCGCCTGGGCCCCTCGAAGCCCGTCCGGTGCCCCCCTTTGGCATATATTTAGAGCTTCCCTCGAAACCCTCGGGAGAGGAACTCTTTTCGCGATCCCATCTCTGTTCCGCCGCCGCAGCCGCTTCCAAGATCGGGAGCACCAGGAGAACTCTTCCCGGCACCCTGCCGGAGGGGAGGATCACCACCGGGAGCTTCTCCACCACCATGGACGCCTCCCGGATGAGTCGTGAGTAGTCTCCCTTGGACCATGAGTCCATGACCAGTAGCTATGTGATGTTCTCCTCCCATTCTTGTGCTTCACTAATTAGTCCTCGTGAGCTGCCCTACATGATCGAGGCACATATGTAATCCTTATGTTGTTGCTATGATGAGTTTGCTGGGATCCGATGGATTATGGGATTATGTTCAGATTGTGATTGAGTAATAATTTTGATCTACCTCTTTTATATGTATGTTCATAAGTAATTCTTGCATGTTCTCCGTTGTTATTTATTGCTTTGGCCAAGTAATACGTAGTGACTCCAAGAGGGAACGTTATGCTCGATTGTGGGTTCATGCCCCTCGATGACTAGCTTGAGTGACAGAAACATGAGTCTAGGGGATGTGCTGTTGCCACAAGGGGGAAAACAACGGTGCTTGTGCCCGCGGGTGCAAGGATTGTTTACTTTACGCAAAGTTCTTTTAATGCAGTTGTCTGTTGCTTTGAGTTTACACTATGGGTGGGGCTCGCAACTTAATACCAGCGAGATGTTCTGGATAGATATCTCAAGGTGGATGATTAGTAGTAGATATTGATGGATTTCGGTCTACTTACTTTGGCGTACCGCCCATGCTTTGAACCTCAACCTTTCTTGCAATGTAGTCAGCATTGGTTTGCGTTCGTGGTCCTGTCAATTGCCCAGCTGTAATTCGTTTACCTCACATAGCTGTTTTATCGTCTTTTGGGAGAGATGTTGGGGAACGTAGCATAATTCAAAAAATTTCTACGTCTTCACCAAGATCCAACTATGGAGACATCTAGCAACGAGTAACTAAAAGTGCATCTACATACCGTTATGAAGATTGCGTGCGGAAGCTTTCAACGAAGCAAGGATGAAGTAGTCGTACTCTTCACGTTCTTCGTCACCGATGATCTAGCGCTGAACGGACGGCACCTCCGCGTTCAACACACGTACGATGCAGCAACGTCACCTCCTTCTTGATCCAGCAAGGGGGGAGGAGAAGTCGTCAGAGATCCGGCAGCACGACGGCGTGATGACGGATGCAGTGGAGATCGCAGCAGGGCTTCGCCGGGCGCCCTGCGTGGGAGTTGGGAGGTGTGACGGGAGGGGGAGAGGCGCCAGGGCTGAGGTGCGGCTGGCATTCCCCCCCCACATATATATAGGGGGCCAGGGGGGCGCCAGCCCCCTGCAGATCCAATCTGCAAGGGGGGGCGGCGGCGAGGGAGGAGTCCCCCTCCCCCAAGGCAAGTGGTGGCCCCCCTCCCCTTAGGGTTTTATCCCTAGGCGCAGGGGAGGTGGGCCTCCCTTGGTGGTGCGCCAGCCCTGAGGGCTGGACACATCCCCTCGCAGCCTAGGGGCCCCACCGGGATGGGTGGCCCCACCCGGTGGACCCCCCGGGGCCACTCCGGTGGTCCCGGGACGCTCCCGATGACCCCCGAAGATCACCCGTTGGCCGAAACTGGACTTCCCATATATCAATCTTTACCTCCGGACCATTCCGAAACTCCTCGTGACGTCCGGGATCTCATCCGGGACTCCGAACAACTTTCGGGTTTCCACGTGCATTAATCTCTACGATCCTAGCGTTACCGAACCTTAAGTGTGTAGACCCTACGGGTTCGGGAGACACGTAGACATGACCGAGACCACTCTCCGGTCAATAACCAACAGCGGGATCTGGATACCCATGTTGGTTCCCACGTGTTCCTCGATGATCTTCATCGGATGAACCACTGTGTCAAGGATTCACTCAATCCCGTATGTTATTCCCTTTGTCCATCGGTACGGTACTTGCCCGAGATTCGATCGTCGGTATTCCCAATACCTTGTTCAATCTCGTTATGGCAAATCTCTTTACTCGATCCGTAATCCATCATCCCGTGACTAACTACTTAGTCACATTGAGCTCATTATGATGATGTATTACCGAGTGGGCCCAGAGGCACCTCTCCGTCATACGGAGTGACAACATCCCAGTCTCGGTTCGTACCAACTCAACAGACACTTTCGGAGATACCCGATGCGTACCTTTATAGCCACCCAGTTACGTTGTGACGGTTGGCACACCCAAAGTACTCCTACGGTGTCCGGGAGTTGTACAACCTCATGGTCTAAGGAATAAATACTTGACACCGAAAAGCTTATGCATTACAAACTATACGATCTCGTGTTATGCTCAAGTTTGGGTCTTGTCCATCACATCATTCTCCTAATGATGTGATCCCGTTATCACCGACATCTCATGTCCATGGTCAGGAAACCGTGACCATCTGTTGATCAACGAGCTGGCTACTAGAGGCCTACCAGGGACTCATTGTGGTCTATGTATTCACACATGTATCGCTGTTTCCGTACAATACAATTCAAGCATGAATAACAGACAATTATCATGAACAAGGAGATATAATAATAATGCTTTTATTATTGCCTCTAGGGCATATCTCCAACAGTCTCCCACTTGCACTAGAGTCAATAATCTAGTTACATTGTGATGAATCGAACACCCATAGAGTTCTGGTGTTGATCATGTTTTGCTCGTGAAAGAGGTTTAGTCAACGGGTCTGCTACATTCAGATCTGTATGCACTTTACAAATATCTATGTATCCATCCTGAACATAATTCCGGATGGTGTTGAAACGGCGTTTGATGTGCTTGGTCTTCTTGTGAAACCTGGGCTCCTTGGTAATAGCAATAGCACCAGTGTTGTCACAGAAGAGAGTCATCGGGCTTGACGCGCTTGGAATGACTCCTAGGTCGGTGATGAACTCCTTCATACAGACTCCTTCCTGCGCTGCTTCAGAAGCAGCTATGTACTCCGCTTCACATGTAGATGCTGCCACCACGCTTTGCTTGCAACTGCACCAGCTGACTGCCCCTCCATTCAAAATATACACGTATCCGGTTTGCGACTTAGAGTCATCCAGATCTGTGTCGAAGCTAGCATCGACGTAACCCTTTACGACGAGCTCTTCGTCACCTCCATAAACGAGAAACATATCCTTAGTCCTTTTCAGGTACTTCAGGATGTTCTTGACCGCTGTCCAGTGTTCCGTACCGGGATCACTTTGGTACCTCCCTACCAAACTTATGGCAAGGTTCACATCAGGTCTGGTACACAGCATGGCATACATGATAGAACCTATTGCCGAGGCATAGGGAATGACACTCATCTTTTCTCTATCTTCTGCCGTGGTCGGCGACTGAGTCTTACTCAATCTCATACCTTGCAAAACAGGCAAGAATCCTTTCTTTGACTGATCCATATTGAACTTCTTCAATATTTTGTCAAGGTACGTACTTTGTGAAAGACCAATGAGGCGTCTCGATCTATCTCTATAGATTTTGATGCCTAATATGTAAGCAGCTTCTCCAAGGTCCTTCATTGAAAAACTTTTATTCAAGTAGGCCTTTACATTTTCCAAGAATTCTATATCATTTCCCATCAACAATATGTCATCCACATATAATATGAGAAATGCCACAGAGCTCCCACTCACTTTCTTGTAAATACAGGCTTCTCCATAAGTCTGTATGAAGCCAAATGCTTTGATCACCTCATCAAAGCGAATATTCCAACTCCGAGATGCTTGCACCAGCCCGTAAATCGAGCGCTGGAGCTTGCATACCTTGTTAGCGTTCTCTGGATCGACAAAACCTTCCGGTTGCATCATATACAACTCTTCCTTGAGGAAGCCATTTAGGAATGTTGTTTTGACGTCCATTTGCCATATCTCATAATCATAGAATGCGACAATAGCTAACATGATTCTGACTGACTTCAGCATCGCTACGGGAGAGAAAGTCTCATCGTAGTCAATCCCTTGAACTTGTCGATAACCCTTAGCGACAAGCCGAGCCTTATAGATGGTCACATTTCCATCCGCGTCTGTCTTCTTCTTAAATATCCATTTGTTTTCTATGGCGTGCCTATCATCAGGCAAGTCCACCAAAGTCCATACTTTGTTTTCATACATGGATTCAATCTCGGATTTCATGGCTCCAAGCCATTTATTGGAATCTGGGCCCGCCATCGCTTCTTCATAGTTCGAAGGTTCACCGTTGTCTAACAACATGATTTCTAGGACAGGGTTGCCGTACCACTCTGGTGCGGAACATGCCCTTGTGGACCTTCGAAGTTTAGTAGTAACTTGATCTGTATCTTCATGATCATTATCATTATCTTCTTCCCTTATCGGTGCAGGCACCTCAGGAACAGTTTCCTGCGCTGCGCTACTTTCCGGTACAGGAGGGGTGACTGTCACCTCATCAAGTTCTACTTTCCTCCCACTCACTTCTTTCGAGAGAAGCTCTTTCTCCAGAAAGCATCCATTCTTGGCAACAAAGACTTTGCCTTCGGATCTATGGTAGAAGGTGTACCCAATAGTTTCCTTTGGGTATCCTATGAAGACGCATTTCTCCGATTTGGGTTCGAGCTTTTCAGGTTGAAGTTTCTTGACATAAGCATCGCAACCCCAAACTTTTAGAAACGACAGCTTCGGTTTCTTGCCAAACCAAAGTTCATATGGAGTCGTCTCAACGGATTTTGACGGAGCCCTATTTAAAGTGAATGCGGCAGTCTCTAAAGCATAACCCCAAAAAGATAGCGGTAAATCGGTGAGGGACATCATAGATCGCACCATGTCCAACAGAGTACGATTTCGACGTTCGGACACACCGTTACGTTGAGGTGTTCCGGGCGGTGTCAATTGTGAAACAATTCCACAGCTCCTAAGGTGTGTGCCAAATTCATGACTTAAATATTCACCCCCACGATCCGATCGCAAGAACTTTATTTTTCTGTCACATTGATTCTCAACCTCATTCTGAAATTCCTTGAACTTTTCAAAGGTCTCAGACTTGTGTTTCATCAAATAGATATACCCATATCTACTCAAGTCATCTGTGAGGGTGAGAACATAACGATAGCCTCCGCGAGCCTCAACACTCATTGGACCGCACACATCGGTATGTATGATTTCCAACAAGTTGGTTGCTCGCTCCATTGTTCCGGAGAACGGAGTCTTGGTCATCTTGCCCAAGAGGCACGGTTCGCACGTGTCAAATGATTCATAATCAAGAGACTCCAGAAGTCCATCTGAATGGAGCTTCTTCATACGTTTGACACCAATATGACCAAGGCGGCAATGCCACAAGTATGTGGGACTATCATTATCAACTTTACATCTTTTGGCATCTACACTATGAATATGTGTATTACTACGTTCGAGATCCATCAAAAATAAACCATTGACCAGCGGGGCATGACCATAAAACATATCTCTCAAATAAATAGAACAACCATTATTCTCCGATTTGAAAGAGTAGCCATCTCGCATAAGACGAGATCCAGAAACAATGTTCATGCTCAAAGCTGGTACTAAATAACAATTATTCAGGTTTAAAACTAATCCCGACGGTAGATGTAGAGGCAGCGTGCCGACGGCGATCACATCGACCTTGGAACCATTCCCGACGCGCATCGTCACCTCATCCTTCGCCAGTCTCCGTTTATTCCGCAGCTCCTATTTTGAGTTACAAATGTGAGCAACTGCATCGGTATCGAATACCCAGGAGCTACTACGAGTGCTGGTAAGGTACACATCAATAACATGTATATCATATATACCTTTGACGTTGCCGGCCTTCTTGTCTGCTAAGTAATTGGGGCAGTTCCGCTTCCAGTGACCCGTTCCCTTGCAATAAAAGCACTCTGTCTCAGGCTTGGGTCCATACTTTGGCTTCTTCCCGGCAACAGGCTTGCCAGGCGCGGCAACTTGCTTGCCGTCCTTCTTGAAGTTCTTCTTACCCTTGCCTTTCTTGAACTTAGTGGTTTTATTGACCATCAACACTTGATGTTCTTTCTTGATGTCAACCTCCGCTGATTTCAGCATCGAATACACCTCGGGAATGGACTTCTCCACCCCCTGCATATTGAAGTTCAGCACGAAGCTCTTGAAGCTTGGTGGGAGCGACTGGAGGATTCTGTCAACGACCGCTTCATCTGGGAGATTCATTCCCAGCTGAGACAAGCGGTTGTGCAATACTGAAATCTTGAGGATGTGCTCACTGACAGAACTGTTCTCCTCCATCTTACAGCTGTAGAATGCGTCGGAGACATCATATCTCTCGACTCGGGCATGAGCTTGGAAAACCATTTTCAGCTCTTCGAACATCTCATATGCTCCGTGGTGCTCTAAACGCTTTTGGAGCCCCGATTCTAAACTGTAAAGCATGCCGCACTGAACCAGGGAGTAATCATCACTACGCGACTGCCAGACGTTCAAAACGTCTTGGTCCGCATCGGGAGCAGGTGCATCACCTAGCGGTGCTTCTAGGACATATGATCTCTTGGCAGCTATGAGGATAATCCTCAGGTTACGGACCCAATCCGTATAGTTGCTACCATCATCTTTCAGCTTGGTTTTCTCTAGGAACGCATTGAAGTTGAGGGAAACTGGAGCGTGGGCCATTTGATCTACAAGAGATATTGTAAAGAATTTAGACTAAGTTCATGATAATTAAGTTCATCTTAATCAAATTATAATGAACTCCCACTCAGAATGACATCTCTCTAGTCATCTTAAGTGATACACGATCCGAATCGAGTAGTCCGTGTCCGATCATCACGTGAGACGGACTAGTCATCAACGGTGAACATCTTCATGTTGATCGTATCTTCTATACGACTCGTGTTCGACCTTTCGGTCTTCCGTGTTCCGAGGCCATGTCTGTACATGCTAGGCTCGTCAAGTGAACCCTAAGTGTATTGCGTGTGTAAATCTGTCTTACACCCGTTGTATGTGAACGTTAGAACCTATCACACCCGATCATCACGTGGTGCTTCGGAGCAACGAGCTTTAGCAACGGTGCACAGTTAGGGGAAACACATTACTTGAAATTTTAGTGAGAGATCATCTTATTTACTACCGTCGTCCTAAGTAAACAAGATGCATAAACATGATAAACATCACATGCAATCAATTAAAGTGACATGATATGGCCAATATCATCTTGCTCCTTGGATCTCCATCTTCGGGGCACCATGATCATCTTGTCACCGGCTCGACACCATGATCTTCATCATCATGATCTCCATCATCGTGTCTTGAAGAAGTCGTCACGCCAACTATTACTTCTACTACTATAGCTAACATTTAGCAATGAAGTAAAGTAATTACATGGCGTTATTCAGTGACACGCAGGTCATACAATAATTAAGACAACTCCTATGGCTCTTGCCGGTTGTCAAGTTCATCGACATGCAAGTCGTGATTCCCTATTACAAAAACATGATCAATCTCATACATCACATATATCATTCATCACATCTTCGTTCTTGGCCATACCACGTCACAAAACACATGCTGCAAAAACAAGTTAGACGTCCTCTAATTGTTGTTGCAAGTTTTACGTGGCTTCTATAGGATTTCTAGCAAGAACGTTTCTTACCTACGCCAAAACCACAACGTGATTTGTCAACTTCTATTTACCCTTCATAAGGACCCTTTTCATCGAATCCGATCCGACTAAAGTAGGAGAGACAGACACCCGCCAGCCACCTTATGCATCTAGTGCATGTCTGTCGGTGGAACCAGTCTCACGTAAGCGTACGTGTAAGGTCGGTCCGGGCCGCTTCATCCCACAATACCGCCGAATCAAGATTGACTAGTAACGGTAAGAAAGTTGAACAAGATCATACGCCCACAACTGCTTTGTGTTCTACTCGTGCAAGATGCTACGCATAAAACCTAGGCTCAGATGCCACTGTTGGGGAACGTAGCATAATTCAAAAAATTTCTACGTCTTCACCAAGATCCAACTATGGAGACATCTAGCAACGAGTAACTAAGAGTGAATCTACATACCGTTATGAAGATTGCGTGCGGAAGCTTTCAACGAAGCAAGGATGAAGTAGTCGTACTCTTCACGTTCTTCATCACCGATGATCTAGCGCCGAACGGACGGCACCTCCGCGTTCAACACACGTACGGTGCAGCAACGTCACCTCCTTCTTGATCCAGCAAGGGGGGAGGAGAAGTCGTCAGAGATCCGGCAGCACGACGGCGTGATGACGGATGCAGTGGAGATCGCAGCAGGGCTTCGCCGGGCGCCCTGCGTGGGAGTTGGGAGGTGTGACGGGAGGGGGAGAGGCGCCAGGGCTGAGGTGCGGCTGCCCTTTCCCCCCCCCCCCACATATATATAGGGGGCCAGGGGGGCGCCACCCCCCTGCAGATCCAATCTGCAAGGGGGGGCGGCGGCCAGGGAGGAGTCCCCCTCCCCCAAGGCAAGTGGTGGCCCCCCTCCCCTTAGGGTTTTATCCCTAGGCGCAGGGGAGGTGGGCCTCCCTTGGTGGTGCGCCAGCCCTGAGGGCTGGACACATCCCTTCGCGGCCTAGGGGGGCCACCGGGATGGGTGGCCCCAACCGGTGGACCCCCGGGGCCCCTCCGGTGGTCCCGGGACGCTCCCGGTGACCCCCGGAGATCACCCGTTGGCCGAAACTGGACTTCCCATATACCAATCTTTACCTCCGGACCATTCCGGAACTCCTCGTGACGTCCGGGATCTCATCTGGGACTCCGACCAACTTTCGGGTTTCCACGTGCATTAATCTCTACGATCCTAGCGTTACCGAACCTTAAGTGTGCAGACCCTACGGGTTCGGGAGACACATAGACATGACCGAGACCACTCTCCGGTCAATAACCAACAGCGGGATCTGGATACCCATGTTGGTTCCCACGTGTTCCTCGATGATCTTCATCGGATGAACCACTGTGTCAAGGATTCACTCAATCCCGTATGTTATTCCCTTTGTCCATCGGTACGGTACTTGCCCGAGATTCGATCGTCGGTATTCCCAATACCTTGTTCAATCTCGTTATGGCAAATCTCTTTACTCGATCCGTAATCCATCATCCCGTCACTAACTACTTAGTCACATTGAGCTCATTATGATGATGTATTACCGAGTGGGCCCAGAGGTACCTCTCCGTCATACGGAGTGACAACATCCCAGTCTCGGTTCGTACCAACTCAACAGACACTTTCGGAGATACCCGATGCGTACCTTTATAGCCACCCAATTACGTTGTGACGGTTGGCACACCCAAAGTACTCCTACGGTGTCCGGGAGTTGTACAACCTCATGGTCTAAGGAATAAATACTTGACACCGAAAAGCTTATGCATTACGAACTATACGATCTCGTGTTATGCTCAAGTTTGGGTCTTGTCCATCACATCATTCTCCTAATGATGTGATCCCCTTATCACCGACATCTCATGTCCATGGTCAGGAAACCGTGACCATCTGTTGATCAACGAGCTGGCTACTAGAGGCCTACCAGGGACTCATTGTGGTCTATGTATTCACACATGTATCGCTGTTTCCGTACAATACAATTCAAGCATGAATAACAGACAATTATCATGAACAAGGAGATATAATAATAATGCTTTTATTATTGCCTCTAGGGCATATCTCCAACAAGAGAGACATCACTTGTGAACATCATGTGACTCCGGTCCATATTACCATCATTGATCACATCCGCTATTTACTTTTCGCTTTTACTTACTATTGCAAACACTATCTATTACTACTATCATTTGCGTTTAATCCTTTGTGAACTACAAGGCCGGAGGGATTGACAACCTCTCTGTACTCATTGGGAGCAAAGTTATTTGTATCTGTGTGCAGGTCCACGTTGATTGCTAATCTGCGCCGTTAGCAGTTGACACCTACTTGTTGAACCTAGGAGTCTCTGGGGATTCGATCCTTGGCATCTTTGCTAAGGGAAAACACTTCCACAACACTGCATCTTTCACCTTCCACTTGGGGTAACCAACGAGGGGTTAGAGGCCCATCAGTCGCCGGGCACGACCGGCCACCAAGCCCACCGTGCCCACGGCCTCGCCCCGCCGGGTCTCGTGCTCCACGGGCGCCCACCCGTTAGTCGCGCCCGCCCCGTGGCCTCTAGGACACTTACACATGGGGCCTGAACCCTTTTAAAAGAAAAGAAGACAAAGAAAAAGAAAAAGAAAAGGATAATAAAAAATAGGAGTTGAGACACTGACATGTGGGCCCCCCCTCGCAGTTGACCAGTCAACAGGTCAACATTGACTGCTGACTGGGCAGTCAACAGAGCCCATTGTCAGCCACTAGTGCAACTCTCAGTGCACTGGACCGGGTGCACCCAGCCCTTTCTGCCTTCTTTTTAAATTCGAATTTAATAATTAAGTAATTTCAGAATATTGTTAAATCTTTGAAAAATCATATAAAATAATCTGTAACTCGGATGAAAATAATTTATATATGAAAAATGATCAGAACAACGAGACGAATCCGAATACGCGGTCCGTTCGCCCACCACACATCCCTATCATAGCAAACATGCTACATTCCCCTCCGATTCAACTGCCCGAAAATGCCTAACACCGGGAATACTTTCCCGGATGTTATTCCTCTTCGCCTGTATCACCGAGCACCGCGTTAGGTCACACGTAGCACCGCCTTTTGCCATGTTATGCTTTGTGATGCTATTGTTTGCTCTGTTACTTATTTGTTTCCCCCTTCGTTGCTTATTTTCGGTAGACTCCGATACTGTGATAGACCTCGAGACCATTGATGCTTCGGTGTTCGACTACGGCTACGCTTCCGAAGATTCCTTTCGTCTGCAGAGCTTCCAGGCAAGCCCCCCCCTTTGATCACCAGATATCGCCTATTCTCCTCCCTCTTACTCTTGCATTAGTTTACTACTGTTGTTGATTCGATAACTCCTATTCTGATGCATAGCCTGTCATTGTTGCTACCACTGTTGGTACCTTTACCTGTTATCCTAATGCTTAGTTTAGGATGCTAGTATTCCATCAGTGGCCCAACATCCTTGTCCGTCTGCCATGCTATGCTATCGGGCCGTGATCACCTCGGGTGGTGATCACGGGTATATACTATATACATACTTTACATGACACATGATGTGACTAAAGTCGGGTCGGCTCATAGAGTACCCGCAAGTGATTCGATGTGGGGGCTGAAAGGACAGGTGGCTCCATCCAAGTAGTGATGGGCCTGAGTTCCCGACGGCCCCCCAAGTGGATCTTTGTGGCGGAGCGACAGGGCAGGTTGAGACACCCAGTGGAGAGGTGGCCTGGCCCTGGTCGTTGTCCGCGGTTATTTCATAATAACACGCTTAACGAGTTTGGATATTTGATCTGAGTCTGGCCGTTGGCCTATACGCACTAACCAGCTACGTGGGAATAGTTATGGGTACTCGACGTCGTGGTATCAGCCAAAGCCTTTTTGACGTCAGCGGTTTAGCGACGCGCGCCGGGTTGGACCGCGTAACGCAACTTCCTTAGTAATGGAGGTTGCTAGGTCTGCTCACCGGCCGCGTACGCAACGTGCAGGTGTGCGTTGGGCGATGGGCCCGGACCCCTACGCGCCTAGGACTTAGACCGATGTGCTGACCTCTCTACTGTGCTTAGGTAGGGCTGCGACGTGTTGATCTTCCGAGGCCGGGCATGACCCTAAGAAGTGTGTCCGGTCAAATGGGATCAAGCGTGCTGGGTTATGTGGTGCACCCCTGCAGGGAAGTTAATCTATTCGAATAGCCGTGTCCCTCGGTAAAAGGACGACCCGGAGTTGTATTCCGACCTCATGACAACTAGAACCGGATACTTAATAAAACACACCCTAACAAGTGCCAGATATAACTCGGTGGTTGCTCTCTCACAGGGTGATGTGCGGGAGGATCGCCGAGTAGGATTATGATATACGATGTTACTTGGTGAACTCTTCAGCTACTCAAGACGGAGGTTGCCAGAAGCTTTGATACTTGTTACTTTTAGATCTACTCTCTTCTACTGCTGCAAGATGGAGGCTGATTGAAGCGTAGTCTTCGATATGATTAGCTACCCCCCTCTTATTCTGGCATTCTGCAGTTTAGTCCACAGATATTACCCCTTTACATATATACCTTTGCATATGTAGTGTAGATCCTTGCTTGTGAGTTCTTTGGATGAGTACTCACGGTTGCTTTGCTCCCCCTTTTCCCCCTTTTTCTCTCTCTTCTCGGATGATGCAACCAGATTGGTGGAGTCCAGGAGCCAGATGATCCCGAGGATGTTTCTACGTGAAGTTCGGCTTCGAGGAGTCGTTAGGAGGTCCCAGACAGGAGGCCTTGCCTTTTCGATCATTGCTATATTAGTGCTAGCCTTCTTAAGGCAAACTTGTCTAACTTATGTCTGTACTCAGATATTGTTGCTTCCGCTGACTCTTGTGTTTTCGAGCTTATGTATTCGAGCCCTCGAGGCCCCTGGCTTGTAATATAAAGCTTGTATTATTTTAAATTGTGTCTAGAGTTGTGTTGTGATATCTTCCAGTGAGTCCTTGATCTTGGTCGTACACATTTGCGTGCATGATTAGTGTACGGTCAAATAGGGGGCGTCACAGGAGGTAACAAAGATCTCGTCATAAACGGTTGCGTCGATTCAAGCTTTGACACTGATCCGGATGACTCTAAGTCAGAAACCGGATATGTACTTTTATTAAACGGTGGAGCTGACAGTTGGTGTAGTTCCAAGCAAAGCGTCGTGGCGGGATCTACGTGTGAAGCGGAATACATAACTGCTTCGGAAGCAGCAAATGAAGGAGTCTGGATGAAGGAGTTCATATCCGATCTGGGTGTGGTACCTAGTGCACCGGGTCCAATGAAAATCTTTTGTGACAACACTGGAGCAATAGCTTTGGCGAAGGAATGCAGATTTCACAAGAGAACAAAGCACATCAAAAGACGCTTCAATTCCATCCGCGATCAAGTCAAGGAGGGAGACATAGAAATTTGCAAGATACACACGGATCTGAATGTCGCAGAACCATTGACAAAGCCTCTTCCACGGGCAAAACATGATCAACACCAAGACTCCATGGGTGTTAGAATCATTACATTGTAATCTAGATTATTGACTCTAGTTCAAGTGGGAGACTGAAGGAAATATGCCCAAGAGGCAATAATAAAGATGTTATTTGTATTTCCTTATATCATGATAAATGTCTTTTATTCATGCTAGAATTGTATTAACCGGAAACTTAGTACATGTGTGAATACATAGACAAAACAGTATGTCTCTAGTATGCCTCTACTAGACTAGCTCATTGATCAAAGATGGTTATGTTTCCAAGCCATAGACATGAGTTGTCATTTGATCAACGAGATCACATCATTAGGAGAATGATGTGATGGACAAGACCCATCCGTTAGCTTAGCACTATGATCGTTTAGTTTTACTGCTATTGCTTTCTTCATTACTTATACATGTTCCTATGACTATGAGATTATGCAACTCTCGAATACTGGAGGAACTATCAAACGTCACAACATAACTGGGTGATTTTAAAGATGCTCTACAGGTTTCTTCGAAAGTGTTCATGGTGTTGGCATAGATCAAGAATATGATTTGTCACTCCGAGTGTCGAAGAGGTATCTCTGGGCCCTCTCGGTAATGCACATCATAATAAACCTTGCAAGCAAAAGGACTAATGAGTTAGTCACGAGATGATGTATTACGGAACGAGTAAAGATACTTGCCGGTAATGAGATTGAACTAGGTATTGAGATACCGACGATCGAATCTCGGGCAAGTAACATACCGATATAGACGTATGTTGTTATGCGCTTTGACCAATAAAGATCTTCGTAGAATATGTAGGAGCCAATATGAGCATCCAGGTTCCGCTATTGATTATTGACCGGAGATGAGTCTCGGTCATGTCTACATAGTTCTCGAACTCGTAGGGTCCGCACGCTTAACGTTTGATGATGATCGGTATTATGAGTTTATGAGTTTTGATGTACCGAAGGTAGTTCGAAGTCCCGGATGAGATCACAGACATGACTAGGAGTCTCGGAATGTCCAAGACGTAAAGATTGATATATTGGACGACTATATTCGGACACCGGAAGTGTTCCGGAAAGGTTTCGGATTAATACGGAGTGCGGGGGGGGGGGGGGTTACCGGAACTCCCCGTGGAAGTATTGGGCCCTAGTGGGCCTTAGTGGAGATAGAGAGGGCCGGCCAGGGCTGGGCCGCGTGCCCCTCCCCCTTGGTCCGAATTGGACAAGGAAAGGAGGGGGGGGGGCGGCGCCCCTTTCCTTCTCCCTCTCCCTCTCCTTCCTTCCCCCTCTCCCTCTTGGTGGACTCCTACTAGTAATAGGATTGGAATCCTATTCCTAGTAGGATTGGCCCTCCTAGGGCGCACCACAGGGGCCGGACGGCCTCCCCCCTTGCTCCTTTATATACGGGGGCAGGGGGGCACCTCTAGACACACAAGTTGATCAAGTTAATCAAGTTGATCTCTCCCAACCATGTGCGGTGCCCCACTCCACAGAAACACACATCGGTCATATAATTGTAGTGCTTAGGCGAAGCCCTGCGCCGGTAGCTTCAGCATCTCCGTCACCACACTGTCGTGCTGACGAAACTCTCCCGCGGAGTTCTACTGGATCAAGAGCTCATGGGACGTCATCAAGCTGAACGCGTGCTGAACACGGAGGCTCCGTACGTTCGATGCTTGATCGATTGGATCGCGAAGAATGTTTGACTACATCAACCGCATCACTAGACGCTTCCGCTTTCGGTCTACGAGGGTACGTAGACACACTCTCCCCTCTAGTTGCTATGCATCTAGTAGATAGATCTTGCGTGATCGTAGGATTTTTTAAATACTACATTCCCCAACATTATTTAGTAACACTAATATTCTTGAATAATTATGTAGTAACACTAATACTTCTTGAATAAGTAGTTTGACCAGATTTAACTAAAATTAAAAAAAATGAAATTTGAGCATAATTTTTTCCCTTTTAGAATTTGAGGATTCTAAAAAATTGCAAACAGGCCATAGGCCGTTAAAATCGGATGCGGATTTTCGTGCTGAACATTTTGATATATTATATGTTTTTTCCGACATCGTATGCAAAAGTTATAGTCGTTTTAATTTTTCATAACACTTTTTTGCAAAGCATGTCCAAATTTAAGTTTTTTAATGTTCCTAACTAGTAGATGTAGTAATATAACTACATCTCGAAGGATTTTATTTTTGAAGTTTTTATCATTTTCTTTTGTTTTTTTCAAAACTGAAATGGCGATACACGAGGGGGGGGGGTAGTGTTTGAGAAATGGGCCCTTTAGTCTCGGTTTGAGACACGAGCCGGGACTAAAGGGCATCGCACCCTTTAGTCCTCGTTCGTACC
>LR738709.1:573709638-573761841 GCA_902687465.1 Secale cereale
GCCCTTTAGTCCCGGTTCGTGTCTCAAACCGGGACTAAAGGTCCCATTTGAACCGGGACTAATGACTTTAGCCGCTCAAACCAGGACTAATGCTCACATTAGTCCCGGTTCGTAATGCAACCGAGACTAATGTGTATATTGAGCTGTGACCAAAGCCCTGTTTTCTACTAGTGAATTAGATCCATGTACATAGACTTCACCGTGAACACACCGTTCTTAGTTAACTTCCAACGGATCATGTTGGGCTGGTCACAAAGCCGAACATCCATCAACCTTTGAACCAGATGTAACCAGAAACCCCAACGTTCCCCCACAAGGGACCTCCTGAAATGAATATTTAAAGGAGATGTTTGCAATACTAACATAAACTCAAAAAATAATCTAGAAATGGAGTCCTCCCATCGCCAAGAGTCGAGATCCACCGCGGACATAAGAGATGAGGACAAATCAACGACGCCGTCGATGGGAGGCAGAAACCATAGCCGCCTATTCCCTTGGGAGGAGAGGCGTGTGTTCTCTGTTTCCACCTTAAGATATGCATGTGTTAAAAAGGTGTAACCCAATTTTTCTGAATTCAACAAGTAATTAATATTTCGTATCATCAAAACTTTATTCCTCAAACAATGACCATATCGTTTACAATTCGTTGCAAAATAAAGTCAGGGGCATTAGAGTACCAAGACTCAGATAAGCTAACTCTAACACAATGTTTTGCTAGACTATCAGCCCAACTTTATATATAATCAACGCTTGAAAACTCCAACGCCAGGAGAGGAGCATGTGTAATGATCAGCGTGTCTGGACCCATATATCCCTCCAGATTAGAAATTACATCCAAGGCAAAAAAATGCATAAGCAATGTTTCAGCATAAAATGACGCGTCAACGTTGATTTTAACATACCATTCATTTGGTTTCTTCCATGCATGCTCAGATTTCCGGATAGGCTAGTTCGGTGTATTGTGCAAAAAACACTCAACATAATTATGTATACATATCTACTATAATATCATTTGTCATGATAAAAGGAAACTTTTCATGTGAAATTCGGAAATAATTCCATGGAGTAATAAAAGTTTGGTAATATTTCCAGAGAGTTGGCAAAGTCACGCTCACAGCTTGAGGAGCTTATGAGTATAAATGCAGACGGGTAGGAGATATGTAGGATTACTCACAAGATGATGTGGATGCAACGATCAAGAATCATGTTGTTGAAGGAAGGCAATAGGAGCACTAAATTCTTCCAACGTAAAGCAGTTTGGCGTGCCGAGAGTTAACGGATAGTTTGGGAGTGGTGCACACTAATTTTGATGATATGGCCTCCCTGGCAAATGATTATTTCCAAACCATATTTACAGCTGATCCGGATCTTGATGCGTCTTTGGTTCTTAATCTAATTCAATCTAAAGTTTTGGACGAGGATAATAGTCGGTTGTGTGTTCCTTTTGGTGACAAGGGGATAGAGGATGCTCTATTTTAGATAGTCCCTCTTAAAGCTCCGGGCCCTGATGGGCTACCAACAAGATTTTTTCAGCATAATTGGGATGTCCTTAAGGACAATGTCATTTCAGCAGTCAAGGATTTTTTTGTCACGGGGATCATGTCGGCAGGGGTAAACTCTACCTCTATTGTTCTTATTCCTAAGATCCCTAACCCTACTAGTTTGTCCCGTTATAGTCCTATTAGTATTTGTAATGTTGTCTATAAGGTCATCTCTAAATGCCCAATGAATCGCCTGAGGCCTCTTCTTGATGATATTGTCTCTCCAGAATAGAGTGCTTTTATTCCAGTTCGGATGATCACAGATAATGCTCTTGTAGCCTTTGAATGTATTCTCCATATCTAACAAGAAAAGGATCCAACGAGAAGTTTTTGCGCTTATAAGCTTGATCTCTCTAAGGCCTATGATAGGGTGGGTTGGAAGTTCTTGAAGCAGGTGATGAAAAAGTTGGATTTCTCTCAGCGAAGAGTGGACTCGATAATGTCTTGTGTCATATCGGTGAGGTATTCTGTCACACTTAATGGGACCCTCTTGGATTCATTTGCACCGTTGCGCGATCTTTGGTAGGGCGATCCTCTTTCCCTCCTTTTTGTGGTTGATGGCTTATCTGCGTTACTTAAGCATTATGTGTCGTCGGGTGATATTTCTACGTTAAGGGTGTGCAGAAGAGCCCCAGGGATCTTACATCTCTTGTTTGATGATGACACTATGATATTCTTTGAGGCGTCATGTGCACAGGCTAAGAAAATTAAGTTGGTTTTGGATCATTATTGTAAGGCAACATGACAGAGTATGAATTTTGATAAATGTTCAATTCTATTTTGTGCTACTTGTCCAATTGGTTCTCAGGAGGAAGTACGAGAGGTACTTAATGTCACTAGTCTGATATTTGAGGAGAAATATCTTGGGCTTCCTACTCCAGATGGACAGATGTCAAAAGGGCGATTTTAGAACCTCCAAATGAGTTTGACGAAACAATTGATTCAGTGGGGGATGTCTTCATTCCCAACCGGCGAGGGAGACACTTATTAAGTCTGTCGCTTAGGCTTTACCCACTTATATTATGGGAGTTTTTAAGGTGCCATTCTCAGTTTGCGATGAACTTACAAGGATGGTGAGAGGTTTTTATTGGACTGTCGAGAAAGGTAAAAGGAAAGTACATTGGCGTGGTTGGAATGATCTTTTGCAACCAAAGAACAAAGGTGGTACTGGTTTTCGTGAATTCCGTATTTTCAATCAAGCATTGTTGGCCAGGCAAGCATGGAGATTAATCTCTAAACCGAATAGTTGGTGTACACAACTGTTAAAGGCCAGATATTATCTACATGGTAAGCCTGAGGGTACTGTATTCTCGGGTAATGCTTCTTCTTCATGGCAAGCTATTGCATATGGTCTGGATCTATTGAAAAGGGGACTGATTTGGAGAGTGGGCAATGGAAGGAGTATACGGGTATGGCGTGAAAATTGGATTCCGAGGCCCTATTCTTATAAACCCATCACAGTGCAAGGCTTATGTAGAATCAGATTTGTGTCTGAATTGCTCAATGAGAACGGCTCCTAGAATTTGGCATTGATTCAGGAATATTTTCTGCCAGCGGATATTATGGAGATACAGAAAATTAGGGCATCGCCGCGTTTGGATGAGGATACATTGGCTTGGGGTCCAAGGAAGTATGGCGTCTTCTATGTTAAGAGTGCATACAAGTTTGGTTTTGATGAAGCTAATAGAGATACTACGACCGGGTCGAGTTCGAGATCGGATGGACGTCGGTGCTGCTGGAATCTTATTTGGTCTACGGAGGTACCCCCAACAATACGCAATTTTACGTGGAGAGTGGCTACTAATTCTGTGCTGACTTGGAGAAATAAACATATCCGCAGCCTGGAAATTAATGATCTTTGCCCGGTATGTTCAAATGAATTTGAGGACAGTTTCCATGCTCTTTGTCACTGCACTTTGTCAAGGATTCTTTGGGATACTATGGCAGAATTTTGGTCATTGTCCTGCATTAGTATTATGCAAAACACCGGCAAGGAATGGTTAGTGCAGGCCTTAGAGCTTCTCTCTGATATTGAACGTTCTATGCTGCTTATGATGTTGTGGCGGGCTTGGCATATTCGCAACGAAGTGGTTCATCACAAACCTCCACCACCCATGGAAGCTTCTAAGAGCTACTTGCACTAGTAGAAACAGGGCTTTGGTTCGGGCCTGGCGAGCCCATTAGTCCCGGTTCATCCACGAACCGTGACCCATGTTTGCATACGTCCCGGTTCGTGCGGCTAGGGGGGCGGCCGGGCCTCGTTGGGCATCTGTCCCGGTTGGTCTGGGCCCATTTGTCCCGGTTCCAGGCACGAACCGAGACCAATGGTCCTCGCTCCTGGCCCACACCCATTGGTTCCGGTTCGTCACTAGAACCGGGACAAATGGTTGGCCTTTAGACCCGGTTCCTGTAACGAACCGGGACCAATTGTTTGCTTATATATATCCCATCTCTGGCGAGCCAACACTGCTCTGTTTTTTCTGGCCGGCCAGGGGAGTTGTGTGGTGCTCTAGCTAGCTCACCTCCCATATATGCACATGAGGTGCTCGATGAAATGCCCGAGCCACACTAGTTAAGCTTTCTCCTCTCGAAGCTCCATTTTCAACGAGATTTGGCTAGGTTGAGCGGTCCGTCGTACGTCCCGTTCCCGTCTTCACCGCCGTCGATCGTCCGCGCCGATCTCGTCGCCGGCACCACCGTGGTGAGCTATATATGCATGTACTTTGAATATAATTAATGTGATGATGAACTTATATTAATTTGATCACTTATGTATCCATGATGTTCTGTAATGGTTTTTGACACACTTAATTATATATAAATGCAAGCAGATGAACCGGCAATGGATGTACGGTGACAAACACACCTCAGAGTACATTAATGGCGTGCATAATTTTCTCGAAGTGGCTAAGGCAAACCAGCAGAATGGTTTTATGTGTTGTCCATGCACTATCTGTGGGAATACGAGGTCTTACTCCGACTCGAGCACCCTTCACACCCACCTGCTTTATAAGGGTTTCATGCCACACTATAATGTTTGGACCAAGAACGGAGAAATAGGGGTTATGATGGAAGACAACGAAGAAGAAGAGGATGATGACAACTATGTGCCCCAGGAATACAGTGATGCTGCAACGGGGGAAGCTGCTGAAGGTCAAGAGGAACTAGACGATGTTGTGCCCGACGATGATCTCCGCCGGGTCATTGTTGATGCAAGGAGACAATGCGAAAGTGAAAAGGAGAAGCTGAAGTTCGATCGCATGTTGGAGGATTACAAAAAAGGGTTGTACCCCAATTGCGAAGATGGCAACACGAAGCTCGGTACCGTACTGTAATTGCTGCAGTGGAAGGCAGAGAATGGTGTCCCTGACAAAGGATTTGAGAAACTACTCAAAATATTGAAGAAGAAGCTTCCAAAGGATAACGAATTGCCCGACAGTACGTACGCAGCAAAGAAGGTCGTATGCCCTCTAGGATTGGAGGTGCATAAAATACATGCATGCCCTAATGACTGCATCATGTACCGCGGTGCGTACGAGCATTTGAACGCATGCCCGGTATGTGGTGCCTTGCGGTATATGATCAGACGAGATGACCCTAGTGATGTTGACGGCGAGCGCCCTAGGAAGAGGGTTCCTGCCAAGGTGATGTGGTATGATCCTATAATACCATGGTTGAAATGTCTGTTCAGAAACAAAGAGCATGCCAAGTTGATGCGATGGCACGCAGAGGACCGTAAGAAAGACGGGAAGTTGAGAGGACTCGCTGACGGGTCGCAGTGGAGAAAAATCGAGAGGATGTACTAGGAGGAGTTTGCAGGTGACGCAAGGAACGTATGGTTTAGTTTAAGCGCGGATGGCATTAATCGGGAGCAGAGCAGCAATCACAGCACCTGGCCCGTGACTCAATGTATCTATAACCTTCCTCCTTGGCTGTGCATGAAGCAGAAGTTCATTATGATGCCAATACTCATCCAAGGCCCTAAGCAACCCGGCAACAACATTGATGTGTACCTAAGGCCATTACTTGAAGAACTTTTACAGTTGTGGAATGAACAAGGTGTACGTGCGTGGGATGAGGCCAACCAGGAGGAATTTAACCTACATGCATTGTTGTTTGTAACCATCAATGATTGGCCTGCACTCAGTAACCTTTCAGGACAAACAAACAAGGGATACCACGCATGCACGCACTGTTTAGATGACACGCAAAGTATATACCCGGACAGATGCAGGAAGAATGTGTACCTGGGGCATCGTCGATTTCTTCCAACCAATCATCAATGTCGAAAGAAAGGCAAGCATTTCAAAGGCGAGGCAGATCACCAGAAGAAGCCCGCCATGCGTACCGGTGATCACGTACTTGCTATGGTCAATGATTTACAGGTAATCTTTGGAAAGGGTCCCGGCGGACTACCTGTTCCGAATGATGATGAGGGACGCGCACCCATGTGGAAGAAGAAATCTATATTTTGGGATCTACCCTACTGGAAAGACCTAGAGGTCCGCTCTTCAATCGACGTGATGCACGTGACGAAGAACCTTTGCGTGAACCTGCTAGGCTTCTTGGGCGTGTATGGGAAGACAAAAGATACACCGGAGGCACGGGAGGACCTGCAACGTTTGCACGAAAAAGACGGCCTGCCTCCAAAGCAGTATGAAGGTCCTGCCAGCTACGCTCTTACCAAACAAGAGAAGGAAATCTTCTTTGCATGCCTGCACAGTATGAAGGTCCCCGTGTCGAGGCACGACTTAGAGACATAACCCCATGCTGGAATGATCGCAAGTCTGGTATCTTTGCACAACTCATGTAAAAGATGGGGATGGAAAACATAAAATAGTTGGCTTACACTCGCCACATCACACAATTACAATACATGTCTCAAATCATCATTCAATAAAACATCTCAGCCCTCTAAGGGTAAAATCCAAATGACAAGATACCAAACATAATTTAAATCCACAGGTCGGAACGAATCCTAGTAGAAGTCTCCACTACTGATCATCAGGATAACGAACATAGTATCGACTACGCTCCTCGTCATACTCCCAGTCTAGCTCGGTGCCATCACCTCGATAGCTCACCACTGGACCTGCATCTGGTGTGGTGAAGTAACTGTGAGCCACAGAGGACTCAGCAATCCCGTACCCGGGTAACAAGACTATTTAAACCTTGGGAGAGGATAAGGCTGAAGAAAAGAATAAGTGTCTGCAGCAGCAACTAGCACTAGCTTACGTGAAAGAGTGCGAGAAGAGAAGTGCCTCGGTCGAGAGGTGATCACGAAGTGATCCTAGCTAAAGCTCAACAAACATAACCCCACCGTGTTCAACTCCCGAATCCCTATTCGGAAATTGACAGTCACGGCACACACGCTGGTAGTGTATTAGAACAATGTGTCAAGTTATCTACAACCGGATATTAACAAGCTCCCATCTGCCACATAACCGCGGGCACGGCTTTCGAAAGTTCATAACCCTGCAGGGGTGTTCCAACTTGGCCCATGACAAGCCCACGATCCGCGGAGTCGCAACTCCAAGGTGGGAAGGCCCGAGTATTCTCGGAATCCCGTGCTCAAGATACTCCGAACTAAGGTAAGGCTAATCCAGCAAATCCTCCCAGCGTGTCGACACCCTGATAGTAGCCGCGCGTATCTAAGTCTCAGGACACGACCGGATGGGTGAAGCTACGGGTTTTTACCAAACCTCGAGTTCCCTCGTGGTGGCCCCGCAGGCTCCCCGTTTCGGACCAACACTCATGTGGAGCACTGGCCCGGGGTTGTTGATTAAGAAAGAGGGTTAATTACTCCCTATGCAAGTGTAATTAGTTATTAGGCAAATAGTACCAATGTTGGGACTTGCTGGAAAAGACTTAGCACTTAGCGGTTTATCGAGGGGGTCCCATACACCCCAACCGTGTTAGGAACGCATAATCAAGGAACATAACACCGGTTTATATGGTTCCTAACGGCATGAGTGGAACAAAACACCAATCAAAAGGCTTAGCCTTCCACCCTTGCCAATATATAGATGATTTCATTTTAAGCATTTATATAGTGTGATAAAACCCAACAAACTTCAACATGAAGCAAGCATCTTCAATCTTCACCTGCAACTAGCAATGCTATAAGAGGGGCTGAGCGAAGCGTACTTAGCCAGGCAACGGTTTGCATAGGTAGGGTGGTTAAACAGGTTCATGGTTACAAGTAGGAGGCTGACATGAAAGACATGGGCATCGAGGCAAAACTATAGAGCGGAACTACTAGCAATAGGCAAAGATAGTAATGTTATCGGGGTTCGGTCATCTTGCCTGAAGAGTAGTCGTTCGGATAGTAAGAAGGGTCCTCGTGCTCAACCTCGTTGGTAACCTCGTGCTCGTACTTGTACTCAGTCTCAGCTTCCGGCTCTAAACAATACAATCACACAAGGCACGAATCAACAAGATGCAATGCGCACACCAAAATGATGGATGCATGATGGATGCACTACGAGAGCACACGGAGCATGGAAAATAAGCATTCAAGCAAAAGCTTCAAAACAAGATAACAATAGGATATTATGAATCTACACGGAAAAAAAAATCAAGTTTCATATAAGACTTGCTGAAAACGGAGCTACGGGCTAAAAGTTATGCCCGAAACAAGAAATAGGCGAAAGCTGAAAATTACAGCAACATAGCAACTTCGGAGCACTAGATAAATAAGCTACAGCACTCAAACATCATGGCAAAGAGCAATGAACATAAACTAGACATATCCTACAGCAAATAAGTCCAAAGGTGCACCCCCAAAGGAGCCACGGATCAATAGCAACAAGCTTGGACATATTGAACTTGACAACAAAATTCTGACAGCAGAATTTTATTGAAACTTTGGAGCAAAAGTTAAACATGTTACAATCACTCAAATTAGCATGTGAGAACATGAATGGATAGCCAACAATATATACTACAAGGAACCATCAAGAATCACCCCAAAACTATCATGGTTTGTCCTAGAACAGCACGCGAACATGGCATCGGAACAATAACAGATTCCAGACTTAGAGAAATTCCACTAAGTGTTAAAACAGCAGTTCATCATGGCATCTAAAAGAGCAAGTTTAAGTCATCTCGAAACTAAACATGGCAAGTGGTAAGCACCACATCAAAGTACACATGATGGTGATTCCGAAACATACAAGCATGCATCATGGAGATAAACACAACGAAAGCAATGAGCTCAACAAGATGGCATTTCATAACAAGTTAAATAACTAAACAGCCACATGGCACTTTGCAACGAGGATAACCATGGCAAGATTAAATCTATCATGCAACCTAACACAAGCAACATGTAGAGCATGGCAAGACGAACACGTGGACATGTCATTTGCATCATTCGGGTAAACGAGCTAAAAGTTACCTCTATGCAAAGATGGCATAAAACAACACATAGCAGCAGTTTATAACGGGATGCACTCTTGCAACAGAAAAATAAGCATCTAGATGATCTCTAACATGCATGGCACAATGAGATGAAACGTAGTGCTAATCACCACGAACGTCTGGACATGTCATTTGCGCAAAACGGAGCAACACACAAGAAGTTATTGCAGTTCTAAAATTACATCAGACAGATAAAAACTGGGACTTAGTGAGAGAGAGAGCAACCTCTCAGATCTGAAAACAACAACGGGCTCGGGTGCTGGATCCGGCCCAGCGAGCAGATCGGATGGGCGGCTGGAGAGGCGGCCCGGCCTGGCGACTCGGCCCACTGCGGAGGAGAGGGAATCGGCCTGCGCGGTGGATCGGAGACGGGCTGAGGGAGGCGGCGCGGGCCCAACGAAGGTGCGACCCGGATCTGGCGCTGGCGGCGCAGGCGACCCAGGCGACGCAGCTGGTGGAGACCGGGCCTGGCGAAGGCGATCGCGCGCGAGCTGGGCCTCGCCGGCTCGGCCCAGGAGGCGGTCGCGGCGGGAGGCTCCGGGTGGAGGCGGCCTGGCCTGGGGCCTTGGCCCGGCGTGGTGGCGCGGGGCCGCTGCTGGCGGACGGGAGCTGGCGCGGCCCAGGCGGGGGTCGGCCTGGAGGCAGCAGAACTGGCGCTGGTTCGCGGTGGCGATTTGGTCCAGCGGGAACGAGGCGGTCGCGATGCGGCGTACGGCCCGGCGGAAGAGCTGCGCCTCGAACTGGCGCTGCGGGAGGGCCCAGTCCCTCGAGGCCGGAGGGAGGCGTTGACCTCGATCGATCCAATCGATCTGGACAATGTGGCGGCGGTGTGTGGATCCTTCGCTGCGGGAGGGAATCGAGGAGGGGACAGACAAGAGGCGTTTTGGATCTGGTGTAGCACAAAAATTGAGGGGAGAAGGGGCTAGAGGTAGGTGGAGGGGGTTTAGGCTGCCAAAAATGGCATGGGGGATGTTATATATAGGGTAGGTGCTAGGGTTTGAGGGATTTGGGGGGTTTTTGAGCCCTCCGATCGCGATCCGACGGATCCGATCGCGAGGGGAGTTAGGATGGGCCAAGAGGAGGGAAGTGGGCTGTTGGAGGGTGTCTTGGGCCTCAAAGTGGAGGCACTTTGAGCCCACACGAATAACTGATGGGGTAGCAAACGGACTCGAAACGCGACGAGATTTGACAGGCGGGTTACACATACCAAAACAACAACACACGACAAGTCTCGCGCCAAACCGGTAACGATACACGGTCAAACACCAAAGTAGGCCTACGGGACGCCACAGACACGTGAGGGAGCTCCGGAACGCGAAACGGACAACGGGAAGGAACGCGTGGAACCGGATGCAACCGACAACACAAATGCAATGCGATGCACATGACTACATGATATGAATGAATGCCACACACTCACACAACAAAACGACGAAAACCCAAAAGACAAGAACCCGGAATGGAATAGATGAAGCCGGAGATATATTATATGCCCAAAAGGGAAAGTATTACATCCGGGGCATTACAAACTCTCCTCTACTACAAAAAGATCTCGTCCCGAGATCTAGGACTGGAAAAAGGAAGGGTACTCGGAACGAAGATGATCTTCTCGTTCCCACGTAGCCTCTCGGTCGGTGTGATGTGACCACTTGACTTTCAAGAATTTGATGGACTTGTTGCGGGTCTTGCGCTCGGTCTCTTCGAGAATAGCAATGGGATGCTCTCGGTAGGACAAGTCTTGTTGAAGATCAATCTCCTCAAACTGAATCATGCATTCAGGTGCCTTGAAGCATTTGCTGAGTTGAGACACATGGAACACATCATGAACATTGGCGAAGTTGGAAGGGAGCTCAAGTTGATAGGCTAGATCGCCTCTTTTGCCAAGAATCTTGAAAGGCCCGACGTATCTAGGAGCAAGCTTTCCTTTGATACCGAATCTTTGGGTGCCTTTCATCGGAGAAACACGGAGATAGACATGATCACCAATGTTGAATGCCAAATCACGATGCTTGCCGTCATAGTAGCTCTTCTGACGCGACTGAGCGGCCTTGAGATTCTCACGTATGACTTTGCACATTTCTTCGGCTTCTGAGATCAAGTCATTGCCAAGAAGTTGACGTTCGCCTGTTGCAGACCAGTTGAGAGGGGTACGACACTTCCTGCCATAGAGGATTTCAAACGGGGCTTTACCGGCACTTGCTTGAAAGCTGTTGTTGTGAGAGAACTCGGCAAATGGAAGGCAATCTTCCCATTTCATGCCAAAAGATATGACACAGGCTCTGAGCATGTCTTCTAGAATCTGATTCACTCGCTCGACTTGACCACTGGTCTGAGGGTGAAAAGCAGTGCTGAACCTGATCTTAGTGCCCATGGCGGACTGAAAGGAGTCCCAGAACTTGGATGTGAACAAACTTCCACGGTCTGAGGAGATAACTTGAGGAATGCCATGTAAGGACACAATTCTCGAAGTGTGCAGCTCTGCCAATTGAGCTGCATTGATGGATTCTTTGACTGGAAGGAAGTGAGCGACTTTGGTAAGCTTGTCAATCACCACGAAGATAGAATCATTCCCTCGCTTGGACTTAGGAAAGCCAGTGACGAAATCCATTTCAATGTGGTCGAATTTCCACTCGGGAATGGGAAGAGGTTGGAGAAGACCGGCTGGACATTGATGTTCTGCTTTCACTCTTCTGCAGACATCACATTCGTTCACGAATTGGGCAATCTCCCTTTTCATGTGTGTCCACCAGTAAGAATTCTTGAGGTCTTGGTACATCTTGGAACTGCCAGGATGAATGGAAAGGAGAGAATCATGTGCTTCTTCCATTATGAGCTTCCTGAGATCACCTTTGGGAACAACGAGTCTGTCCTCGAAGAACAAGGTATCTCTCTCATCAACACTAAAGCACTTGTATTTAGGAGTGCCCTTTGCAATACCATGTTTCACCTTCTGCACCATGGCATCACTGAGTTGGGCCTCACGGACCTGATCTTCCAAGGTAGGAGCAACTTGAAGATTTGCAAGAAAACCCTGCGGAAAAACTTGGAGGTTGAGTTTCCTGAAAGCTTCACAAAGCTCAGGCTGGAACGGCTTGATAAGAAGGCTGTTGCAATATGCCTTTCTGGTCAAAGCATCTGCAATCACATTTGCCTTGCCAGGAGTGTATTCGATGCTGGGATTGTATTCTTGGATCATTTCAACCCACCGAGTCTGGCGGAGGTTCAGATTCGGCTGTGTGAAGATGTACTTCAAGCTCTTGTGATCAGTGAAGATGTCGACTTTTCTGCCCAACAACAGATGTCTCCACGTAATCAAAGCATGTACCACAGCTGCTAGCTCGAGATCATGTGTGGGATAGTTCTTCTCACTTGGCTTCAGCTGACGAGAAGTGTATGCCACAATTCTCTTATCTTGCATAAGCACACCACCATGTCCTTGAAGAGAAGCATCACAGAATACTTCATAGGGCTTGGACTCATCTGGAGGAGTAAGAACTGGAGCAGAGACGAGCTTTTCTTTGAGAGTTTTGAATGCCACTTGACACTCTGGAGACCAAAAGTATTTGACATTCTTCTGAAGCAAGTTGGAAAGAGGCTTGGCAATCTTGGAGAAGTTCTCAACGAACCTTCTGCAATAGCTGGCAAGACCCACAAAACTGCGGAGTTGCTTGACGTTCTGAGGAGCTTCCCAGTTGACAATTGCTTCAACATTCTCGGGATTTACCGCAATGCCGTCAGCTGAGATGATATGGCCCAGGTACAAAACCTTATCGAGCCAAAATTCGCACTTGGAGAACTTGGCATAGAACTTATGCTCACGGAGTCGATCAAGAACCAGACGTAAGTGCTTTTCGTGAACTTCTTCATTCTTGGAAAACACCAGAATATCATCCAGATACACAAGCACGAACTCGCCAGTGTAGGGGTTGAAGATGTAGTGCATCATTCTCGAAAAGGTAGGAGGAGCATTGGCGAGACCAAAGGACATGACTGTATATTCATAGGAACCGTAGCTCGTTCTGAAGGCAGTCTTGGGGATGTCTTCCTCGCGAATGCGAATTTGGTGATAGCCCATTCGGAGATCGAGCTTAGAGAACACTTTAGCTCCCTTGAGCTGCTCAAACAGTTCATTGATGTTGGGGAGCGGATACTTGTTCTTTATTGTCTTCTTGTTCAATGGCCGGTAATCAACGCAGAGACGCTCCGTGCCATCTTTCTTCTTGACAAATAAGACACCACAGCCCCAAGGAGACGTACTAGGCCTGATGATACCCATACGCTCCTGTTCATCAAGCTGCTTCTTCAATTCCTTCAATTCTTCAGGAGAGAGCTTGTACGGACGTCGGCATGCTGGCTCAGTACCCGGCTCAAGTTCAATGACGAATTCCACCTGACGGTGTGGAGGCATGCCTGGAAGTTCTTCAGGAAAGACGTCTTGATATTCGTTCACCACCGGAATTTGAGATATGGCATTAATTTCGCCCTTATCATTGAGAGAGAAAAGCCTGATAGTGTTATCCCTGGAGGCAAAGATAATCACATCTTCATCGGGATGAGTCATCTTGACTTCCTTCTGTGCACAATCAATGTGAGCATCATGCTGAGAAAGCCAATCCATCCCGAGGATGAGGTCGATGTCAGAATTACCAAGAACCACAGGTTTAGCTAGAAAGCGATAATCACCCATGCGAATAGAAACATTCGGAGCAAAAATGTTGGAAGTCATGCGTCTCCCCGGAGAAATGACTTGCAACTTCTCAGGCAGACTTTGGACGTCAACATTATACTTGGATGCAAATGGTTGAGACATGAAAGAACATGAAGCACCCGAATCAAACAACACTTTAGCTGGAAAAGAGTTAACTGAAAGGTTACCCAAAATGACATCAGAAGAATTCTCCACTTCAGCTGCATTCATCAGATTGACCCTTGCTTGCTTGGGATTATGCTTGACGATAGCTGAACTCACAGGTGGAGGAGGTGGAAGACGCTTCGGGTTCGGACATCAGTTGGCATAGTGACCTTTCTGAGTGCATTTGTTGCAAGTCACTTCTGAGAGAGGACGGAAATGAGAACCACTTGACTTGGAACCTTGAGACTGAAACTGATTCCTCGACTGGTTGCTCGGGTTGGGTGGGTGGGAAAAACCACGTCCACTAGTGTTCTTGTAGTTGTTGGAGTTGTTGGAGTTGTTGTAAGGAGCTCGAATCACTTGAGGAGGAGGAAGCCAAAATTTCTGTTGTTTCGCAGCCAACTGAGACGATGAGGAAGAGTGAACGGCATCTTGAATTCTCTTTTTGGAAGCCTCCATCTTAAGCTGAGCTGCCTCTTGTTTCGAAGCCATGTTATAGAATTTGTCGAATTCATCGGGCTCGAACAAGGTGAGAGCAAGTTGAAGTTCATCTTTCAGACCACCACGAAACTGGTAGATCTTGCTCTTGGCATCAGGAATGTCTTGCTTGGCATAGCGGGCGAGGTTTTGGAACTTGACATTATACTGATAGACTGTCATAGAGCCCTGCTTCAGGTTGCGGAATTGCTCACGCATAACCTCGATGACACTTGTTGGAATGTGGTGAGAGCGAAAGTCCTTGCAGAAATCCTCCCAAGAGATCACACGACCTGGCCTGGAGTCTTTGTACTGCTGCCACCAGTCAGCTGCTTGGTCTTTGAGTTGGAAGGCTGCAAACTTCACATAGTCCTCTTCCTTCACGTTACTGCACTCAAAATGCTTCTTTATGTCGGTTAACCAATCTTCAGCATCAAGAGGGTCGACACAGTAACTGAAAGCTTTTGGATTATTGGCCAAGAATTGGTTGAGAGTAGCATGGTGCTGTTGGTTGAAGAAATTGCCTTGATTCCCTGGAACACCCTGATTAGCTTGATTAGCTTGCATCTGTTGCATCATCTGCATCAACATCTGGGTGTTCTGAGCTGTAGTCTGCATAATCGCTCTCCAAGCCTCAGGCGGAGGAGGAGGGGAAGGAGGACGATCTGGGACCTCTTCCGCCTCTGGGTTAGCGTTGGGAATTTTTTTTGGAGCCATCCTGAAAGAGATGACCACGAATCAGCAATTGATTGACAGAAGGTATAAGCTGAATCAATGGAATGAATTGCAACAAGTCTTCACAATAATCATTCGAACAATAGGAACGAATGAAATCATTCGAACAAGAGGAACGAATGAAATTCTCGGTTAAATGATAACATCAATCTTCACGAGAAGCCACATAGGGAACAAAAGGTAAAATAAGAAAAACAACAAGGTACGGATGGAAACAAACACAAGATAGGAGCTTCGTTCGACATTTTCGTGCTGAAAGCATATGAACGCGTTACGAACGGGTTTTGCAATCCCCGGATCAGCATAGCCAAGGACCCTTTAAGATGCAACTCCCGATTGGAACATCGGTCATAATACCACTTCACTCAATGTAGAACCCCAAACTCGCTAACCTGCATTTGTTGAAAGAATGCCTACGATCTACTGGATAAACCCACCTATGAATTTCCGAAAGATTCCAGTTATGCAATCAGGTGTTGGGGATACACGGGAAGCACCGCGCAATCAACTCTAAACCTACATCCAGCTGTATCCATCCTTCAACACATAACCAGTCTTTTCCGGAAACTGTCTACCTCGGACCATCGAAAAGCATCCACTATAACAAGCTATGGCAATACTCCCGAACTACCTCCCCAGTAATGGGTGATGTCGGGGTTATCTTGCCACTAACCGTATAGGAGAGATTTTCGATGTCGGCCGTTTTAAGTATTTAGTACTGCCGCGATATGCTTGTGACGACAATACCCCGAAGCTCAACTCCCCGGGACACTGCCACAACCCCTAATGTCAGGAGGCATCGAGAACAATATCCTCGTCACAAGAACATCGAAACAATCCCACAATACTCGCGAGATTCCTAAAAAAAATTGGTGCAATTTTTGAAGATAGAAGAGACAAGAGTAGTCGTCAGGAGTCCTCACCAGAGAGAAAGGGATGAGAAGCAAAGAAATCCTACTCTCCGATATAATATAGGACTCAAAATATTTTCAGTGTGTGCCTAGACTCGACCGTCAATGATTCGATCAATCAGTGGGGGCTCCTAGGTCGGAGAAGGCTCTGAATACCAACTTGTAATGCCCAGGATGGGACTATATCTCCTACGTGTCGAGGCACGACTTAGAGACATAACCCCATGCTGGAATGATCGCAAGTCTGGTATCTTTGCACAACTCATGTAAAAGATGGGGATGGAAAACATAAAATAGTTGGCATACACTCGCCACGTCACACAATTACAATACATGTCTCAAATCATCATTCAATAAAACATCACAGCCCTCTAAGGGTAAAATACAAATGACAAGATACCAAACATAATTTAAATCCACAGGTCGGATCGAATCCTAGTAGAAGTCTCCACTACTGATCATCAGGATAACGAACATAGTAACGGCTACGCTCCTCATCATACTCCCAGTCTAGCTCGGTGCCATCACCTGGATAGCTCACCACTGGACCTGCATCTGGTGTGGTGAAGTAACTGTGAGCCACAGAGGACTCAGCAATCCCGTTCCCGGGTAACAAGACTATTTAAGCCTTGGGAGAGGATAAGGCTGAAGAAAAGAATAAGTGTCTGCAGCAGCAACTAGCACTAGCTTACGTGAATGAGAGCGAGAAGAGAAGTGCCTCGGTCGAGAGATGATCACGAAGTGATCCTAGCTAGACCTCAACAAACATAACCCCACCGTGTTCAACTCCCGAATCCCTATTCGGAAGTTGACAGTCACGGTACACACGCTGGTAGTGTATTAGAACAATGTGTCAAGTTATCTACAACCGGATATTAACAAGCTCCCATCTGCCACATAACCGCGGGCACGGCTTTCGAAAGTTCATAACCCTGCAGGGGTGTTCCAACTTGACCCATGACAAGCCCACGATCCGCGGAGTCGCAACTCCAAGGTGGGAAGGCCCGAGTATTCTCGGAATCCCGTGCTCAAGATACTCCGAACTAAGGTAAGGCTAATCCAGCAAATCCTCCCAGCGTGTCGACACCCTGATAGTAGCCGTGCGTATCTAAGTCTCAGGATACGACCGGATGGGTGAGGCTACGGGTTTTTACCAAACCTCGAGTTCCCTCGTGGTGGCCCCGCAGGCTCCCCGTTTCGGACCAACACTCATGTGGAGCACTGTCCCGGGGTTGTTGATTAAGAAAGAGGGTTAATTACTCCCTATGCAAGTGTAATTAGTTATTAGGCAAATAGTACCAATTTTGGGACTTGCTGGAAAAGACTTAACACTTAGCGGTTTATTGAGGGGGTCCCATACACCCCAACCGTGTTAGGAACGCATAATCAAGGAACATAACACCGGTTTATACGGTTCCTAACGGCATGAGTGGAACAAAACACCAAGCAAAAGGCTTAGCCTTCCACCCTTGCCAATATATAGATGATTTCATTTTAAGCATTTATATAGTGTGATAAAACCCAACAAACTTCAACATGAAGCAAGCATCTTCAATCTTCACCTACAACTACAATGCTATAAGAGGGGCTGAGCGAAGCGTACTTAGCCATTCAACGGTTTGCATAGGTAGGGTGGTTAGACATGATCATGGTTACAAGTAGGAGGCTGACAAGAAAGACATGGGCATCGAGGCAAAACTATAGAGCGATACTCTAGCAATAGGCAAAGATAGTAATGTTATCGGGGTTCGGTCATCTTGCCTGAAGAGTTGTCGTACGGATCGAAAGAAGGGTCCTCGTGCTCAACCTCATTGGTAACCTCGTGCTCGTACTCGTACTCAGCTTCCGGCTCTAAACAATACAATCACACAAGGCACGAATCAACAAGATGCAATGCGCACACCAAGAAGATGGATGCATGATGGATGCACTAAGGAAGCACACGGAGCACGGAAAATAGCACTCAAGCAAAACACCTCAAAACATGATAACAATAGTATATTATGCATCTACACGGAAAATCAATCAAGTTTCATATAAGACTCGCTGAAAACGGAGCTACGGGCTAAAAGTTATGCCCGAAACAAGAAACATGCGAAAGCTGAAAATTACAGCAACATAGCAACTTCGGAGCACTAGATAAATAAGCTACAGCACTCAAACATCATGGCAAAGAGCAATGAACATAAACTAGACATATCCTACAGCAACTAAGTCCAAAGGAGCCACGGATCAATAGCAACAAGCTTGGACATATTGAACTTGACAACAAAATCCTGACAGCAGAATTTTATTGAAACTTTGGAGCAAAAGTTAAATATGCTACAGCCACTCAAATAAGCATGTGAGAACATGAATGGATAGCCAACAATATATACTACAATGAACCATAAAGAATCACCCCAAAACTATCATGGTTTGTCCTAGAACAGCAAGCAAACATGGCATCGGAACATTACAGATTTCAGACTTAGTGAAAAACCACTAAGTGTTAAAACAGCAGTTTCATCATGGCATCTAAAAGAGCAAGTTTAAGTCACCTCGAAACTAAACATGGCAAGTGGTAAGCACCACATCAAAGTACACATGATGGTGATTCCGAAACATACAAGCATGCATCATGGAGATAAACACGACGATAGCAATGAGCTCAACAAGATGGCATTTCATAGCAAGTTAAATAACTAAACAGCCACATAGCACTTTGCAACGAGGATATTCATGGCAAGAATAAATCTATCATGCAACCTAACACAAACAACATGTAGAGCATGGCAAGACGAACACGTGGACATGTCATTTGCATCATTCGGATAAACGAGCTAAAAGATATCACTATGCAAAGATGGCATAAAAACAACACATAGCAGCAGTTTATAACGGGATGCACTCTTGCAACAGAAAAATAAGCATCTAGATGACCACAAACATGCATGGCACAATGGAATGAATCGTAGTGCTAGTCGCCATGAACGTCTGGACATGTCATATGCGCAAAACGGAGCAACACACAAGAAGTTATCGCAGTTTGAAATTGCATCAGAGACAAACAAAACTTGGCTTAGGGATTAGAAATAACCTAGATCTGGAAAGGAAAACGGGTCAACGGCTCGGGTCGGTGTGGATCAGCTCGGGCCTTCGCAGATCCGGCCCGACGAGAGCTGGCGGTGGAGCGGCTGGGGCGCCCGGCTGGGCCCGGCGCCGCAGAGGCAAGCCCTCGACCCACCTGGCGGCGGCGGCCCGCGCGAGGGCGGCTGGAGCGGCCGAAGCGGGGAGGCTGCTGGCCTCGGCCCGCGCTGGCGACGCGGGAGGAGAACCGGCTGTTTTTGGCAGCCTAAACCCCCTCCACCTACCTCTAGCCCCTTCTCCCCTCAATTTTTGTGCTACACCAGATCCAAAATGCCTCTTGTCTGTCCCCTCCTCGATTCCCTCCCGCAGCGAAGGATCCAGACACCGCCGCCGCGCTGTCCAGATCAAACGAAGTCAACGCCTCCCTTCGGCCTCAAGCGACTGGGCCCTCCCGCAGCGCCAGTTCGAGGCGCAGCTCTTCCGCCAGGCCGTACGCCGCATCGCGACCGCCTCGTTCCCGCTGGACCACACCGCCACCGCGGCCCAGCGCCAGTTCTCCCGCCTCCAGGCCGACCCCCGCCTGGGCCGCGCCAGCTCCCGTCCGCCAGCAGCGGCCCCGCGCCACCACGCCGGCCCGAGGCCCCAGGCCAGGCCGCCTCCACCCGGAGCCTCCCGCTGCGACCGCCTCCTGGGCCGAGCCGGCGAGGCCCAGCTCCCGCGCGATCGCCTTCGCCAGGCCCGGTCTCCACCAGCCGCGTCTCCTGGTCGCCTGCGCCGCCAGCGCCAGATCCGGGTCGCGCCTTCGTTGGGCCCGCGCAGCCTCCCTCAGCCCGTCTCCGATCCACCGCGCGGGCCGATTCCCTCTCCTCCGCAGTGGGCCGAGTCGCCAGGCCGGGCCGCCTCTCCAGCCGCCCATCCGATCTGCTCGCTGGGCCGGATCCAGCACCCGAGCCCGTTGTTGTTTTCAGATCTGAGAGGTTGCTCTCTCTCTCCCTAAGTCCCCAGTTTTCTTGTGTGCTGATGCATTTTTAGAACTGCGATAACTTTGTGTGTGTTGCTCCGATTTGCGCAAATGAGATGTCCAGACGTTCGTGGTGACTAGCACTACGATTCATTCCATTGTGCCATGCATGTTTGAGGTCATCTAGATGCTTATTTTTCTGTTGCAAGAGTGCATCCCGATATAAACTGCTGCTATGTGTTGTTTTTATGCCATCTTTCCATAGTGGTAACTTTTAGCTCGTTTACCCGAATGATGCAAATGACATGTCCACGTGTTCGTCTTGCCATGCTCTACATGTTGCTTGTGTTAGGTTTCATGATAGATTTAATCTTGCCATGGTTATCCTCGTTGCAAAGTGCCATGTGGCTGTTTAGTTATTTAACTTGTTATGAAATGCCATCTTGTTGAGCTCATTGCTTTCGTTGTGTTTATCTCCATGATGCATGCTTGTATGTTTCGGAATCACCATCATGTGTACTTTGATGTGGTGCTTACCACTTGCCATGTTTAGTTTCGAGATGACTTAAACTTGCTCTTTTAGATGCCATGATGAAACTGTTGTTTTAACACTTAGTGTATTTTCACTAAGTCTGGAATCGGTAATGTTCCGATGCCATGTTTGCCTGCTGTTCTAGGACAAACCATGATAGTTTTGGAGTGTCTCTTGATGGTTCCTTGTAGTATATATTGTTGGATATCCATTCATGTTCTCACATGCTTATTTGAGTGGCTGTAGCATATTAAACTTTTGCTCCAAATTTTCAATAAAATTCTGCTGTCAGGATTTTGTTGTCAAGTTCAATATGTCCAAGCTTGTTGCTATTGATCCGTGGCTCCTTTGGGGGTGCACCTTTGGACTTATTTGCTGTAGGATATGTCTAGTTTCTGTTCATGCTCTTTGCCATGATGTTTGAGTGCTGTAGCTTATTTATCTTGTGCTCCGAAGTTGCTATGTTGCTGTAATTTTCAGCTTTCGCCTATTTCTTGTTTCGGGCATAACTTTTAGCCCGTAGCTCCGTTTTCAGCAAGTCTTATATGAAACTTGATTGATTTTCCATGTAGATTCATAATCTCCTATCGTTGCCATGTTTTGAAGTGATTTGCTTGAGTGCTGTTTTTCCGTGCTCCGTGTGCTCCCTTAGTGCATCCATCATGCATTCATCATTTTTGAGTGCGCATTGCATCTTGTTGATTCGTGCCTTGTGTGATTGTATTGTTAAGAGCCGGAAGCTGAGACCGAGTACAAGCACGAGGTTACCAACGAGGTTGAGCACGAGGACCCCTCTTTCGATCCGAACGACTACTCTTCATGCAAGATGACCGAACCCCGATAACATTACTATCTTTGCCTATTGCTAGAGTACCGCTCTATATTTTTGCCTCAATGCCCATGTCTTTCATGTCAGCCTCCTACTTGTAACCATGATCATGTCTAACCACCCTACCTATGCAAACCATTGTTTGGCTATAAGTACGCTTCGCTCAGCCCTTCTTATAGCATTGCTAGTTGCAGGTGAAGATCGAAGATGCTTGCTTCATGTTGAAGTTTGTTGGGTTTTATCACACTATCTAAATGCTTAAAATGAAATCATCTATATATTGGCAAGGGTGGAAGGCTAAGCCTTTTGCTAGGTGTTTTGTTCCACTCATGCCGTTAGGAACCGTATAAACCGGTGTTATGTTCCTTGATTACGCGTTCCTAACATGGTTGGGGTGTATGGGACCCCCTCGATAAACCGCTAAGTGCTAAGTCTTTTCCAGCAAGTCCCAACATTGGTACTATTTACCTAATAACTAACTAAACTTGCATAGGGAGTAATTAACCCTCTTTCTTAATCAACAACCCCGGGCCAGTGCTCCACATGAGTGTTGGTCCGAAACGGGGAGCCTGCGGGGCCACCACGAGGGAACTCGAGGTTTGGTAAAAACCCGTAGCTTCACCCATCCGGTCGTGTCCTGAGACTTAGATACGCGCGGCTACTATCAGGGTGTCGACACGCCGGGAGGATTTGCTGGTTTAGCCTTACCTTAGTTCGGAGTATCTTGAGCACGGGATTCCGAGAATACTCGGGTCTTCCCACTTTGGAGTTGCGACTCCGCGGATCGTGGGCTTGTAATGGGCCAAGTTGGAACACCCCTCCAGGGTTATGAACTTTCGAAAGCCGTGCCCGCGGTTATGTGGCAGATGTGAGCTTGTTAATATCCGGTTGTAGATAACTTGACACATTGTTCTAATACACTACCAGCGTGTGTACCGTGACTGTCAATTTCCGAATAGGGATTCGGGAGTTGAACACGGTGGGGTTATGTTTGTTGAGCTTTAGCTAGGATCACTTCGTGATCACCTCTCGACCGAGGCACTTCTCTTCTCGCACTCTTTCACGTAAGCTAGTGCTAGTTGCTGCTGCAGACACTTATTCTTTTCTTCAGCCTTATCCTCTCCCAAGGTTTTAAATAGTCTTGTTACCCGGGAACGGGATTGCTGAGTCCTCTGTGGCTCACAGTTACTTCACCACACCAGATGCAGGTCCAGTGGTGAGCTATCCAGGTGATGGCACCGAGCTAGACTGGGAGTATGACGAGGAGCGTAGTCGATACTATGTTCGTTATCCTGATGATCAGTAGTGGAGACTTCTACTAGGATTCGATCCGACCTGTGGATTTAAATTATGTTTGGTATCTTGTCTTTTGGATTTTACCCTTAGAGGGATGTGATGTTTTATTGAATGATGATTTGAGACATGTATTGTATTTGAGTGACGTGGCGAGTGTAAGCCAGCTATTTTATGTTTTCCATCCCCATCTTTTACATGAGTTGTGCAAAGATACCAGACTTGCGATCATTCCAGCATGGGGTTATGTCTCTAAGTCGTGTCTCGACACGTAGGAGATATAGTCCCATCTTGGGCATTACTTGTGTCTCAACTCTGCAAATGCTTCAAGGCACCTGAGCGCATGATTCCGTTTGAAAGAGATTGATCTTCAACAAGACTTGTCCTACCGAGAGCATCCCATTGCCATTCTCGAAGAGACCGAGCGCAAGACCCGCAACAAGTCCATCAAATTCTTGAAAGTCAAGTGGTCACATCACACCGACCGAGAAGCTATGTGGGAACAAGAAGATCATCTTCGTTCCGAGTACCCTTCCTTTTTCCAGTCCTAGATCTCGGGACGAGATCTTTTTGTAGTAGAGGAGTGTTTGTAATGCCCCGGATGTAATACTTTCCCTTTTGGGCATATAATATATCTCCGGCTTCATCTATTCCTTTTCGGGTTCTTTGTCTTTCGGGTTTTCGTCGTTTTGTTGTGTGCGGGTGTGGCATTCATTCATATCATATAGTCATGTGCATTCGCATTGCATTTGTGTTGTCGGTTGCATCCGGTTCCACGCGTTCCTTCCCGTTGTCCGTTTCACGTTCCGGAGCTCCCTCACGTGTCCGTGGTGTCCCGTAGGCCTACTTTGGTGTTTGGCCGTGTAATGTTACCGGTTTGGCGCGAGACTTGTCGTGTGTTGTTGTTTTGTTGAGTGTAACCCGCCTGTCAAATCTCGTCGCGTTTCGAGTCCGTTTGCTACCCCAACAGTTATTCGTGTGGGCTCAAAGTGCCTCCACTTTGTGGCCCAAGACACCCCTCCAACAGCCCACCAAACCACTCCTAGCCACTTCTATCATCTAGGCCATCCAAATCTGATCCGGTGGCCAAAAACCGCACTCCATTTGGACAACCCTAGCTACTTGTGTCTATATATTTGTCCACTCTCCCAAATTTGTGCCCCAAAATAAGGAAACCCTAGACCTCTCCTTCTTCCACCTCCATCCACCAGCCACCTCGCTGGAGTTCGCCGGAAATCTCGCCGGAATACTCCTCTCCACCACCTCCTCACCATCAACCTCACCACCAACCTCCCTCCGGCCCCTTTTTCTCATCCGCACCGCAGCCGGGGTCAGGCCGCCTCCACCGCCGGCCGGCCAGGCCCCACCGGCCCCGCCTCTCGATCTCCCAGCCGCCGCCGGCGCGTGCTCAGGAGGAGCCGCCGCCACCACATCGAGGGGATTGGGATCCCCGATCTCGATCTGCGCAGGCCGCCGCCCTAGCGCGTGCGGGCCGTCTCCGCCAGGCCCAGTTCCCCGATCCGCAGCTGGGCCGCCTCCCTTCATTCGCCAGATCGCCGTTGACCACCTCCTGCCTCGACCAGCCGACCGGCTCCCCTCCGCATCGCCAGCCGGCAGGCGCCTGGGCTCCCCTCGGTGAGCCACGGCCCAGCCGCCGTATCAGCGCCACCAGCCCTACCAGGCCGCCCCGCCTGGGCCTCTCCTTCCCCGTCTCGGCCCGTCCACCTTCCTCCGCCGGGTGGACCGCGCCAGGACCACGTGGGCCGTCGCTAGCAGCCGGCGCTCGGCACAGCCGCCAGCTGGGCCGCCCCAGCCGCCTCCTAACCCGATCTGCCGCACCAGGCTCCGTCGGGCCGAAATCGCCGCTTCTCCACGGGCCGCGCCCGATCTGCAGATCCGGCCCGCTCCTGTTCAGATCTGAGGGTTGCCCCGAAAATCCCTAAGTCCCCAGTTTTCTTGTGTGCTGATGCATTTTTAGATCTGCGATAACTTCTTGTGTGTGATGATCCGTTTTGCGCAAATGACATGTCCAGACGTTCGTGGCGACTAGCACTACGATTCATTCCATTGTGCCATGCATGTTAGAGATCATCTAGATGCTTATTTTCCTGTTGCAAGAGTGCATCCTGATATAAACTGCTGCTATGTGTTGTTTTTATGCCATCTTTGCATAGTGATATCTTTTAGCTCGTTTACCCGAATGATGCAAATGACATGTCCACGTGTTCGTCTTGCCATGCTCTACATGTTGCTTGTGTTAGGTTGCATGATAGATTTATTCTTGCCATGTTTATCTTCGTCGCAAAGTGCTATGTGGCTGTTTAGTTATTTAACTTGTTATGAGATGCCATCTTGTTGAGCTCATTGCTATCGTTGTGGTTATCTCCATGATGCATGCTTGTATGTTTCGGGATCACCATCATGTGTACTTTGATGTGGTGCTTACCACTTGCCATGTTTAGTTTCGAGGTGACTTAAACTTGCTCTTATAGATGCCATGATGAAACTGTTGTTTTAACACTTAGTGGATTTTCACTAAGTCTGAAATCTGTAATGTTCCGATACCATGTTTGCGTGCTGTTCTAGGACAAACCATGATAGTTTTGGAGTGCCTCTTGATGGTTCCTTGTAGTAGATATTGTTGGCTATCCATTCATGTTCTCACATGATTATTTAAGTGGCTGTAGCATATTTATCTTTTGCTCCAAAGTTTCAATAAAATTCTGCTGTCAGGATTTTGTTGTCAAGTTCAATATGTCCAAGCTTGTTGCTATTGATCTGTGGCTCCTTTAGGGGTGCACCTTTGGACTTATTTGCTGTAGGATATGTTTAGTTTATGTTCATGCTCTTTGCCATGATGTTTGAGTGCTGTAGCTTAATTATCTAGTGCTCCGAAGTTGCTATGTTGCTGTAATTTTCAGCTTTCGCCTATTTCTTGTTTCGGGCATAACTTTTAGCCCGTAGCTCCGTTTTCAGCGAGTCTTATATGAAACTTGATTGATTTTCCGTGTAGATTCATAATATCCTATTGTTGTCATGTTTTGAAGTGTTTTGCTTGAGTGCTATTTTCCGGGCTCCGTGTGCTTCCTTAGTGCATCCATCATGCATCCATCTTTTTGGTGTGCGCATTGCATCTTGTTGATTCGTGCCTTGTGTGATTGTATTGTTTAGAGCCGGAAGCCAAGTACGAGTACGAGCACGAGGTTACCAACGAGGTTGAGCACGAGGACCCTTCTTTCGATCCGTACGACAACTCTTCAGGCAAGATGACCGAACCCCGATAACATTACTATCTTTGCCTATTGCTAGAGTATCGCTCTATAGTTTTGCCTCGATGCCCATGTCTTTCTTGTCAGGCTCCTACTTGTAACCATGATCATGTTTAACCACCCTACCTATGCAAACCGTTGAATGGCTAAGTACGCTTCGCTCAGCCCCACTTATAGCATTGCTAGTTGCAGGTGAAGATCGAATATGCTTGCTTCATGTTGAAGTTTGTTGGGTTATATCACACTATATAAATGCTTAAAATGAAATCATCTATATATTGGCAAGGGTGGAAGGCTAAGCCTTTTGCTTGGTGATTTGTTCCACTCATGCCGTTAGGAACCGTATAAACCGGTGTTATGTTCCTTGATTATGCGTTCCTAACACGGTTGGGGTGTATGGGACCCCCTCGATAAACCGCTAAGTAATAATTCTTTTCCAGCAAGTCCCAACATTGGTACTATTTGCCAAATAACTAAATAAACTTCCATAGGGAGTAATTAACCCTCTTTCTTAATCAACAACCCCGGGCCAGTGCTCCACATGAGTGTTGGTCCGAAATGGGGGTTCTACGGTGCCACCACGAGGAAACTCGAGGTCTGGTAAAAACCCGTAGAATAGCCCATCTGGTCGTGGCCTGAGACTAGATACGCGCGGCTACTATTAGGGTGTCGGCACGCCGGGAGGATTTGCTGGATTAGCCTTACCTTAGTTCGGAGTATCTTGAGCACGGGATTCCGAGAATACTCGGGTCTTCCCACCTTGGAGTTGCGACTCCACGGATCGTGGGCTTGTAATGGGCCAAGTTGGAACACCCCTGCAGGGTTATGAACTTTCGAAAGCCGTGCCCGCGGTTATGTGGCAGATGGGAGCTTGTTAATATCCGGTTGTAGATAACTTGACACATTGTTCTAATACACTACCAGCGTGTGTACCGTGACTGTCAATTTCTGAATAGGGATTCGGGAGTTGAACACGGTGGCGTTATGTTTGTTGAGCTTTAGCTAGGATCACTTCGTGATCACCTCTCGACCGAGGCACTTCTCTTCCCGCACTCATTCACGTAAGCTAGTTGCTAGTTGCTGCTGCAGACTCTTATTCTTTTCTTCAGCCTTATCCTCTCCCAAGGTTTAAATAGTCTTGTTACCCGGGAACGGGATTGCTGAGTCCTCTGTAGCTCACAGTTACTTCACCACACGAGATGCAGGTCCAGTGGTGAGCTATCCAGGTGATGGCATCGAGCTTGGCTGGGAGTATGACGAGGAGCGTAGTCGTTACTATGTTCGTTATCCCGATGATCAGTAGTGGAGACTTCTACTAGGATTCGATCCGACCTGTGGATTTAAATTATGTTTGGTATCTTGTCATTGGATTTTACCCTTAGAGGGCTGTGATGTTTTATTGCATGATGATTTGGACATGTATTGTATTTGTGTGACGTGGCGAGTGTAAGCCAACTATTTTATGTTTTCCATCCCCATCTTTTACATGAGTTGTGCAAAGATACCAGACTTGCGATCATTCCAGCATGGGGTTATGTCTCTAAGTCTTGCCTCGACACGTAGGAGATATAGACCCATCTTGGGCATTACAAGTTGGTAATACAATACATGTCTCGACCATCATTCAATAAAACATCACAGCCCTCTAAGGGTAAAATCCAAATGACAAGATACCAAACATAATTTAAATCCACAGGCCGGATCGAATCCTAGTAGAAGTCTCCACTACTGATCATCAGGATAACGAACATAGTATCGACTACGCTCCTCGTCATACTCCCAGTCTAGCTCGGTGCCATCACCTGGATAGCTCACCACTGGACCTGCATCTGGTGTGGTGAAGTAACTGTGAGCCACAGAGGACTCAGCAATCCCGTTCCCGGGTAACAAGACTATTTAAGCCTTGGGAGAGGATAAGGCTGAAGAAAAGAATAAATGTCTGCAGCAGCAACTAGCAGTAGCTTACGTGAGAGAGTGCGCGAAGAGAAGTGCCTCGGGCGAGATATGATCACGAAGTGATCCTAGCGAAAGCTCAACAAACATAACCCCACCGTGTTCAACTCCCGAATCCCTATTCGGAAATTGACAGGAACGGTACACACGCTGGTAGTTTATTAGAACAATGTGTCAAGTTATCTACAACCGGATATTAACAAGCTCCCATCTGCCACATAACAGCGGGCACGGCTTTCGAAAGTTCATAACCCTGCAGGGGTGTTCCAACTTGTCCCATTACAAGCCCACGATCCGCGGAGTCGCAACTCCAAGGTGGGAAGACCCGAGTATTCTCGGAATCCCGTGCTCAAGATACTCCGAACTAAGGTAAGACTAATCTAGCAAATCCTCCCGGCGTGCCGACACCCTGATAGTAGCCGCGCGTATCTAGTCTCAGGACATGACCGGATGGGCGATTCTACAGGTTTTTACAAAACCTCGAGTTTCCTCGTGGTGGCCCCGCAGAACCCCCAGTTCGGACCAACACTCATGTGGAGCACTAGCCCGGGGTTGTTGATTAAGAAAGAGGGTTAATTACTCCCTATGCAAGTTTATTTAGTTATTAGGCAAATAGTACCAATGTTGGGACTTGCTGGAAAAGACTTAGCACTTAGCGGTTTATCAAGGGGGTCCCATACACCCCAACCGTGTTAGGAACGCATAATCAAGGAACATAACACCGGTTTATACGGTTCCTAACGGCATGAGTGGAACAAATCACCAAGCAAAAGGCTTAGCCTTCCACCCTTGCCTATATATAGATGATTTCATTTTAAGCATTTATATAGTGTGATATAACCCAACAAACTTCAACATGAAGAAAGCATCTTCGATCTTCACCTGCAACTAGCAATGCTATAAGAGGGGCTGAGCGAAGCGTACTTAGCCATTCAACGGTTTGCATAGGTAGGGTGGTTAGACATGATCATGGTTACAAGTAGGAGGCTGACAAGAAAGACATGGGCATCGAGGCAAAACTATAGAGCGATACTCTAGCAATAGGCAAAGATAGTAATGTTATCGGGGTTCGGTCATCTTGCTTGAAGAGTTGTCGTTCGGATCGTAAGAAGGGTCCTCGTGCTCAACCTCGTTGGTAACCTCGTGCTCGTACTCGTACTCGGTCTCAGCTTGTAATGCCCAGGATGGGACTATACCTCCTACGTGTCGAGGCACGACTTAAAGGTATAAGCCCATCCTAGAATGATCTCAAGTTTGGTATCTTTGCACGACTCATGTAAAAGAGGGATTAAATTGCAAAAGGAGATAGTTGGCTTACACTCGCCACTTCACACAATACATTACATCAGCAAAACATTATTCAAAACATCACAACCCGACTACGGGTGAAGATCCAAAAGAAAGATACCAAAACAACATAAAGCCACAGGTCAGGATCAAATCCTAGTAGAAACCGCTACTGATCGTCGAAACGTCACAAGCATACGGCCACTCTCTTCATCGAGCTCCCAGTGAAGTACTTGAACCAGCTCCTGCATCATTCTCGGCTGAACCTGCATCTGGTGTTGTAGTATCTATGAACCACGAGGACTCAGCAATCCCATAACCATGGGTATCAAGACTAGCAAAGCTTTAAGGGTAGGAAGAGGTAAAGTGGTGAGGTTGCAGCAGCGGCTAAGCATAATATGGTGGCTAACTTACGAGTACCAGAATAAGAAGAGCATCTACGCAAATGGTCGCAAAAGTAGTGATCGCTAAAGATCCTAACTACATACGAGTCAAACATAACCCCACCGTGTTCTCTTCTCAAAGTGAAAAGAGACAGTCACGGTTACTCACACAGTTGTGCGTTTTACTTCGGATCATCTGTCAAGTTTTCTACAACCGGACATTAACAAATTCCAATCTGCCACATAACCGCGGGCACGGCTTTCGAAAGATCATAACCCTGCAGGGGTGTCCCAACTTAGCCCATCACAAGCTCTCACGATTAGCTGAAGTGATAAATATAATATCATCACCCCTTATCTTAGGGAAAACCGATCAGGCTCGGCTTCCCGGTAGCACAAGACATTTCGACAATGGTAAAACAAGTCTAGCAGGACCTCCCGGCGTGCCGACACCCTGATGGTAGCCGCGCGCATCTCGTCTCAGGCCACGTCCGGATGAGCGCTACGTACAGTAACCGAAGACCCTAGATAACTGGGTGGCACCGCAAGTGGCTCTAGTTTGGGACCAACACCATCAGCACTGGCCCCCCCTGCTATGTAGAATTAAGAACCCGAGGGTGTGACCCCCTATGCAATTTAATTAATTAATTAAGTTGTTATTATGAGGCAAAATTAAAACCAATGTTGGGCCTTGCTGGAGGAGTTTTATTCAAAGTCGAACTGTCAAGGGGTCCCCATCCACCCATCGTGTAAGGAACACAAAATCAAGGAACATAATGCCGGTTTAACGGCGCCTAAGGTGGCATGAGTGGAACAAAACACCGAGCAAAAGGCCAAGCCTTCCACCCATGCCCAGTATATAGGTGTGTTAATAATAATTATAGATATTGTGATATACCAACAACAACAAGTTCCCTCTTGGAACGAACTTCATCTTCACCTGCAACTAACAACGCTATAAGAGGGGCTGAGCAAGCAGGTAACATAGCCAAACTGTGGTTTTGCTAGGAAGGTGTCAAATGTTAGAGGTTTCATGGCAACAAGGAGAGGCTGACATAAAAGATGGGTAGCGCGACATGTAACGATAGCATCGAGAAAACTAAGCATGGAAATAGTAGTAAAGGTATCCAAGGGTATGATCATCTTGCCTGGGATTCCACAAGGGAGAAGAATGGAACCATGAAGTAGACGGATCAATAGTCGAGCGAATCCTCACAACTCCGGACGGAACCGAAGCTAACAAGAGAAGCAACCGGAAAGAAACAAACAACACGGTAAACACACAAGCAATAAACATGGCATACGATGCACATCCAAGTGTGATGCATGTCCGGTTTAAATATGCATGGCATGGTAAAGTGCACAAACAACACTACAAGTTAAGTGGAGCTCAATATGCAACGAGTTGCATATTGACGAAACACCACATGTTAATTATTTAGTTGACTCTCGTTATTTACAAGACAAGATTAAGTGGTTATTAACATGGCAAGAGGTGAAGCAAAAACAAACTACCTATTAAGACATTTTAAATGAGGCCGGGAAAATAACAACAACAATTCCGGAAAATCCCCATGAGCATGTTTAGTAATTTAAAGCAACAACAATTCACACATATTAATGTTGTTAATATGATGCGGATGACATGATCAAGTTTATGCAATTTTATTAAAAGGTTGACATAAGAGATATGAAGCATCGTCACCGTGGTGAAAGGAAAAGGGTGCCACGGCAACGATCCGAAAATGATGCAACGGCATCATATCGGTTCCGGTAACTCGTTGAGAGACCGGTGCAAAAGAAAGATGGCGTGAGCGAGTCGAACGAGATGAAAGGTGGGGTGATCCCATCACCGGGTTCCCACGGGTCGGCGACGAGGCAACCGAGGAGCACGACAAAATATGAACCGGCACGGTGCACACAAGGAAACATCTCATACAACCACATCACAAGCATTCCACGGGTCATCGTCTCGAGTTATACCTTCGGGACAATCGTTCTCGGAGGGGTCAAGTCGTCGAGGGACGTAGTGGAAGTAGGCGTTCTCGCGGGTCGTAGAGGAAGTAGTGGTTCCGTCCGTAGTCGTACACGGGGCGACGGTAGTGGTACTTGTTCAAGAAGTCGTTCTCGTTCGTAGATGTTCACTTCTCCGAAGGGGTACTTGTCATCGTGGTACTTGGGGGGTCTCGTTCTCGCGTCGTAGATGTTCAAGTCGTCGGTAGTCGAACTTGACAAAAACACTCCAGCTGTAGTTGTACCCGGGTCGTAGACGAACTTGACACAAACCGATGCACACAAAAGAACAAAAACACACGGGCTTCACGGAGGCAGCAGCAAGGAGGCGCTCGGGAACACGCCTGCGCGGAAGGCCAGCAAAGAAGCAGAGGGACAAGCGGCGGCTGCTGCTGGCCTTGGCGATGCGGAGCTGGGCGCGCCGGTGGCCTGGAGACGAAGGCGCACAGGTGGCCTGGTGCAGGGCTAGCAGGAGAGCGGGCGGCCGTTCTGGAGGACGAGGCCGCGGTGGAGCTGAAGTGGTGGCCGGCGGGGCGGCTTCGAGGACGCGCAGGGCGGCGGTCTTGCTGGAGATCGACGGAGGGAGGAGGGCCCGAGGCAGAGGACACCGAGAGCGGCGCTGGAGGACGGGCGCGGCGCTGGTCGTCGCTGGCGTGGAGGCAGCCAGCGCGGGCGGCCTGGACGAGGGACGCGAGAGGCGAGGCGCTGGAGAAGGAAGCAGCAGGCGCTCCGGCGCCTGGCGATGCAGGGCGGCCTGACGGGGCCACGGCGCGCTGGAAGGGAGTTGGCGGCCGACGCGAGAGAGCCAGAGGGCCGGGGCGCTGGAAGGGCGCGTCGGGCGCTCCTGGGGAGGGGGAGACGAGAGGGAGGCCACGGGCCTCGGGCGCTGGGAGATCGAGAGAAGGAGGGGATCGCGAGAGAATCGGGAATCCTGGCTCGGGCTCGATGGGAGGAAGGGTTCGAGGGGTGGCGGCGGTAGAAGGAACGGAGGGACTGAGGGAGGAGCGATACGGTCGGGCACCGCTAGGGTTAGGAGAAGGAATCGGGCTGCGGCCCGGGGACTGGTGGAGGCCCAAGCTGGCTAGTGGGAAGAGGAGGCCCAAGAGGCTGGGAGCCTGGCTGTCTTCTTATTTTATTTCTTTAATAGAAATAAAAATAGAGAGAGAACAACACCAAAAGAAAAGAGGTCAAGAGGAAGAAAAATAAATGATGGAACATTTTTGTAAGGCTTTATGGGATTTTACCAACCCAACAAAAATAGTTCCAACAAAAATAGGGAAGTGCAAACTAAAATAATTAGCTTGCCTTAAGGAGTTTGAAAAGAGTCTAGACTTTAGGAGGAGCCTCGATACAACGGAAAAGAATTATTGGCAAGGTTTTGAAGGAGAAACTCGAAGTAGGAAAAGCATGGGAAAAATTATGCACGTGTGTTGGTTAATTCCAAACAAATGGAGTATTATTATATAGCTCCCTAATAATATTGAGAGGCTTTTATATGTTTTAAAGAGAAGACATTCTTCCCTCGATTTAAATGGACTGAAGGTCCACACAATTTATTTAAGTTGAGATGCAAGATTAATGACATGATGGCATGATGACATGATGCAATGCAAAAATAAATAACACAAGCACAAAAGCAACACACGGAAGAACCCGGAACATCTGGAATCTTCTGGGACGTCGGTCTTCGGGCGTCACAACTCTCCCACACTAACAGAGGATCTCGACCCGAGATCCTAGAGATAGCACCGGGTAAAAACGGAAGAGGAAGAGGTAAAACAAAGTTGCTTCTTCGAGAAACGAGTGAAACCAGGAACCTTGAGAGGTTAAACAAGTTGAATAAAGAATACAACGGAGATGAACGAAGTTAGAAGCACTCCGATAAAAAGAGGAACAAGGAACATTATGAGAACCTTGCAGGTTGAAAGACGTGAAGCAAGAGCTCACGGACCAAAGAATAAGAAACCGCAATGGTATAGCCAAGGAATAAGAATGACAGAATTTGGACAGCACTCCGTCTAAAAATCGAAGGAATTAACATGAGCTTGAGGAGATGGAATGATACTTGATGAAAACAACAACACATTACCTCCGAACAATTGAAAGGATGTCACAAAAGTAAGAAAGACTTCAGACAGCACTCCGGTTGAAAAGACAGGCAAACTTGATAAGATGAGGGAACTTGAATGGAGAACACAACACTCCTGTTAAATAGACAAGCAAGAGAGAATATGATCTTGATAAAACGAGATGATGGGACGAAGAGAGCAATATAACAATGCCTCCGGAATGAAAGAATAGCATATAAAACAATGAAAGAAATGAATGGAGAAGAAAAAGACAACTTCTCTCAAAATTGAATTGAAAGAGCATCCTGACCAAGATGGATTGAATAGAGTTGTTGGAAATCAACAACGAAAAGAATAAGCTCGTTGTGGGCTTATGGAAAACATCTCAAAATTAAGAGGTGACAACCAGCCACTAACAGAAAACAATTGATTGGATTGAGATCAACAAGGAGACGAAAAACTTATCTCACCGGAATGATAAATGAAGAACTTGGGTCATTTATAAGCACCATAATAGCAACAATCCTTAGGGAAAGCTTTAAGTGAATTATAACCCAAGATAACTCCAAGGAATAATTAAAGGGTTGAAAAGATCTCCTGAACAAGGAAAAAATGATGGGTTTAAATATTTCGTTCTTGATAACTCGTGAATCATAATTCATGAAGGAATTGTCAAGAATGACATAACACCATCTGAAAAGATAAGGTAGAAATGATTGCAATTGGAATGCATGATGAAGAATGCTTGATCTCCAACAAGAATCTTGATGAAGACTTCAAGGATGAATTAAATCATAATGAATCACCAAGAAAAACTCCGGTAATGAAAGCATGAGAAGTGAAAGATGAAAAGAATAAGATTCAAGGCCTGCGATGAATTAGTTGAAGGTTCGGAATGGTATAATTGAAATAACTTGGAGCTCCGGAAAACAAGATGAACAACTTAGAACCGAGAATATGATATGATGAACAAGCTCTGGAAAAAAGATTAATCACTTGGAAGAAACTAGAATAAGATTTATGTTATGCATATCCTTCACCAATTTAAATTGATGACAACCAAAGGATTTGGCATAATACTTATTCTCGTTTGAAAGAATTAAAGAGAGATCTAGCACAAGCTTGGATAAATATACAACGAACCACCGGTAGGATGATGAAAAGAACAAATGAATTAAAACGATAACAACGGAAAGGTAAACTTGAAAGAACCACCGTAAGAATATGGAGACGAACGAAGAGGCATCAATGAAGAATATTTGAAGAACGACGTTGAAAACTGAGAACGAAGAAATATTCTGAAATGATGGCCTTCGGAGGATCACAAAGAAAAGAATTCATGAAATGCTTCGGATGGGTATAAAAGAATTCCTCACAATCTGAACAATAATGAGGATGGCATGAAGCTAGAACCACGAATCTTCAAGAAGACGGGCCAAGATTTAAGAGAAACACTTCTCCGGTCTCTAAATGTTGAGACTGAAGACGAGAAATGCCATAAGAATTGTTGAGCACTCTGGAATGAAGAATTAAAAAGGTTGAAACAATGATGAAAAGAATTGAACGCGATCTTGGAGAAGGACTGTGACTGATGGAAATCATTCTTACGTCACACTTTGAAAGAATTTGAGTATTACTCCATAAATTAATTAGAAGAGTCAGGTAAGATCCTGGGAAAAGACCTGTGGGTTAGGGCCCACTCAAAGAAATCACCGTTGACAAAGATTGCTTAAGAGATATTGCACCGGTTGAATTAAATGGCTTGAATAAGATGATAATCCTCAAAATAGCTAGAACGGATTAAGAATGGAATCACGAATCTTCTGAGATATCTTCAACACACCGGATATGAATAGCATGAGAAGAATGATTAATTGGTGCACCGGAAATAAGAGAGCATTGTGAAAAGAGGAAAAGGATAAGATCAACACCGAAATCTTGAATTACATCGACCGGCAGAATTTGAGAACAAAAGAATGATGAACTTGAAGCTCTTGAGCAACTTCACGATAATTCATCGGATAAGAACATTGAAGGAAAAGAATGAAGAAATATCACATGAATAAAATGGATACTTCATCTGAGAATTTATTGCTCCGAGAAGAAGAAGGGTGGGAGGGTGGGGAAAACAAAGACAACTTGGGATGAATGAAACAGACAATCGTCAGATTTCTCAACGGCGTCCGTATGGAATAACTTGAAGAGAAGGCACACCGGTTGAAAAGGATTAACATGAAGATCTTGATGGTCAAGAAGAATTAGCACTCCCATAGAAATATGAGAACACCGATTAGGGAAAGGTATGAAATCAACATTTGACATCGAAGCAACTCGAATACCAGAATCAAAACAAAAACAAAGGATAGATGTGTTTATGAAGAAGATTATGTTGCAACATATCTATCCGAATAGAGAATTGAACGAATGAATTACGCAAGTACATCAACTTGACGATAAGCCACTTGGAGAACAAAATGAAAAATAAAAAGGAACAAGGAACAGATAGAACAAATACAGGATAGGAGCTTCGTTCGACATCTTCGTGCTGAAAGCTCATGGAACGTGTTACAAAAGGGTTTTGCAATCCCCGGATCAGCATAGCCAAGGACCCTTTAAGATGCAACTCCCGATCGGAACAAGCCCATAAACCACTTCACTCAATGTATAACCCCAAACTTCATATCATGCATCCGTTGGAAGAATGCCTAGAACTACTAGATGAACCCACCTATTAATTTCCGAAAGTTCCCAGTTATGCAATCAGGTGTTGGGGATACAGGGGAAGCACCGCGCAATCAACTCTAATCCTACATCCAGTTGTATCCATCCTTCAACACATAACCAGTCGTTCTCGGAAACCGTTTACCTCGGACCTTCGAAACGCATCTACTATACTGTTGGAGATATGCCCTAGAGGCAATAATAAAAGCATTATTATTATATCTCCTTGTTCATGATAATTGTCTGTTATTCATGCTTGAATTGTATTGTACGGAAACAGCGATACATGTGTGAATACATAGACCACAATGAGTCCCTGGTAGGCCCCTAGTTACCAATTCGTTGATCAACAGATGGTCACGGTTTCCTGACCATGGACATAGGATGTCAGTGATAACGGGATCACATCATTAGGAGAATGATGTGATGGACAAGACCCAAACTTGAGCATAACACGAGATCGTATAGTTCATAATGCATAAGCTTTTCGGTGTCAAGTATTTATTCCTTAGACCATGAGGTTGTACAACTCCCGGATGCCGTAGGAATACTTTGGGTGTGCCAAACGTCACAACATAACTGGGTGGCTATAAAGGTACGCATAGGGTATCTCCGAAAGTGTCTGTTGAGTTGGTACGAACCGAGACTGGGATGTTGTCACTCCGTATGACGGAGAGGTACCTCTGGGCCCACTCGATAAGACATCATCATAATGAGCTCAATGTGACTAAGTAGTTAGTCACGGGATGATGGATTACGGATCGAGTAAAGAGACTTGCCATGACGAGATTGAACAAGGTATCGGAAATACTGACGATCGAATCTCGGGCAAGTACCGTACCGATGGACAAAGGGAATAACGTACGGGATTAAGTGAATCCTTGACACGGTGGTTCATCCGATGAAGATCATCGAGGAACACGTGGGAACCAACATGGGTATCCAGATCCCGCTGTTGGTTATTGACCGGAGAGTGGTCTTGGTCATGTCTACGTGTCTCCCGAACCCGTAGGGTCTACACACTTAATGTTCGGTAACGCTAGGGTCGTAGAGATAAATGCACGTGGAAACCCGAAAGTTGTTCGGAGTCCCGGATGAGATCCCGGACGTCACGAGGAGTTCCGGAATGGTCCGGAGGTAAAGATTGATATATAGGAAGTCCAGTTTCGGCCATCGGGTGATCTCCGGGGGTCACCGGGAGCGTCCCGGGACCACTAGAGGGGCCCCGGGGGTCCACCGGGTGGGGCCACCCATCGCGATGGGGCCCCTAGGCCGCGAGGGGAAGTGTCCAGCCCTAATGGTATGGCGCACCACTCAGGGCCCACCTCCCCATGCGCCTAGGGTTGAAACCCTAGGGGGAGGGGGCGCCCCACGAGCCTTGGGGGGCAAGGAACCCCCCCTTGGCCGCCGCCCCCCTACAGATTCGATCTGCAGGGGGCCCTGGCGCACCCCCTGCCCCCTATATATATGTGGGAGGGGAGAGGGCAGCCGCACCCTTGCCCTGGCGCCTCTCCGCCTCCCGTCACACCTCCATACTCCCACGTAGGGCGCCCGGCGAAGCCCTGCTGCGATCTCCACTGCATCCGTCATCACGCCGTCGTGCTGCCAGATCTCTGACGAGTTCTCCTCCCCCCTTGCTGGATCAAGAAGGAGGTGACGTTGCTGCACCGTACATGTGTTGAACGCGGAGGTGACGTCCGTTCGGCGCTAGATCATCGGTGACGAAGAACGCGAAGAGTACGACTACTTCATCCACGCTTCTTCGAAAGCTTCCGCTCGCGATCTACATAACGGTATGTAGATGCACTCTTACTTGCTCGTTGCTAGATGTCTCCATAGTTGGATCTTGGTGAAAGCGTAGAAATTTTTTGAATTCTGCTACGTTCCCCAACAGTGGCATCTGAGCTAGGTTTTATGCGTAGCATCTTGCACGAGTAGAACACAAAGCAGTTGTGGGCGTTTGAGTTTGTTAACATTTCTTACCGTTACTAGTCAATCTTGATTCGGCGGCATTGTGGGATGAAGCGGCCCGGACCGACTTTACACGTACGCTTACGTGAGACTGGTTCCACCGACAGACATGCACTAGATGCATAAGGTGGCTGGCGGGTGTCTGTCTCTCCCACTTTAGTCGGATCGGATTCGATGAAAAGGGTCCTTATGAAGGGTAAATAGAAGTTGACAAATCATGTTGTGGTTTTGGCGTAGGTAAGAAACGTTCTTGCTAGAAATCCTATAGAAGCCACGTAAAAATTTTGCAACAAAAATTAGAGGACGTCTAACTTGTTTTTGCAGCATGTGCTATGTGACGTGGTATGGCCAAAAACGAAGATGTGATGAATGATATATGTGATGTATGAGATTGATCATGTTTTTGTAATAGGGAATCACGACTTGCATGTCGATGAACTTGACAACCGGCAGGAGCCATAGTAGTTGTCTTAATTATTGTATGACCTACGTGTCACTGAATAACGCCATGTAATTACTTTACTTCATTGCTAAACGTTAGCTGTAGTAGTAGAAGTAATAGTTGGCGTGACGACTTCTTCGAGACACGATGATGGAGATCATGATGATGAAGATCATGGTGTCGAGCCGGTGACAAGATGATCATGGTGCCCCGAAGATGGAGATCCAAGGAGCAAGATGATATTGGCCATATCATGTCACTTTAATTGATTGCATGTGATGTTTATCATGTTTATGCATCTTGTTTACTTAGAACGACGGTAATAAATAAGATGATCTCTCACTAAAATTTCAAGTATTGTGTTTCCCCTAACTGTGCACCGTTGCTAAAGTTTGTTGCTCCGAAGCACCACGTGATGATCGGGTGTGATAGGTTCTAACGTTCGCATACAACGGGTGTAAGACAGATTTACACACGCGATACACTTAGGGTTCACTTGACGAGCCTAGCATGTACAGACATGGCCTCGGAACACGGAAGACCGAAAGGTCGAACACGAGTCGTATAGAAGATACGATCAACGAAGATGTTCACCGTTGATGACTAGTCCGTCTCACGTGGTGATCGGACACGGGCTAGTCGATTCGGATCGTGTATCACTTAGATGACTAGAGAGATGTCATTCTGAGTGGGAGTTCATTAAAAATTTGATTAAGATGAACTTAATTATCATGAACTTAGTCTAAATTCTTTACAATATCTCTTGTAGATCAAATGGCCCATGCTCCAGTTTCCCTCAACTTCAACGCGTTCCTAGAGAAATCCAAGCTAAAAGACGATGGTAGCAACTATACGGATTGGGTCCGTAACCTGAGGATTATCCTCATAGCTGCCAAGAGATCATATGTCCTAGAAGCACCGCTAGGTGATGCACCTGCTCCCGACGCGGACCAAGAAGTTTTGAATGTCTGGCAGTCGCGTAGTGATGATTACTCCCTAGTTCGGTGCGGCATGCTTTACAGCTTAGAGTTAGGGCTCCAAAAGCGTTTTGAGCACCACGGAGCATATGAGATGTTCGAAGAGCTGAAAATGGTTTTCCAAGCTCATGCCCGAGTCGAGAGATATGATGTCTCCGACGCATTCTACAGCTGTAAGATGGAGGAGAACAGTTCTGTCAGTGAGCACATCCTCAAGATTTCAGGATTGCACAACCGCTTGTCTCAGCTGGGAATGAATCTCCCAGATGAAGCGGTCGTTGACAGAATCCTCCAGTCGCTCCCACCAAGCTTCAAGACCTTCGTGTTGAACTTCAATATGCAGGGGATGGAGAAATCCATTCCCGAGGTGTATTCGATGCTGAAATCAGCGGAGGTGGACATCAAGAAAGAACATCAAGTGTTGATGGTCAATAAAACCACTAAGTTCAAGAAAGGCAAGGGTAAGAAGAACTTCAAGAAGGACGGCAAGGGAGTTGCCGCGCCTGGCAAGCCTGTTGCCGGGAAGAAGCCAAAGTATGGACCCAAGCCTGAAACGGAGTGCTTTTATTGCAAGGGAACCGGTCACTGGAAGCGGAACTGCCCCAAATACTTAGCAGACAAGAAGGCCGGCAACGTCAAAGGTATATATGATATACATGTTATTGATGTGTACCTTACCAGCACTCGTAGTAGCTCTTGGGTATTCGATACCGGTGCAGTTGCTCATATTTGTAACTCAAAACAGGAGCTGCGGAATAAACGGAGACTGGCGAAGGATGAGGTGACGATGCGCGTCGGGAATGGTTCCAAGGTCGATGTGATCGCCGTCGGCACGCTACCTCTACATCTACCCTCGGGATTAGTTTTAAACCTCAATAATTGTTATTTAGTACCAGCTTTGAGCATGAACATTGTTTCTGGATCTCGTCTTATGCGAGATGGCTACTCTTTCAAATCGGAGAATAATGGTTGTTCTATTTATTTGAGAGATATGTTTTATGGTCATGCCCCGCTGGTCAATGGTTTATTTTTGATGAATCTCGAACGTAGTGATACACATATTCATAGTGTAGATGCCAAAAGATGTAAAGTTGATAATGATAGTCCCACATACTTGTGGCATTGCCGCCTTGGTCATATTGGTGTCAAACGTATGAAGAAGCTCCATTCAGATGGACTTCTAGAGTCTCTTGATTATGAATCATTTGACACGTGCGAACCATGCCTCTTGGGCAAGATGACCAAGACTCCGTTCTCCGGAACAATGGAGCGAGCAACCAACTTGTTGGAAATCATACATACCGATGTGTGCGGTCCAATGAGTGTTGAGGCTCGCGGAGGCTATCGTTATGTTCTCACCCTCACAGATGACTTGAGTAGATACGGGTATATCTATTTGATGAAACACAAGTCTGAGACCTTTGAAAAGTTCAAGGAATTTCAGAATAAGGTTGAGAATCAACGTGACAGAAAAATAAAGTTCTTACGATCAGATCGTGGGGGTGAATATTTAAGTCATGAAATTGGCACACACCTTAGGAGCTGTGGAATTGTTTCACAATTGACACCGCCCGGAACACCTCAACGTAACGGTGTGTCCGAACGTCGAAATCGTACTCTATTGGACATGGTGCGATCTATGATGTCCCTCACCGATTTACCGCTATCTTTTTGGGGTTATGCTTTAGAGACTGCCGCATTCACTTTAAATAGGGCTCCGTCGAAATCCGTTGAGACGACTCCGTATGAACTTTGGTTTGGCAAGAAACCGAAGCTGTCGTTTCTAAAAGTTTGGGGTTGCGATGCTTATGTCAAGAAACTTCAACCTGAAAAGCTCGAACCCAAATCGGAAAAATGCGTCTTCATAGGATACCCAAAGGAAACAATTGGGTACACCTTCTACCACAGATCCGAAGGCAAAGTCTTTGTTGCCAAGAATGGATGCTTTCTGGAAAAAGAGTTTCTCTCGAAAGAAGTGAGTGGGAGGAAAGTAGAACTTGATGAGGTGACAGTCACCCCTCCTGTACCGGAAAGTAGCGCAGCGCAGGAAACTGTTCCTGAGGTGCCTGCACCGACAAGGGAGGAAGATAATGATAATGATCATGAAGAAACGGATCAAGTTACTACTAAACTTCGAAGGTCCACAAGGGCACGTTCCGCACCAGAGTGGTACGGCAACCCTGTCCTGGAAATCATGTTGTTAGACAACGGTGAACCTTCGAACTATGAAGAAGCGATGGCGGGCCCGGATTCCAATAAATGGCTTGGAGCCATGAAATCCGAGATAGAATCCATGTATGAAAACAAAGTATGGACTTTGGTGGACTTGCCTGATGATAGGCACGCCATAGAAAACAAATGGATATTTAAGAAGAAGACAGACACGGATGGTAATGTGACCATCTATAAGGCTCGGCTTGTCGCTAAGGGTTATCGACAAGTTCAAGGGATTGACTACGACGAGACTTTCTCTCCCGTAGCGATGCTGAAGTCAGTCAGAATCATGTTAGCTATTGCCGCATTCTATGATTATGAGATATGGCAAATGGACGTCAAAACAGCATTCCTTAATGGCTTCCTCAAGGAAGAGTTGTATATGATGCAACCGAAAGGTTTTGTCGATCCAGAGAACGCTAACAAGGTATGCAAGCTCCAGCGCTCGATTTACGGGCTGGTGCAAGCATCTCGGAGTTGGAATATTCGCTTTGATGAAGTGATCAAGGCGTTTGGATTTATACAGACTTATGGAGAAGCCTGTATTTACAAGAAAGTGAGTGGGAGCTCTGTGGCATTTCTCATATTATATGTGGATGACATATTGCTGATGGGAAATGATATAGAATTCTTGGAAAATGTAAAGGCCTGCTTGAATAAAAGTTTTTCAATGAAGGACCTTGGAGAAGCTGCTTACATATTAGGCATCAAAATCTATAGAGATAGATCGAGACGCCTCATTGGTCTTTCACAAAGTACATACCTTGACAAGATATTGAAAAAGTTCAATATGGATCAGTCCATGAAGGGATTCTTGCCTGTTTTACAAGGTATGAGATTGAGCAAAGCTCAGTCACCGACCACGGCAGAAGATAGAGAAAAGATGAGTGTCATTCCCTATGCCTCGGCCATAGGTTCTATCATGTATGCCATGCTGTGTACCAGACCTGATGTGAACCTTGCCATAAGTTTGGTAGAGAGGTACCAAAGTGATCCCGGTACGGAACATTGGACAGCGGTCAAGAACATCCTGAAGTACCTGAAAAGGACTAAGGATATGTTTCTCGTTTATGGAGGTGACGAAGAGCTCGTCGTAAAGGGTTACGTCGATGCTAGCTTCGACACAGATCTGGATGACTCTAAGTCACAAACCGGATAGGTGTATATTTTGAACGGAGGGGCAGTCAGCTGGTGCAGTTGCAAGCAAAGCGTCGTGGCAGCATCTACATGTGAAGCGGAGTACATAGCTGCTTCCGAAGCAGCGCAGGAAGGAGTCTGGATGAAGGAGTTCATCACCGACCTAGGAGTCATTCCAAGCGCGTCAAGCCCGATGACTCTCTTCTGTGACAACACTGGAGCTATTGCTATTACCAAGGAGCCCAGGTTTCACAAGAAGACCAAGCACATCAAGCGCCGTTTCAACTCCATCCGGAATTATGTTCAGGATGGAGACATAGATATTTGTAAAGTGCATACGGATCTGAATGTAGCAGACCCGTTGACTAAACCTCTTTCACGAGCAAAACATGATCAACACCAGAACTCTATGGGTGTTCGATTCATCACAATGTAACTAGATTATTGACTCTAGTGCAAGTGGGAGACTGTTGGAGATATGCCCTAGAGGCAATAATAAAAGCATTATTATTATATCTCCTTGTTCATGATAATTGTCTGTTATTCATGCTTGAATTGTATTGTACGGAAACAGCGATACATGTGTGAATACATAGACCACAATGAGTCCCTGGTAGGCCTCTAGTTAGCAGTTCGTTGATCAACATATGGTCACGGTTTCCTGACCATGGACATAGGATGTTAGTGATAACGGGATCACATCATTAGGAGAATGATGTGATGGACAAGACCCAAACTTGAGCATAACACGAGATCGAATAGTTCGTAATGCATAAGCTTTTCGGTGTCAAGTATTTATTCCTTAGACCATGAGGTTGTACAACTCCCGGATGCCGTAGGAATACTTTGGGCGTGCCAAACGTCACAACGTAACTGGGTGGCTATAAAGGTACGCATCGGGTATCTCCGAAAGTGTCTGTTGAGTTGGTACGAACCGAGACTGGGATGTTGTCACTCCGTATGACGGAGAGGTACCTCTGGGCCCACTCGGTAATACATCATCATAATGAGCTCAATGTGACTAAGTAGTTAGTCACGGGATGATGGATTACGGATCGAGTAAAGTGACTTGCCATGACGATATTGAACAAGGTATCGGAAATACCGACGATCGAATCTCGGGCAAGTACCGTACCGATGGACAAAGGGAATAACGTACGGGATTAAGTGAATCCTTGACACGGTGGTTCATCCGATGAAGATCATCGAGGAACACGTGGGAACCAACATGGGTATCCAGATCCCGCTGTTGGTTATTGACCGGAGAGTGGTCTCGGTCATGTCTACGTGTCTCCCGAACCCGTAGGGTCTACACACTTAAGGTTCGGTAACGCTAGGGTCGTAGAGATAAATGCACGTGGAAACCCGAAAGTTGTTCGGAGTCCCGGATGAGATCCCGGACGTCACGAGGAGTTCCGGAATGGTCCGGAGGTAAAGATTGATATATAGGAAGTCCGGTTTCGGCCATCGGGTGATCTCCGGGGGTCACCGGGAGCATCCCGGGACCACCAGAGGGGCCCCGGGGGTCCACCGGGTGGGGCCACCCATCCCGATGGGGCCCCTAGGCCGCGAGGGGAAGTGTGCATCCCTAATGGGCTGGCGCACCACTAGGGGCCCACCTCCCCATGCGCCTAGGGTTGAAACCCTAGGGGGGAGGGGGCGCCCCACTAGCCTTGGGGGGCAAGGAACCCCCCCTTGGCCGCCCCCCCCCCCCCTGCAGATTGGATCTGCAGGGGGCCCTGGCGCACCCCCTGCCCCCTATATATATGTGGGAGGGGAGAGGGCAGCCGCACCCTTGCCCTGGCGCCTCTCCCCCTCCCGTCATACCTCCATACTCCCACGCAGGGCGCCCGGCGTAGCCCTGCTGCGATCTCCACTGCATCCGTCATCACGCCGTCGTGCTGCCGGATCTCTGACAACTTCTCCTCCCCCCTTGCTGGATCAAGAAGGAGGTGACGTTGCTGCACCGTACGTGTGTTGAACGCGGAGGTGCCGTCCGTTCGGCGCTAGATCATCGGTGACGAAGAACTCGAAGAGTACGACTACTTCATCCACGCTTCTTCGAAAGCTTCCGCTCGCGATCTACATAACGGTATGTAGATGCACTCTTACTTGCTCGTTGCTAGATGTCTCCATAGTTGGATCTTGGTGAAATTTTAGAAAATTTTTGAATTCTGCTACGTTCCCCAACATATACAAGCTATGGCAATACTCTCGAACTACCTCCCCAGTACTGGGTGATGTCGGGGATATCTTGCCACTAACCGCATAGGAGAGTTTTCGATGTCGGCCGTCTTAAGTATTCTAGTACTGCCGCGATGGATTTGTGACGACAACACCTCGGAGCTCAACTCCCCGGGACACTGCCACAACACCTAGTGACAGGAGGCATCGAGAACAATGTTCTCGTCACAAAGACATCGGAACAATCCAAACAATACTCGCGAGATCCTAAAAAAAAATTGGTGCATTTTTTGAGAGTAGAAGAGACAAGAGTAATCGTCAGGAGTCCTCACCAGAGTGAAAAGAGATGAGGAGCAAAAGAAATCCTACTCTCTGATATATATATATAGGACTCAAAATATTTTCAAGTGTGTGTCTAGACTCAACCGTCAACGATTCGATCAATCAGTGGGGGCTTCTAGGTCGGAGAAGGCTCTGAATACCAACTTGTAATGCCCAGGATGGGACTATACCTCCTACGTGTCGAGGCACGACTTAAAGGTATAAGCCCATCCTAGAATGATCTCAAGTTTGGTATCTTTGCACGACTCATGTAAAAGAGGGATTAAATTGCAAAAGGAGATAGTTGGCTTACACTCGCCACTTCAAACAATACATTACATAAGCAAAACATCATTCAAAACATCACAACCCGACTATGGGTGAAGATCCAAAAGAAAGATACCAAAACAACATAAAGCCACAGGTCAGGATCGAATCCGGTAGAAACCGCTACTGATTGTCGAAACGTCACAATCATACGGCCACTCTCTTCATCGAGCTCCCAGTGAAGTACTTGAACCAGCTCCTGCATCATTCTCGGCTGAACCTACATCTGGTGTTGTAGTATCTGTGAGCCACGAGGACTCAGCAATCCCATAACCATGGGTATCAAGACTAGCAAAGCTTTAAGGGTAGGAAGAGGTAAAGTGGTGAGGTTGCAGCAGCGGCTAAGCATAATATGGTGGCTAACTTACGAGTACCAGAATAAGAAGAGCATCTACGCAAACGGTCGCAAAAGTAGTGATCGCTAAAGATCCTAACTACATACGAGTCAAACATAACCCCATCGTGTTCTCTTCTCAAAGTGAAAAGAGACAGTCACGGTTACTCACACAGTTGTGCGTTTTACTTCGGATCATCTGTCAAGTTTTCTACAACCGGACATTAACAAATTCCAATCTTCCACATAACCGCGGGCACGGCTTTCGAAAGATCATAACCCTGCAGGGGTGTCCCAACTTAGCCCATCACAAGCTCTCACGATTAGCTGAAGTGATAAATATAATATCATCACCCCTTATCTTAGGGAAAACCGATCAAGCTCGGCTTCCCGGTAGCACAAGACATTTCGACAATGGTAAAACAAGTCCAGCAAGACCTCCCGGCGTGCCGACACCCTGATGGTAGCCGCGCGCATCTCATCTCAGGCCACGTCCGGATGAGCGCTACGTACAGTAACCGAAGACCCTAGATAACTGGGTGGCATTGCAAGTGGCTCTAGTTTGGGACCAACACCATCAGCACTGGCCCCCCCTGCTATGTAGAATTAAGAACCCGAGGGTGCGACCACCTATGCAATTTAATTAATTAATTAAGTTGTTATTATGAGGCAAAATTAAAACCAATGTTGGGCCTTGCTGGAGGATTTTTATTCAAAGTCGAACTGTCAAGGGGTCCCCATCCACCCATCGTGTAAGGAACGCAAAATCAAGGAACATAATGCCGGTTTAACGGCGCCTAAGGTGGTATGAGTGGAACAAAACACCGAGCAAAAGGCCAAGCCTTCCACCCATGCCCAGTATATAGGTGTGTTAATAATAATTATAGATATTGTGATATACCAACAACAACAAGTTCCCTCCTGCAACGAACTTCATCTTCACCTGCAACTAACAACGCTATAAGAGGGGCTGAGCAAGCGGGTAACATAGCCAAACAGTGGTTTTGCTAGGAAGGTGTCAAATGTTAGAGGTTTCATGGCAACAAGGATAGGCTGACATAAAAGATGGGTAGCGCGACATGTAACGATAGCATCGAGACAACTAAGCATGGCAATGGTAGTAAAGGTATCCAAGGCTATGATCATCTTGCCTGGGATTCCACAAGGGAGAAGAACGGAACCATGAAGTAGACGGAGCAACAGTCGAGCGAATCCTCACAACTCCGGACGGAACCGAAGCTAACAAGAGAAGCAACCGGAAAGAAACAAACAACACGGTAAACACACAAGCAATAAACATGGCATACAATGCACATCCAAGTGTGATGCATGTCCGGTTTAAATATGCATGGCATGGTAAAGTGCACAAACAACACTACAAGTTAAGTGGAGCTCAATATGCAACGAGTTGCATATTGACGAAACACCACATGTTAATTATTTAGTTGACTCTCGTTATTTACAAGACAAGATTAAGTGGTTATTAACATGGCAAGAGGTGAAGCAAAAACAAACTATCTATTAAGACATTTTAAATGAGGCCGGAAAAATAACAACAACAATTCCGGAAAATCCCCATGAGCATGTTTAGTAATTTAAAGCAACAACAATTCACACATATTAATGTTGTTAATATGATGCGGATGACATGATCAAGTTTATGCAATTTTATTAAAAGGTTGACATAAGAGATATGAAGCATCGTCACCGTGGTGAAAGGAAAAGGGTGCCACGGCAACGATCCGAAAATGATGCAACGGCATCATATCGGTTCCGGTAACTCGTTGAGAGACCGGTGCAAAAGAAAGATGGCGTGAGCGAGTCGAACGTGATGAAAGGTGGGGTGATCCCGTCACCGGGTTCCCACGGGTCGGCGACGAGGCAACCGAGGAGCACGACAAAAGATGAACCGGCACGGTGCACACAAGGAAACATCTCATACAACCACATCACAAGCATTCCACGGGTCATCGTCTCGGGTTATACCTTCGGGTAAATCGTTCTCGGAGGGGTCAAGTCGTCGAGGGACGTAGTGGAAGTAGGCGTTCTCGCGGGTCGTAGAGGAAGTAGTGGTTCCGTCCGTAGTCGTACACGGGGCGACGGTAGTGGTACTTGTTCAAGAAGTCGTTCTCGTTCGTAGGTGTTCACTTCTCCGAAGGGGTACTTGTCATCGTGGTACTTGGGGGGTCTCGTTCTCGCGTCGTAGATGTTCAAGTCATCGGTAGTCGAACTTGACGAAAACACTCCAGCTGTAGTTGTACCCGGGTCGTAGACGAACTTGACACAAACCGATGCACACAAAAGAACAAAAACACATGGGCTTCACGGAGGCAGCAGCAAGGAGGCGCTCGGGAACACGCCTGCGCGGAAGGCCAGCGAAGAAGCAGAGGGACAAGCGGCGGCTGCTGCTGGCCTTGGCGATGCGGAGCTGGGCGCGCCGGTGGCCTGGAGACGGAGGCGCGCAGGTGGCCTGGTGCGGGGCTAGCAGGAGAGCGGGCGGCCGTTCTGGAGGACGAGGCCGTGGTGGAGCTGAAGTGGTGGCCGGCGGGGCGGCTTCGAGGACGCGCAGGGCGGCGGTCTTGCTGGAGATCGACGGAGGGAGGAGGGCCCGAGGCAGAGGACCCCGAGAGCAGCGCTGGAGGACGGGCGCGGTGCTGGTCGTCGCTGGCGCGGAGGCAGCCAGCGCGGGCGGCCTGGACGAGGGACTCGAGTGGCGAGGCGCTGGAGAAGGAAGCAGCAGACGCTCCGACGCCTGGCGATGCGGGGCGGCCTGACGGGGCCATGGCGTGCTGGATGGGAGTTGGCGGCCGGCGTGAGAGAGCCAGAGGGCCGGGGCGCTGGAAGGGCGCGTCGGGCGCTCCTGGGGAGGGGGAGACGAGAGGGAGGCCACGGGCCTCGGGCGCTGGGAGATTGAGAGAAGGAGGGGCTCGCGAGAGAATCGGGAATCCTGGCTCGGGCTCGATGGGAGGAAGGGTTCGAGGAGTGGCGGCGGTAGAAGGAACGGAGGGACTGAGGGAGGAGCGATGCGGTCGGGCACCGCTAGGGTTAGGAGAAGGAATTGGGCTGCAGCCCCGGGACTGGTGGAGGCCCAAGCTGGCTGGTGGGAAGAGGAGGCCCAAGAGGCTGGGAGCCTGGCTGTCTTCTTATTTTATTTCTTTAACAGAAATAAAAATAGAGAGAGAACAACACCAAAGAAAAGAGGTCAAGAATAAGAAAAATAAATGATGGAACATTTTTGTAAGGCTTTATGGGATTTTACCAACCCAACAAAAATAGTTCCAACAAAAATAGGGAAGTGCAAACTAAAATAATTATCTTGCCTTAAGGAGTTTGAAAAGAGTCTAGACTTTAGGAGGAGCCTCGATACAACGGAAAAGAATTATTGGCAAGGTTTTGAAGGAGAAACTCGAAGTAGGAAAAGCATGGGGAAAATTATGCACCTGTGTTGGTTAATTCCAAACAAATGGAGTATTATTATATAGCTCCCTAATAATATTGAGAGGCTTTTATATGTTTTAAAGAGAAGACATTCTTCCCTCGATTTAAATGGACCGAAGGTCCACACAATTTATTTAAGTTGAGATGCAAGATTAATGACATGATGGCATGATGACATGATGCAATGCAAAAATAAATAACACAAGCACAAAAGCAACACACGGAAGAACCCGGAACATCTGGAATCTTTTGGGACGTCGGTCTTCGGGCGTCACACGTCTGGCTTCTTGTCGAATATAAAAGGGATAAAAAATATGGCAGAGAAAAAGTTCCAGAACCTAAAGTCTCATGACTGTCACGTGATTACGACGCAACTGCTTCTGGTTGCACTGAGGGGGCTTCTACCGGAAAACGCCCGATTAGCCATTGTGAAGCTATGTGCATTCCTCAATGCAATCTCTCAGAAGGTGATCGATCCAGAAATCATACCAAGGCTAAGGAGTGATGTGGCGCAATGTCTTGTCAGTTTCGAGCTGGTGTCCCCACCATCCTTCATCAATATCATGACGCAGGTCCTAGTTCATCTAGTCGACGAGATTATCATTCAGGGCCCCGTATTTCTACACAATATGTTCCCCTTTGAGAGGTTCATGGGAGTCCTAAAGAACTATGTCCGTAACCGCGCTAGGCCTCAAGGAAGCATCTCCATGGGCCATCAAACAGAGGATGTCATTGGGTTTTTTGTTGACTTCATTCCTGGCCTTAAGAAGATTGGTCTCCCTAAATCGCGGTATGAGGGGAGACTAACTGGGAAAGGCATGCTTCGAGGGGAGTCAATAATAGGTAGGGACGGGCATTCTTGGTCTGAAGCACGCTACACAGTTCTACAGAACTCTACCCTAGTGACCCCGTATGTCGATGAACACAAGAACAGTCTGTGCTCCAAACACCCGGAGCGGTGTGATGACTGGATTACATGTGAACACATCAAGACTTTCGGCAGTTGGTTGGAAACACGTCTCAGAGGTGACAACACTGTTTGTGATGAGCTGTACTCGTTGTCCAGGGGACCATCTTCGACTGTATTGACTTACAAAGGATACGAGATAAATGGGAATACATTTTACACGATCTCCCAAGATAAAAAGAGCACCAACCGAAACAGCGGTGTCCGCTTTGATGCAGCAACCAATAAGGGAAAGGACACATATTATGGTTACATAGTGGTCATATGAGAACTTGACTACGGACATGATTTTAAGATCCCTTTGTTTAAGTGCAAATGGGCAAATCTGTCAGGAGGCTGGGTACAGGTAGACCCAGATTACGGAATGACAATAGTGGATCTGAACAATCTTGGGTACACAGACGAACCGTTCGTCCTAGCCAATGATGTGGCGCAGGTTTTCTATGTGAAGGACATGTCTACAAGAACCAGAAAAAGAAAAGATATGGAAGCGAACACATCAAACGATGAACCAAAGCGCCACATAGTCTTTTAGGAAAAAGAGACATCGTGGGAGTGGAGGACAAGACAGACATTTCCGAAGATTATGAAAAGTTTCATGAAATTCCCCCCTTCACAGTCAAGGCTGACCCAAGCACCCTGATAAACGATGAAGATTATCCATGGTTACGGAGCAATAAGCAAAAGACACAAGCGAAGAAAAAGTGAAGACTTTTTCTCCACAACTATTGTGATGATGCCTTTAATCTAGAATATCACTTTGTAATTGTGCATTTTGAACAGAGAAGTAGTCTGTAGTTCAAATAAGTTAAAATTTGGAAATCCATTTGTAACAAATGAGTTTTCATCTCAAACCCTGATACCTCGAAACAGATAGTATGTTTTGTATTAGTGAAAATAGAATTATATAAAATTTATGCAACAAAAATTATGAAAGTATTTTTAGTTCTAAAAGAAAAAAAATCATAAAATAAATAAAAAGCAAAAAATAAAATAAAATAAATAAGTAGAATAAAAATAAAATCAATAAGTTGAAACAAAATAAACTTTAATAAAGTAAAATAAATAAACTTTAATAAAATAAATAAAAATAGCAACAGTAAGTATTTTGTTGAAAGTAGAAACAAAACTTAAAAAAAAGCAACAAAGAAACAAATAAAAAAATGCCACCTACTAGGCCAACACAGCCTGAATACGACTAGAAACCCAACAATGGGCCAGGATTCAGGCCCATAGAAAGCCCAGCAAGCCCACAGGCATAGCAGTGTCAGCTTAGGCCCATAGGCCTGCAGTTCAGAGGAGTTCGAGATGGAGGAGGCAGCGGGGCTTATAAACATGTCCTCGGCGCTCTTAGCTAGCGAGGTGGGACTAAACTCCCACCACCACGCCGATGTGCACAGTCTATTGGTCCCGGTTGGTGGCTCGAACCGGGACCAATACCCACCTTTGGTCCCGGTTCGTGGCACCAACCGGGACCAATACCCCCCTTTTAGTCCCGGTTGGTGCCACCAACCGGGACCAAAGGCCTCAGCTTCCCGCCCTGTGGGCTGCTGAAAAGAGACCTTTGGTCCCGG
>LR738709.1:573768497-573785050 GCA_902687465.1 Secale cereale
TATATTGAGTGTGAGGGGTGTGTGTGCACAGACTCAAACCACATTGCTCAAATCGATGATATTTAGCTCATGCCTTAACTCGCGAAATCTAGCTTCATCCAATGGCTTCGTGAAGATATCTGCAAGGTTATCATGAGTGTTGACGTAGTGAAGCTCGATCTCTCCTTGCCTTATGTGATCCCGGATGAAATGATACCGAATCTCAATATGCTTCGTCTTGAAGTGAAGCACCGGGTTGAGAGAAATCTTGATGGCACTCTCATTGTCACACCAAAGAGGCACTTTGTCACAAATGACACCGTAATCCTTCAAAGTTTGCCTCATCCATAAGAGTTGAGCACAGCAACTGCCAGCGGCCACGTATTCTGCTTCAGTGGACGAGAGAGATACACAACTTTGCTTTTTGGAAGACCAACTAACAAGAGAGCAACCAAGAAATTGGCACCCTCTTGAGGTGGACTTCCTATCCACTTTGTCTCCCGCCCAGTCAGAATCAGAAAAACCAACAAGGTTGAAGTTCGCTTCTCTTGGGTACCATAAGCCAAAGTTTGGGGTATGAGCCAAATATCGAAAGATTCGCTTGACAGCCACAAAGTGACTTTCCTTAGGTGAGGCTTGAAACCGTGCACAAATTCCCACACTCAACATAATATCCGGTCTAGATGCACAAAGGTAAAGCAAGGATCCGATCATAGAGCGATATACCTTTTGATCCACCGCTTTACCATTGGGATCAATGTCAAGTTGGCATTTGGTTGGCATCGGAGTAGTAGCCGGCTTGACATCACTAAGGTTGAACCTCTTGAGCATGTCTTGAGTATACTTGGATTGTTTGATGAAGATGCCTTCTCTTCGTTGTTTGATCTCAAATCCAAGGAAGTACTTCAACTCTCCCATCATGGACATCTCAAAGTGAGTGGTCATGAGTGCGGCGAACTCATCATTGAAAGCTTTGTTAGGAGAGCCAAAGATAATATCATCAACATATAGTTGGCATACAAACAACTCCCCTTTGACCTTCTTAGTAAAAAGAGTGGGGTCGATTTTCCCAATTTCAAACCCACGATCTTGTAACAACTCGGTAAGGTGCTCATACCACGCTCGTGGGGCTTGTTTAAGGCCATAGAGTGCCTTATCAAGTTGATACACATGATTGGGGAACTTAGGATCCTCGAACCCCGGGGGTTGTTTAACATATACCAACTCGTTAAGGGGACCATTAAGAAAAGCACTTTTCACATCCATTTGTTGCAATTTAAAGTTATGATGGGAAGCATAGGCAAGCAACAAACGAATGGATTCAAGACGGGCAACAGGGGCAAAAGTTTCACCGTAGTCGATACCCTCGACTTGGGAGTAGCCTTGAGCCACCAGTCGTGCCTTGTTGCGGATGACAATGCCATGGGCATCTTGCTTGTTCTTAAAGATCCACTTGGTTCCAATGACATTATGGTTCTCCGTTGGTCTTGGCACCAGACGCCACACATTGTTGCGCTCGAAGTTATTGAGTTCTTCATGCATGGCATTGAGCCAGTCGGGGTCTTCGAGAGCCTCATAAACCTTCTTAGGTTCAACAAAGGAGACAAAAGCTTGATGAGCACAATAGTTTGCTAATTGTTTACGAGTGCTTACCCCCTTTTTGATGCTTCCTAGGATATTCTCCATGTGATGTCCTCTGGAAACAAGCCTGGAGGCAACTTTTGCAGCACGACGCTCCAATTGCTCTTCAAGAGATAACTGAGGAGCACTGAGTTGGTCATCTTGAGCGTCGTCAGGAGCTAAATCTTGATCTTGAGCTTCCTCTTGACCTTGATCTTGCTCGGAGGAGAGAACTTGGCCTTGTGCATCATTTGGTGGATCCCCACCATCTTGTGATTGATTTTGCACTTGGCCTTGTTCGTCCGGTTGAGGGCCTTCATTTTGTTCTTCGGAAGCGTGTGGGTCTTGGGTTGGTGATGGTTCCACTTGAGTGGAACATTGTCCTTCTCCTTCGGCCACAAGGGGTTCCTCAACGGGTAGGATGTATCCAATACCCATTCTTCTTATGGCTTGAGGAGGAATTTCATCACCTGTATCACAAGTACCACTTTGCTCCAACCCGAACACCCGGAAGTACTTGAGATTGGGCTTGTTACCGGTAAGAATCTCATATGGAGTTTTGTTCAAGCCTTTGCGAAGATAGAGACGATTTGATGCATGGCAAGCGGTGTTGATGGCTTCGGCCCAAAAGTTGTATGGAGAGTTGAATTCAGCCATCATAGTTCTTGCAGCATCTATTAAAGTTCGGTTCTTTCTCTCCGCAATACCATTTTGCTGAGGGGTATATGGGGCGGCATATTGATGCTTGATCCCCTCATCACCAAGAAACTCATCCAAGGTGTAGTTCTTGAACTCGGTGCCATTGTCACTTCTAATCATCAAAATATTTGCTTCATGTTGTCGTTGAGCTTCATTTGCAAAGTTGATGACGGTTTGTTGGGTTTCACTCTTCTTCTTGAAGAAGTATACCCAGGTATATCTTGAGTAATCATCCACAATCACCAAGCAATATTTTCTACCCCCAAGACTATCAAAAGTGGGAGGCCCAAAGAGATCCATGTGGAGGAGCTCTAGAGGTCTCTTTGAATAGATGATAGTCGTGGGAGGGTGAGCCTTCTCATGTAATTTTCCTTCAATGCACGCCCTGCAAGCACGATCTTTGGCAAAGCTAACATTTGTTAGTCCTCGGACATGGTCCCCCTTGAGAAGACTTTGCAAAGATCTCATATTGACGTGGGCCAAACGGCGATGCCAAAGCCATCCCACATCAACCTTAGCCATTAGGCATGTCGCAACCTTAGTGGGTTGCTCCGAGAAGTTAACCACATAAAGGCCGTTCTCGACATGCCCAACATAGGCTACTTTAAGAGTCTTGCTCCACAAGAGGGCCACAGAATCAATATCAAAGAATGTAGCAAAGCCCATGAGTGCAAGTTGGCGGACAGAAAGTAAATTGTATGCAAGGGACTCAACAAGCATGACTTTCTCGATCGTGAGATCATGAGAGACAACCACCTTGCCAAGTCCCAATACCTTAGAAGATGAAGCATCACCCCATTCGACGTTGGTGGCCATAGATGAACCGAGATGCACGTCCACCACCAAGTCTTTGCTTCCGGTCATATGATTTGTGGCTCCGCTATCGAGCAACCATGATCCCCCACCGGAAGCAAACCCCTACAATAGATCAATGCTTGGATTTAGGTACCCATTTTGTAATGGGTCCTTTGAGGTTAGTGACAAGGGTCTTAGGAACCCAAATGGACCATTCAATGTACTCATAAGAAGAACCAACAAATTTAGCAAACACATGGCCATCACTAGCACGGCATAAAACATATGACGGATTAAAATCGCCGGCCATGTTTGAGGGTGTGGTGGAGTTTTTCTTGACCCCACCACTTTTCTTCTTGGTAGAGGTGCCCTCTCCTTCTTTCACAAAGGATTTTCAGAGAGGGGGTGGTTGTTTTGTCTTGTCATTCTTCTTCTTCTTGGGCTTAGGAGCAAACCCAATTCCTTCCTTTGCCACAACTTCCTTTTGATTGCTCAAAAGGGCGTTGAGGTTCTTCTCACCTTGTATGCAAGTCACAAGGCCTTTCTCAAGTTGCTTCTTCAACTCGGCATTCTCTTCAACAAGATGCACATGCTCACAACATGGGTTAGTAGCATTTGCATTATCAATTAGAACCATGCGAGGAAAGATAGCCTTTTCCTTGGTTAGCGAAACTTGGAGTTGATCATGAGACTCCTTGAGAGTAGCATGCATTCCTTTCAAGGCCTTGTGAGCCTTGTCAAGTATGTCAAACTCCTCTTTGAGTTTAGCATGATCAACCGCAAGTTTTGCCTTCTCAGAGTTAAGGACACGAGAGACAACTAGAGCATGATCAAGATCTTTCTTTAATTTAGCATGATCAACGTTGTGTGACTCCTCAAGAGCCAAACGAAGACCACGCTCCTCCTCTAGAGCGTTAGAGAGATCCGATATCTCATCGGCATAGTCTCGACTATGCCCTTCCATTTTAGTGATGGTTTCCTCGTGAGCCTCAATAATGTCATTTGCCTCACCGAGTTGTTCCAAGAGAGCAACCACATGCTTCTTGGATTTGCCCTTGAGATTCTTTATGAACACATCAAATTCATTTTCTCCCTCCTTACTACCCTCACCCTCATTAGTTAATGAGGGGTTAGAAGAGATAGTAGAGTTGATGATCGGAGTTACCTTGTTGGTGGCCTTGGCCATAAGACACTTGGCGGTGATGTTTTCGTTTGGTGAGTTGAATAGAGATGAGTGCGGAGTGGTAGCAATTGCAATTGTGGCCATAGTGGTCACCTCATCCTCTTCATCATTGTCATCATCCTCCACATATTCTTCTTGAGCCACCAACACTTTCGGAGGAGTCTTTTTGATGAAGTTGTTCTTGTTGTGATAGGACTTTGACTTGTCCTTCCGAATAAGCTTGCCTCCAAAGTCTTCTCTCTTCTCATATGGGCAATCCGCAACGAAGTGGCTTACATTTCCACAGTTGAAGCATGTCCTTACTCGTTGCTTCCCTTTGTTCCCACTGGAGTTGTTCCTGTTGAAGTTGGACCTTGAATTCTTCTTGCCCCAGAATTGCCTAGAAGCAAGAGCCATGTGCTCGTGATAGGCATATTTGGTGTCCTCGGGGCAGCACTCATCATCATCTTCAACTTCCTCCTCTTCCACACAAGCCTTGGCCTTCAGGGCAAGATTAGGCTTCTTGGATCGTTGAGCTCTTAGGACCGCATTGTCGGCGGTAACGTCAAGGATCCTCATGGCAACAAATTCATCCAACACTTCGTTTGAGGATAAAGTGTGGAAGTCCGGTCTCTGACGAATCACAGAGGACATGGGCTTGTGATAGGGCATCATGGCCTTGAGGAACTTGCGCTTGATCCAATTGTCATCCGTGTCCTTACTGCCATGGTCTCGAAGAGACACTGCAAGAATAGTTAATCTTCGATAAAGTTCACGAGGATCTTCATCCTCGATCATTGCAAACTCATCAGCTTCATCTTGCACTACTTCATAGTTGGAGCGTTGAATGCTTGTGCTTCCCTTGTACATTGTGCCAACATGTTCCCATGCTTCCTTGGCCACAGTGAATGGACGAAGATGAGCAATGTCTTCAGGAGGGATTGAGTCTTGAAGAATGCAAAGTGCGGACTCGTTGAACTGATGATCGGCAGTTTCTCTTGGAGTCATGTTGTCAGGATCATACGGATAAAAACCTTGCTCAATGATTCTCCAGAGGTTAGTGGAACAATGATTAATATGACGTTTGAAACGAAACACCCAAGTAGCAAAATCAGTATTTTTAACAAACTTTGGTGGGGGCCCGACGGAATTTAAATGCGGTGTGGGGACGGGTCCTCCATAGTGAGTGGGCGGAGGAGATTGGGCAAATTTCCCACTGCCATGCTTAGTGACCGGGGCTTGCTCACTACTAGCTTCTCCCTTGTCGGGGTTAGCCTCTGACACGTTGGTAGCGGGACGACCCACTTCCAACGGTGAGGTGGATAATTTAAGCCCCTCAAACATTTCTTTAAACATGCCCTTGACCTCGCTCGCTAGTGATTCTTTCAATGTGGTCAAGGCCACATTGAACTCCTCACGAGTGACGGAGGCTCCCCCATCTACCGTAGGCAAGGACGGATTTCCATCGGAATGGTCCTCCGTCTCGACTACGTTGTCAACCATACTCTTTGGACGGTAAAGTCCTTAAAAAGAGACGAGGCTCTGATACCAATTGAAAGGATCGATATGGTTGACTAGAGGGGGGGGTGAATAGGCAACTAACAATTTTTAGCTTTTCTTAACCAATTAAAATTAGGCGACAAAATAAGTTGTCTATATAAACTACTATGAAGACAACTAAAGACAATAAGCCCAACAACTACACAAGCATGCTATAGGAATTAAGCAAGTAAAGCAAGCAAGAGTAAAGGTAAGAAATAACCACAAGTAGAACCGAAGGAGACGAGGATGTGTTTCCGAAGTTCCTTCCCTTTGAGGGGAAGTACGTCTCCGTTGGAGCGGTGTGGAGGCACAATGCTCCCCAAGAAGCCACTAGGGCCACCGTAATCTCCTCACGCCCTCACACGATGCAAGGTGCCGTGATTCCACTAGTGGTGCCCTTGAAGGCGGCAACCGAACCTTTACAAACAAGGTTGGGGCAATCTCCACAACTCGGAGGCTCCCAACAAACCACGAAGCTTCACCACAATGGAATATGGCTTCGAGGTGACCTCAACCGTCTAGGGTGCTCAAACACCCAAGAGTAACAAGATCCGCAAGGGATTAGTGGGGAGAATCAAATATCTCTTGGTGGAAGTGTAGATCGATGCCTCCTCAAGCAATCCCGAGCAAATCAACAAGTTTGATTGGCTAGGGAGAGAGATCGGGCGGAAATGGAGCTTTTGGAGCAACAATGGAGTAGTGGGGGAAGAGGTCAGTCTCCTTGGAGAAGAAGACCCCCTATATATAGTGGGGGGACAAATCCAACCGTTATGTGGGGTTTCAGCCCGCAGAGAGCGGTAGTACCGCAACTTACGAGCGGTACTACCGCAGGCTGTGCGGTACTACCGCTTGGGAAGCGGTACTACCGCTAAGGCAAAATAAGAAGACCTGATATAGCCACGGATGAAATAAAATACATCCGTGGCTACATCCGCAGGGGAAAACGGAAGTAGCAAAATGCGACACGGTACTACCGCTTACGCTGAGCGGTACTACCGCTTAAGCTAAACGGTACTACCGTGCGGTATACGGAAGTAAAAATTTACTTCCGCTCCACTTCTTATACTTAGACTCCAGTGCCAGGCCCAGATACACGGTACTACCGCATGGGGACGCGGTACTACCGCGGGAGCGGTACTACCGTGTCGGCAAGCGGTACTACCGTGTACCTGTGCGGTACTACCGCTTGGCAAGGCGGTACTACCGCATGCTTGGCAGAAGATCAGTACAGAAGCCACAGAATTGCCACAACGAAAGAAAGGCCGGTTGGACCTCCAGAGAAGCAAGGAAAGGAAGTGGAGGAGAATGATGTGTACGTGTTGATTCTACCCAAACCTTTCCGACGCGGACCCCCTCTTAATAGTACGGCTTTCCTATCACTCAATGCCACCTACAGGGAGCAAAAAGAAAACACCGTCCTTCATGGGATCCGAGGGGCAAACAATCGTCTTGTGCCATAAGAGAGATATACCTGTAGAGCTTACAGCACACGATTAGTCCGCAAGAGTATTGTCATCAATCACCAAAACCATTAGAGAGAAGAGTGCCCTTACAATAGCTAATTGATGCATTGATTGTTTTAGTATATATGTACACGTATTAACTCTTCTTTCTTCTTTTCTAGCCCTCCGGATCGAGCCAAAGTTCGGTAAAGACACGAGACCCGAAGAAAAGGTTGCACCAGGATGAAAAGTTCATCATCGAAGAAATCGGGCGCGATGTCCTACCGAGTAAACCCAGGAAGGCCAAGGACACATTTACTGCTCAGTGCGGGGTTGTTATTAGGGACATGATCCTGATCAGCATCCACCTATGGTACAAGCCTAAGAACGAAGACCCTCGGGTGTCTTATGTCAACGATATGCAGAAAAATGATCTTAGGACCGCGCTGAAGTCCAATTTCACCCTACCGCCAGAGGAGGATCCGGAGAAGCCAGTTATAGAGGAATTGGTCAAGGCGACCGCTCTTAAGAAGATGGGGGAGCTATTTAGGAGGTGGAATAATGAGCTGAATGCAAAGTTTGTCGAAAAAAAGAAGACTCCAGAATTCACCGGCCGGTTTGTGAAGATCAGAGATCACTGGGACGCATTTGTGGCCCACAAGAAATCAGAAAAGAGTAAGCAGATGTTAGAGAGAAACAAGAAAAATGCTGCGAAGAAGCTGTATCACCATCGCACGGGGTCAGGTGGCTACCTCAAAGCCCGGCCGTTGTGGGACAAGGCCGAGAATGACCTGATTGCTAAAGGGATTGAACCACGGACATTACACTAGCCAGACCATTCAAGTACTTGGTTCTTTGGAGTTGGGGGAACCTTGGACCATGTAACAGGGAAGTGCATTTGGACGAAGGAGCAACTTGCAATACCCATCAAGAAGCTTCAGTTCTATATCGAAGCAGCGCAGCAAGGGACATTCGTTCCCGACAGAGAGAACGACGAGATCACAATGGCCCTCGAGAATCCTGAGCACCCTGGACAGACACGAGGCACGTCAGGCTCCCTTTCGTGGAAGGCCGGGTTTCCCGACGCACGCGGTTACAAATGTCGGGAGAGGAAGAAGAAAGTGGATGAGACCACTTTGCAGGCGCTGCACGCAAGAGTAAAAGCGCTAGAGGAGGAACGAGAAGAAACTCGCAGCAAGCAACTTGTCGAAGCTACCCTCGAAGCTACCCCGCCATCTCAGCGGAAAAGCAGCGTGGCTTCCACCGTTGCTCCAGCTGCTAGCTACCCCGTGGATGCTATCATGGAGTCTCAACATTGCCACCTTATGACGCAATGGATGCAATTCAAAGTCAAGGCGGCTGTAGGCTCTGTTTATCCTTCGGAACCCGGCGCAACTTTTCACTATCGTCCGATTCCAGAAGGATATGCTAGGGTGATGGTGGATCAAATAACGGAGGGGTTTGAGGATCTCGAGCTTGACCACCCTACCAGTGAAGGGGAGACTCGGCTGGGTTCTTCTCTGAAGACTCCATGCCTATGGCGGAAGGACCTCATCAACCTTGTGTACAGGACGCCCCCGGCAAGTCAGCGCACTCCTCCTCCTCCTCCGCCTCCTCCTCCGGCGAGGGATCAACGCACTCCATCTCCTTCTCCGGGTGATCTGGCGCGTGGCAGCACTCCGCCTCCTTCTCTGCCTGTGCCGGCGCGTCCGAGCAGCCCGCCTCCTCCCCCGTCTGCGCCGGCGCGTTCGAGCAGCCCGCCTCCTCCTCCGCCTGCGCCGGCGCGTCCGAGCAGCCCTCCTCCTCCTCCGCCTCATCAGCAAGGCGTGAAGAGAGCCGCCGATGCTCCGGCTGCTCCGACGCGTGGTAGCACCCCGCCTCCTCCTCCGCCTCATAAGCAACAAAAGAAGGCAGCCGCTGAGACTGCTCAGGCGTCTAGCAGTACAACCAGAGGCAGGAGGCAATACAGATACGGTCCATCTCTCAGGCCCTTAGAGAAGTTACCATACGAGAGGACCGGCAAGGAGAACGCGGAGATCTATAAAGCCGAAGTGAAGGACTTTTTTGCAAGGAAACCTATACCTCCAAAGCAGAAGATAGATCCGGTGAGAGCGAAGCGCACTATTGATGCCCTAAAGAAACCACCATCGTCTCCGCCGAAAAGCAACTATGAGCGCATTATTCAAAAGTCATATGTCGAAGCATCACGGTCGAGAAGTACTTGCAGTGATCAAAGGTTAGCACAGAAAAAAAGTGGGAAACAAATTCCCCAGCTCGGCGAACAAGAGAACCAATCGTGCCCCCCGCTCAAGGTGCCTAGCGACATGGTCCCTCATCATCCGGGGATGGCGCCCGGTACCAATCTTGCAGATTACGTGCCCGATGAGTTACTTCCTGATGTGTTAGAGGCGGATGATCACAAATACCAGTACGGGAAGCCTCTCGCCAAAGATCCCAGAACTCTAACCACGATGATGCGAAGATTGCATGACTGGTACATGGAAACCTGCAGAGACTCTGGTGGCCAAGATACTCTGATGCTGAAAGTTACAGAGGATCACGACCTCGTTGGAATTGATTTGTTGTCTATTACATTTGAGGAGTTCTTCAAGATTTTCAATCAGAGGGCCCTCGATAAACCATCGGTCACTTGCTACTGTATATAAGTACTAGTTATGTCATCAATTAAGTCTCTATATGTAGCTCAGCTCTTCATATTGCAAGTATACTTCATTGCAAGTATATATAATTATCCTCACTATATTATGCAGGTTGAAGATCATCGAATGTAGAAAAGCTGATATCTACGATATTGGCTTCATTAACACAAATCTCATAGATGAATATCAGGTAAAAGATCATGCCAAAGAAGTCGAGGCCAACTTGCTACAATCGTTGATAGTAAATCAAAACAAAGAAAAAATACTATTTCCTTACAACTTCAAGTGAGTGTTACTGTCTTGTGCATATTCGGTTTCCCTTAATTATAAATTACTCGAGGTTATAGTAATTAATGTAATTGATGAGTGGTATGCATGCGTGCGCAGGTTCCATTATATTCTCCTAGAGATTAGGCTTGAGGAGGGACTAGTAACCGTCTTAGACTCGAGACGAAAAGATCCCAAGGAGTATGCGGACATGTCTAAAATGCTCAACAAGTAAGTTCAATCGATCATTACCGCACCATATCGGCAACTTTGATCATTTTCCTGATATGAAGTAATTGTTTTCTTTGTCTCGCAGGGTTTGGAAAGAATTCGCCAAAAAAGTTCCGACAATGCCGCGGCAACTGCGATGGATTTACCCGAAAGTAAGTACTCCTAGCTAGCTAGTTCCGCGCATCTCCCGTTGACTCTAGCTATACTTTTATCAATGCCTTTATGATGCGTGTCGAGTCCTCCGATCTATACGTATATATATAGAACGTAGCGTCGACCAAGCACGGAGATAAGAGAGGACACTTCTCTCTATTAGCGGGCTAACACAATATATGAAACCCCTAAATTAACCCTACAAAACCCCCCAAACCCCCTCCCCCCTTTCAAAAACAAAAACAAAAACCCGAGCCACTGAACTGCTGACGCGTGGAAGCTTATTTGTCCCGGTTGGTGCTACCAACTGGGACAAAAGGCCCCCCTGCCTGGGCAAGCCACAGTGGCCACGTGGAACACCATCTGTCCCAGTTGGTATAAGAACCGGGACTAATGATCTAGGGCATTTGTATCGACCGTTTAGTCCCGGTTCCCCAACCGGGACTAATGGCCCTTACGAACCGGGATAATGGCCCTTTTTCTACTAGTGTTGGTGAGCTATCTTGATTCGCTAATAGAAATCAGGGTTGATCTTTCATCTGATGCAGGTAAAGGAAAAGCATTCATTACATGCGATAGTGAGGCTGTTTTGTCGCATGCAATAATGAAAGCTGTTGAACCCAACTGGACTGTACCTAAAGTTGGTTGGGTTAAGCTATCTACTGATGGCTCATTTGGAGATGATGGCTCAGCAGGCGCAGGTATGGTACTGAGAGATGTCAAGGGCGCGGTTATCTTCTTTTCATGCATGCAGTTATTTTCATGTCGGGATGCACTAGAAGCAGAATTGAGTGCTTGCATGGAAGGTTTGTCGTTTGCAATGCAGAGAACTGATCTATCGTTTGAGATAGAGATGGACTCTATTGTTACAGTGCAGTTGATCCAGACCAAAGAAGTTGATCGTTCGACGTTCGGTATACTCATCGCTTATTAGAGAAACTAAATATCTTATATCCCTCCGTGATTCTTGTATTACTCATGTAAATCTTAGCCAAAATAAAGTTAGCGACTGCTTCAAAAGGTAGAACCATGACTTGGTTTGGTTCAGATCCTTCGGTTGCTATGGAGCTAGCTACGATTGATTGTAAGGATCTTGCTAATTGAGTAAGAGCATCTCCAACAGCCGCGCTACGCGCCGCGCCCAAAAAACGCATTTGCCGCGCGCGCTTCGGCTGGTTTAGCGCGTGGATAGGCGCCAGCTCCAGCAGCCGCGCTATAATGCAGCGCGCGCGCGCCGCTCCAGCGGTGCCCAAAAATACAGCGCGCGCAGCAAGCACAAATCACATATACAATTCAACAAATAGAAGAAAAACAATCAAACAAACAAAATAAATCAACAATAAATAGTTATTACAACTCAAACAAATAATTTATCGTTCAGTACAACAAATAATGCAATAAACACAACCAATAGTTCATGAACAATACAATACATAATGCAATGAAATCATGCTTTTTGTCGTCCATGACATGCCCACTACTCTTCAATCAGATCCTTCTGAAGATCATTGTGCGTTGCGGGACGCCGAATGGCATGATAGGAGGCAACAAAACGGGCTACCCTTTCAGCCCTCCGTCGCACTCGCACGGGATGTCCCAAGAGCTCATACTGTGAGTAGTCTAAATCTTGGCCACGCTCATTCTCGATGATCATGTTGTGCATGATCACACAAGCGTGCATGATGTACCAAAGCATTTTTTGATCCCAAAATCTAGCCGGTCCTCTCACAATAGCAAATAGGGCTTGCAAATCTCTCCACATCTTTTCTAGCAGCCGCCTGAGCATTGTGGAAATCAAGATTTTTCTTACCTTCTGGCTTTTTCAACGGCTTCACGAAGGTTTGCCACTTTGGATAGATGCCATCCGCTAGATAATAGCCATAGTTGTACGTGTGGCCATTTGCTACAAACCGCACTGGTGGCAACTCACCATTCGCAATCTTATTCATCAGTGGTGACCGGTTGACAACATTGATGTCATTCAAAGATCCAGGCATTCCAAAGAATGCATACCAAATCCAAGTCTCCTGATCGGCCATCGCTTCAAGGATTATAGTGGAACCCTTTTTTGGCCGTGGAATTGCCCATGCCATGCCTTTGGACAATTCTTCCAACTCCAATGCATGCAATCTATTGAGCCAAGCATGCCAGGAAAGCCGCGATATTTGTTCATCGCCAATAGCCTTGCGGCGTCTTCAGCAGTGGGAGATCTCAAATACTCCTCGCCAAACACTTGCACAATTCCCACTGCAAAGCGCTTGACACACATGATGGCTTGGCTCTCACCCATAGCCAAGTGATCATCAACTAGATCGGCCGGGATACCGTATGCCAACATACGCAAAGCAGCTGCCACCTTCAGAAAGGTGCTATGCCCGAGCTTTCCAGCAGCATTCCTCCTTTGCTGGAAAAACCGGTCATGGCTCGCTAGTTTCTCTGCAATGCGCTTGAACAAGTCTGTGCTCATCCTAAACCGGCGACGAAAATACGACTCCGGGTATGTGGGATTCTCCACGAAATAGTTCTTCATCAATCTGTTATGGGCATCAATCCTACCTCTCCAAAATTTTTTCCGACCCATAACCGAACCACCGTGCTTCGGTTTTTTATTGATATGCATAGCTATGATCATTGCAAGATCCTCCTCCTCTTCCATATCAAATTCATCTTCGGAAGAATCATACGACGAACTCATCTACAATGTTCAATACTATACTATCAAAACTACAATTCAAAATATGCACCAAATTCAGTTTGGAGCAATAGATACCTTGTAGGTGTTTTGTCGAACACCTTGCGGGCGCGGCGCGGCAGCGAGCCCTCGGGCGCTGTTCCTCGGACGTCGGAGGCGCGCGAGGTCCGGTCGGACTAGGAGGGGGTGGGGCGGAAGCGCAGCGGCGCGGGGAGGCCGGCGAAGCGTCTGAACGGTCGTCGGCGGGCGCGGGCGGCGGCCGGCAGCGGAGACAGACCCTGGAAGCGTTTGAGTGGTCGCCGGCGGGCGCGGGCGGTGAAAGCGGCGCCGGGATAGGCCGGGGAAGCGCTGAGGTCGCCGGGGGCGCGAGCGGCGGCGGCGGCGCGGCCGGATGGGGGCAGCAGCGCGGTCGCGAGAGAGAGGAGGGAGCGAGCGAGCACGGGAGAGTCGCGCGCGCGCGAGCCGGCGCAGCAAATAACGGGCGCGGGATTACGTTTCGGCCAGCGCGCGCCGTTTTTGCGCGCCCGCTGGAGCTGCCCGCCGCGTTGCGCGCGCGCTAAAACTGCTTTTTTTTAGGGCGCGGCGCTTGTATAGCGCGGCTGTTGGAGATGCTCTAATACAGTATTTCACCCGGAAAAAAAAGCTGCATGTGTAACAAACCAAATAGTAATTCTATGCATGGCGGGGATTTGTAGCTTAACTACGGATGATATACCCCCAAAAAATCACGCATGAGTATCAATTTAATAATACCATTGCAACTTTTTTATTTACTTCCGTGTTTTAATGATGCAATATATGGCATATTTTCTTTGTTTTTGAATGAATCAAGATCGACGAGGTTATAGCCCCGGCCGAACGGCATTACCCATACATGTTGCCTATATAAGCAAACCTGCCGTGGTCGATCGCCAAGGTGGTGCTCAATGGCAATGGCAATGGCGCCCGTAGCACTTGCACTCTGCCTATGTACCACCGTCTTCTTCTCCACTCCACCACCCGCAGCGGCAGAGCCGACTTCTTCCCCGGAGTACAAGACGTACATCATCCTGCTCAAGCCTCGAGCGGACGCCCAGGTCATGGACGACGAAGCGCGCCAGGGCTGGTACCGGTCCTTCCTCCCCGACGACGTGACCGCCCACGGCGAGCCGCGGCTCGTCCACTCGTACAATACCATCTTCCACGGATTCGCCGCCTTGCTGACGGAGGAGGAGCTGGACGCCGCGTCCAGGAAACCCGGCTTCGGGCGCTGGTTCCCGGACGAGATGATGTACCCCACGACGACCCGCTCGCCCGAGTTCCTCGGCCTGAGCAAGGACGCCGGCTTGTGGCCGAAATCTAGCTACGGCAAAGGGGTCATCATCGGGGTGATCGACTCCGGCATCGACTCGCACCATCCCTCGTTCGACGACGCGGGCATGTCGCCGCCGCCGGCCAGGTGGAAGGGCACGTGCACGGGCTTGGTCAGGCCCGTCCGGTGCAACAACAAGCTCATTGGCGTCAGGTCCTTGGTGGACTACAGCCCTGCCGATGCGAGCGGCCACGGCACGCACGTGGCGTCGATTGCGGCGGGCAACTTCGTCGCCAACGCCTCATCGTCACACGGACAGGCCGCCGGGACGGCCGCCGGGATCGCCCCCGGCGCACACGTGGCCGTGTACAAGGCCTGCAGACCTAGTGGGTGCCTCCGTTCCAACATAATTCGTGCGATTGACACGGCGGTGAGCGATGGGGTAGATGTGATCAACATCTCCCTCGGCCGTAAACCGGGACTACCCCTCAGCAGGGACGTTGTGGCCATTGGCGCGTTTCGCGCCGTGGCCAAGGGCGTCGTCTTCGTGACCTCTGCTGGCAACGACGGCCCCGACCCGTCCACCGTCAAGAACGACTCTCCGTGGGAGTTCACGGTGGCCGCCGGGTCGGTGGACCGGAGGCTCGCCGCCGACCTTGTGCTGGGGACGGGCGACCTGCTGGTCGAAGGAGAGGCACTGGTGCAGGGGCCCAACTCGACCGCTTACCGACCCCTCCACTACCCCGGCGAGGGTAACCTGTGCAAGAAGGTGAGCGCCGAACGCACGAGGGGCCACATCGTGATATGCGATGATGCCATGGTTGACGTGGACGCTCAGGCCCGCATCATCAAGAACCTCTACGACAATGGCGCTGCTCAGGTCGTGCTCATCGGTCAGGAGAAAGCTGGTTTCACCTTGGGCTTCAGGGAGTACGGGTCCTCCGTCGTGCAGGAGCCCGCCGCCGTGGGCCACAAGCTTAAGGAATACAGCCGGTACCCGGATTCCGCGGCACAGGTGTTATTCAAGGGCACGCGGCTCGGCGTCCGCCCGTCGCCCACAGTCGCCCACTTCTCCAGCCGAGGCCCGAGCCGCGGCAACCCGCACATCATGAAGCCCGACATCCTGGCGCCGGGGCTCAACATCCTCGCCGCCGCCACGGCGAGCCCAGACCGGGGCCCTTTCAGGTTCAAGTCCGGGACTTCCATGGCGGCGCCGCACATCAGCGGCGTCATCGCCCTTCTCAAGAGCGTGCACCCGGACTGGTCGCCGGCGGCCATCAGGTCGGCCATAATGACCACGGCCGATGACGTGGACAATGAGGGCAGCCGGATCATGAACGAGAAGTATGAGCCGGCGAGCGCCTTCGCTGTAGGCGCGGGGCACGTCAACGCCACACGGGCCGTCGACCCAGGGCTGGTCTATGATCTGGAGGTCAGAGACTACGCCGGGTACATTTGCCATCTTTTTGCCAAGCTCGACGATGATGATGACGACGATGGCGACTACGCCGTGCAAGACATCATCCAGGACTTGAACTTGAATTGCAAGACCGTGCCCCCTTTGTCGGACGTCGATCTCAACTACCCGAGCATCGTGGTGCCCGCCAACACCACGGTGCGGCGGACGCTCACGAACGTGGGGCCGGCGGGGGAGTACACAGGCAGGTTGTCCATGTTCCATGACGTTGGGGTGGATTTCTCGCCGGAGTCGCTGTCCTTCTCGCGACCCGGGGAGAAGCTCACCTTCCAAGTAAGCCATCATGGGCCGGAGGTCGCAGAAGGATTCTTGATCTGGGAGTCGGATACGCACACGGTCCAAAGCCCACTCCTCGTCGTGCGTTCGTGAGCGGAAGTTAGACAGATTGAATATAAGAGATGTGCTACTCCAATGTACAACCTTAAAAAAAACAGGTTTGCTATTTCACATCTAGATGTGAGATATTATCTCACATCTAACACACTCTTCCTTGATTTTATTTTTTAAAATCTCTCATGAATTTTAAGGATGAAGGAGTTAGAT
>LR738709.1:573785081-573895822 GCA_902687465.1 Secale cereale
TCACATCTAGATGTGATATAGACAGACCTTAAAAAAATATAGCTTTGCATGGCTTACACGATCAGAAATAAAAAAGGCGTTTGGAGGCCGAGGTCCATGCAGAATTTTCGAAAAAATAATATCATAATTCCGTAATTCAAACTTTTCAGTTTTTTTAAAAAAAATCAAAGATATGCACGTATACAATGATGTAATGTATGTGTGTAGAATTTCACAATAAAATACCATCCAATTACGAGCTGCACAAAAAAAAATTAAAATCATGGACTTTGAGACTGAGCAGCTCAAGTGCTGAAAATAGTTATAGATTTTTTTTTCATGTGTAACTCTCATTTTAATATAGTATATTTCTTCATGAAAATTTACACACATGCACGTTATATCACTGGGCATATGTGTATTTTTTTCAAAAAAGAAATGAAACGTAAAATTATGAATTTTGGTTTTTCTAAAATTCAGCCTCTATTTAGCATTTTCACTTTACATCGCCTATCTCTGCAGAATGTTCGTACTGTCCTTAATTAGATGAGCTTCAATAATAAAGGAAGCTAAAGCTAATTGATTCCTTTCCTCGCTGCTTAACATTTTCACCGACTCAGGATTCAACAATCATCGGGGTGCTGCTGCTGCACCATTGTAGGGAAGATGCCATGACTTTCATGCAGGTTGTTGCTTCTGCTTCAAGGGCCGAGGAGCAAACGTGTATAAATCTTCCCGATCTAAACAAGATTTCACCACTATGATTGTGAAGTAACGTACCAGCGCCAGCACTCCCAGAAGATGTATCAAAGGATCTGTCGATGTTTAGTTTTGCCCACCCTATGAGTTTTTTTTTTAGAAAAAGAGGATGACCCTCGGCCTTTGCATCTGGGCGATGCATACGGTCACTTTATTGATTATTCTCACAAGACCTTACAAAGTCATACAATAGTAAGACTAAAGCTGTCGTCTAAGCAACAAAATGTCGCTACACCTATCCAGTTGATGAAGGGCGTAGATAGCCTGAGCATAATACCAAACAGACATCGCAACCAAGCCTAACATCTAAGACCTAAGACCCCAACCTAGCTACTTGCCGGGTCTGGGGCACACACTGGTCCGGCGTGCTCTCAGAGGCCGGCGCTGCCAACTGCCACCGCTCCATCTTAAGAACTGTACTGATACATCAACCTTGCTCGGTCCAGCTATCATCGACGTCACCACGGCGCCCAACGGCACCTCCTCCCTGTGCGCAAACAGCTGAACTTGTCGCGTCGCCACTGATACACCGCATCGCCATGCTGCCAAGTACCACCAGCCGACACAGCTTGAAGTCCAGTGAGGATTTGTCGTGTGTAGCACCTGCCGACCAAGCATAACAAAGCGTAGCACCTGTCGGTCAGGCATGACTTGACATCTCCACCGAAGCTCCGTGCATGAAGAAGCCGCTCCACCTCCTGCCTCTGACTTCCAGCGCTCCTCCACAAACGATGCTCTCAAGAGAGAAACAACACCGCAGTGCCGCCATCACTACAAAAAAAAGACACATCCGTGACATTTGGGCCGAACAAAAAAATTTCCTGTCATACTTATGACACTTCTATGACAATATATGTGATAAAACACGGTATCATCATAGATGTGGTGGGGTCCTACTTCTATGACAAAAAAATCATGATAGAAAAATGGGATTTTCGTCCTGAGCGGGCCGGAGACGCAGCTGCATGACATTCTTTGGGACGTCCATGACGGAAAAAACCATGGTGAAGCGAGGGCGAGGAAAATATCGGGGTGTTCCCGGTTAGGGTGGGTGGTCGGGGCCGAGCGATGCGCGTTTCTCTTGTACACGCACGCGCGTGGGTGCAAGTCGTTGGGCTCTAACTGAACCCGAGCGAGGCGTTGGGCTCTAACTAAACCCGAGCGATTGCACTGCAGGCTACGCGTTACTGAACCCGAGCGAGCCGTTGGGCTCTAACTAAACCCGAGCGATTGCACTGCAGGCTACGCGTTACTGAACCCGAGCGATCGATCGATGGCTGTTAACTGAACCCGATCGAGCGATTCCTTCGCTACTGCTGCTAACTGAAGCCGATCGATGCTGCCTCTGGATGAACAGTGAGCGTTGCTGGGGGTTTGGATGAACAGTTCCCGGTGGGGGTGGATAAACAGGACCCCGTGGTGTTGTCTCTGGATGAACAAGACCCCGATCGATCGAGCCGGTTGGTGCTGGATGAACAGGACCCGTGGAGGGCTGGATGAATAGGACCACCCCATGGAGGGCATGATGAACAGTAGACGGTGGAGGGCTGGATGAACAGTAGCTCGTGGAGGGGTGGTTTAACAGGAGCCCGTTGAGAGGGCTGGTTGAATAGTAGCCTGTGGAGTAACGCGCGGTGGCGGCTGGATGAACAGGAGCCTGTGGATGAACAGTCACAGGTGGAGGCAGGAGGAGGTCGACGATGGATGAACAGTATCTCGTGGAGGCTGGAGGGGGTCGACGGTGGATAGACCTGGCCAAACCTCGGGCCGGGCCGGGCTTCGGGCCGGGCCTACCAAAGCCCGGTGCAAAAAACCCAAGCCCGGGCCCGGCCGTCAGGCCTGTTTTTTGGGCCCGAGCCCGGCCCGAACACGCAAAAGCCCGACAGGGCTCGGGCCTCGGGTCGGGCCCCGTCAGAAAAACGCTATTTTGACGGGCCCGGACCCGGCCCGGCCCGGCCAACGGGCTGAATATCTAGGCCCGGCCCGGGAGCATCGTCGGGCCGGGCCGGCCGGGCCGGGCTGCCCATGGCCAGGTCTAACGGTGGAGATGAACAGTATCCCGTGGAGTCCCGTTTTGCGGTACGCCACACCCCTCCCGATGAACAGGAGCCCCGTTTCGACCGTAGTGCTCCAACACAAGTCCGTTTCCTCCGTTTTGCGGTACGCCACACCCCTCCCGATCAACAGGGCCCCCGTTTCGACCGTAGGAGGTCTGTTTCCTCCGTTTTGCGGTACACAAGACCCCTCCCGATGAACAGGATCCCGTTTCGACCGTGGCCGGTCGAACACAAGGCCGTTTCCTCCGTTTCGCGGTATGTCAGGCCTCGTTTCCATCGGCTGTTCCGTCCAAGCTCTCCCGATGAACACGACGACACATTCCGTTCCGACCTAGCCGGTTGGCTCCCCATGAACACGACAACGACGTTGTTTCTTCGTTCCGACCCAGCCATGTACACGAGCCCTGGCCGTACGTATGCGCGAGTACGCGTTCGAGACCCTGCCCGTATGTAGCTCAGATCTTAGCTGGATTTGCTTCTATTCCTCTATTGGAAACAATGAAGCCCAGCAGTTTTCCAGCGGGGACGCCGAAGACACATTTTTACGGGTTGAGCTTAATGTCATACGCACGGAGGTTGTCGAATGTAAGACGTAAGTCGTCTATTAGTGTTTCGACGTGCCTAGTTTTGATGACGACGTCATCGACCTAGGCTTCTACTGTCTTGCCGGTATGCTTCTCCAGGCATGTTTGAATCTTGCGTTGGTATGTGGCATCGACGTTCTTGAGCCCGAAGGACATGGTGTTGTAGCAGAATGGCCCGTATGGGGTAATATACGATGTTGCAGCTTGATCGGACTCCTTCATTTTGATTTGTTGGTATCCGAAATATGCATCGAGGAAGCACAATGAGTCATGTCCTGTGGTGGCGTCAATGATTTGATCAACGCGAGGGAGGGGGAAGGGATCCTTAGGACAAGTCTTGTTGAGGTCTTTGAAATCGACACACAGGCGCCAGGATTTGTCCTTCTTTGGTACCATCACCAGGTTTGTCCGTCAGTCCGGATGTTTGATTTCTCTAATGAATCCGGCGTCTATAAGCTTGGCCAGCTCCTCCCCCATGGCTTGTCGCTTGGGTTCGGAAAAGTGTCGCAGTGTTTGCTTTACCGGTTTAAATCCCTTTAATATATTAAGGCTATGTTCGGCCAGCTTGAGTGGGATCCCTGGCATATCTGAAGGGTGCCAGGCAAATATGTCCCAGTTTTCGCGCAGGAATTCTCGTAGTGCGGCGTCAACTGTTGGGTTCAGTTGCGCTCTGTTAGAGGAAGACTCGCCATGGTGAGTTCCACTGTTCCTCCCTCAGCCGCCGCAGCAGCCGCCCATGGCCCGAGGCAGGGCCGACCGCCGTCGAAGCCAACGCCGTCACTTCTAGATCGGCCGCACCTTCACGCATGTTGGGGCCCCGCCACCCCTGAGACGCGGGAGGGAGGAAGAGCCCCCGCCACCGCCGTCGGCCTCCGGGCGCAAGCCGGCGGCATCCTCCGGCGGCAGCGGGAGGAGGAGAGGAAGATGAGCTATGAGTAGAGCTACCCAGGGAAGATTTAGGGAAGATTTTGAACAGAGCAAGGCATAGGCCGATCTCGTCGCCTTGGCATGACAGGAATATGCATTATAGTGCCTTTGCCTCTAAAAATATCCATGTCTGGGTTCTGTGAAGCATAATGGAGTGAATAAGGACAGCTGCATAGGAACTTGCTCCTTTCGTCCTAAATATATGACTTTTGGCAGTTCAATTTAAACTGTCAAAACGGATGGAGTACACGAGACTTTGACGGTTGATGGGATTTTATCATGGACCATCTCATTACAAATATGCCCCACCAGCGTCTCCATATATACAACCATAAGCAACATGGCTCTTTCTCTTTCCGGAAAGCCATTTATAGCATGCAATAGCCATTCCACCCCGGTGTTCTGAATTTCAGGGATTTCTGCAATGGCCAGAACTCGGACATTGTGTTCCCTAAGATGATTGCCAGCGCAGGGAGTATTGTGTATCAGTTATGATTATCCTTAACTTTCCACTTGTCATTCAACTAACCCTTACCCATGAATGTGTAGTTTTCACTAATATCATCCTATACCACCTAACTTTCTGCTTGTCATTCAACTAACCCTTACCCATGGATGTGCAGTTTTCATCTTTACCTTCCTTAATCAGTGAGATTTTACATCTTAAAAAAGCTGAAGAAATACTCATATAAGTAGAAGCCAGAACAATTCTAGTGATTACATGGCTAAGTTTAGACGTATTGAGGGCCGAACAGTTGTTTGGCTCCTCTCGGGACTGCATGATTTAGAACAGTTGTCTCGTCCAGGAAGTAACATAACTTTCTGAGTAATACAAATTTCTTATAGCAAGAAAACGGTGCATGGTTCGAATATATACTGGAAATGGATTCACATTTCCTAATCTTTCCTTGAAAAACCATTACCTGATCTTTGCAAACTCCTAGACCCATCTGAAATCTCACGTAGTTAAGGACAATACGGACATGCTGCACGGAAGGGCGATGTAAGCGAAAATGCTAAATGGAGGCCGAATTTTGGAAAATTCATAATTCATGATTTTACATTTCATTTTTCTAAATACACATATGCCCAGAGATATAATGTGCGTACATTAAAATGAGAGCTAGACAAGAAATAATAAATCTATAACTTTTCAGCACTTGAACTGTTCATTCCCAAAGTCCATGATTTTGATATTTTTGTGCAGTTTGCAATTGGAAGGTATTTTGTAACTAAATTCTACACCACGTATACGTGCATATTTTCAGAACCTTTTGCTGACATGTTTAAATTATGATTATTTTTTTCAAAATTTCGGCCACCAAAACGTCTTCTTTTCTAAAAATAAATTTTTCGATAAAGGGCTTTTCATTGAATTGAAATATCGAGTTGATACAACCGCATCAAAGATCACCCGGCCTCTGCATAGCTAGATGCACACAGCCAAAGTACCAAAGTATAAGAATCCAAAATAAAAAGGCGAAAAAGGAAAAAAGAGGCCTAAGGTGATGCCGGTCCTATCCGAAGGTCAGACCGCCATCCATGGGGGTAGAAAATGTCCCTGGCCGAGCACTCCAACCGGATAGAAGCAATGCAAAGCTAGCAGTAGGAGTAGTACAGTGGATTAGCACATCTCTTATATTCCGATATGTCTAACTTCCGTTCACGAACGCACGATGAGGAGCGGGCTTTGGACCGTGTGGGTATCCGACTCCCAGATCAAGAATCCTTCTGCGACCTCCGACCCACTATGGCTTACTTGGAAGGTGAGCTTCTCCCCGAGCCGCGAGAAGGACAGCGTCTTGGGCGAGAAATCCACCCCCACCACGCCATGGGCCATGGACAACCTGCCCGTGTACTCCTCCGACGGCCCCACGTTCGTCAGCGTTCGCCGCACGACGGTGTTGACCGGCACCACGATGCTCGGGTAGTTGAGGTCGACGTCCGACAGAGGGGGCAGGTTCCTGCAATTCAAGTTCAGGTCCTGGAGGTAGTCGTCGAGCCTGGCCCTGGCGAAAAGATGGCAAAGGTACCCGGCGTAGTCTCTGACCTCCATGTCATAGACCAGCCCCGGGTAGAGGGCTCGCGTGGGGTTGACGTGCCCCGCGCCCATAGCGAATGCGTTCGCCGGCTCGTGTTTCTCGTTCATGATCGGGTTGCGGTCGTTGTCCAGCTCATCGGCCGTGGTCATTATGGCGGACCTGATGGCCGCCGGCGACCAGTCCGGGTGCATGCTCTTGAGAAGGGCGGCCACGCCGCTGATGTGCGGAACCGCCATCGACGTCCCGGACTTGAATCTGAAAGGCCCCCGGTCTGGGCTCGCCGTGGCGGCGGCGAGGATGTTGAGCCCTGGCGCGAGGATGTCGGGCTTGAGGATGCGTGGGTTGGCGCGGCTCGGGCCTCGGCTGGAGAAGTGGGCGACCGTGGGCGACTGTCCGACGCCGACCTGCGTGCCCATGAAGACCACCTGCGCCGCGGAGTCCGGGTACTGGCTGTATGCCTTGAGCAAGTGGCCGACGGCGGCGGGCTCCTGCACGACGGAGGAGCCGTACTCCGTGTAGCCCAAGGTGAAACCAGCTTCCTCCTCACCGATGAGCACGACCTGAGCAGCGCCATTGTCGTAGAGGTTCCTGATGATGTCGGCCTGAGCGTCCACGTCAACCATGGCATCATCGCATATCACGATGTGGCCCCTCGTGCTTTCGGCGCTCACCTTCTTGCACAGGTTACCCTCGCCGGGGTAGTGGAGGGGTCGGTAGGCGGTCGAGTTGGGCCCCTGCACCAGTGCCTCTCCTTCGATCAGGTCGCCCGACTCGAGCACAAGGCCGGCGGCGAGCTTCCGGTCCACCGACCCAGCGGCCACCGTGAACTCCCACGGCGTGTCGTTCTTGACGGTGGACGGGTCGGGGCCGTCGTTGCCAGCAGAGGTCACGACGATGACGCCCTTGGCCACCGCGCGGAATGCGCCAATGGCCACAACGTCCTTGTCGAGCGGTACTCCGTCACGGACGAGGGAGATGTTGATCACATCGACCCCATCGCTCACCGCCGTGTCAATCGCACGAAGTACGTTCGAACGGAGGCACCCGCTAGGTCTGCAGGCCTTGTAGATGGCCAAGTGTGCGCCCGGGGCGATCCCGGCGGCCGTCCCGGCGGCCTGTCCGTGGGACGACGAGGCGTTGGCGACGAAGTTGCCCGCCGCAGTCGACGCCACGTGCGTGCCGTGGCCGGTCTCGTCGTCAGGGCTGTAGTCCACCAAGGACCTGACTCCAATGAGCTTGTTGTTGCACCGGACGGGCCTGACCAAGCCCGTGCACGTGCCCTTCCACTTGGCGGGCGGCGGCGACATGCCGGCGTCGTCGAACGAGGGGTGGCGCGACTCGATGCCGGAGTCGATGACCCCGATGATGGCGCCTTTGCCGTAGCTAGATTTCGGCCACAAGCCGGCGTCCTTGGTCAGGCCGAGGAACTCGGGCGAGCGGGTCGTCGTGGGGTACATCATCTCGTCCGGGAACCAGCGCCCGAAGCCGGGTTTCCTGGACGCGGCGTCCAGCTCCTCCTCCGTCAGCAAGGCGGCGAATCCGTGGAAGATGGTATTGTACGAGTGGACGAGCCGCGGCTCGCCGTGGGCGGTCACGTCGTCGGGGAGGAAGGACTGGTACCAGCCCTGGCGCTCTTCCTCGTCCATGACCTGGGCGTCCGCTCGAGGCTTGAGCAGGATGATGTACGTCTTGTACTCCGGGGACGACGTCGGCTCTGCCGCTGCGGGGCTCGGGCTGGGAGGGGAGGATGGGTGGCCGGTGTACGCATGGGCGGGTGGTGGAGTGGAGAAGACGACGGTGGTACACATGCAGAGTGCAAGTGCTACGGATGCCATTGCCATTGCCAATGCCTCGTCGATCAATCACGGCGAGGGAGCGCGGCAGGCTCTTGCTTATATAGGCAACATATGTATGGGTAATGGAGCTCTTGATTAAAAAACGAACAAACTATGCCATATATAGCATCATTAAAACACGGAAGTAAATAATAAAGTTGCAATGGTATTATTGAGTTGATCCTCAAAAATGGTATTATTGAGTTGATACTATCCGTGATTCTTTTGGGGGTTTATTATCCGTGGTTCTTATTTTCGGTAAGCTACAATCCTGCCATGCATGGAACTATTTGATTTGTTAGCATTTGACACTGTTCGACCAGTTTTTGTGCACCATTGCAGAGAAAAGAATACCTAATGAGATTTGATGCAGGCTATATAAGCAAAGGCAAGTCATAATGCAATGGCGAAATACTTTTGCATGGCACATGCACGCACGTACTGTACTTTCATACGGGACATGCATGAAATTTGGTGCAACTAATATGCATGTATGCATGCACACATTTGTGACCACATGTACGTAGACGACTTAGCTAGCTTATGTACGTACCTATGTATTCTTGTATGTATATACCGGCAAGCTCGCATCCATATGTACCGGAGACCATACAATACGGGTATTCAAGCATATGGGGAAAAAAGGACGGACATGTACGCATCCGAATACCCGGCGCAAGCAACACATTGAAAAAAAAGAAGCATGCACGGGAGCAGCCGGATTGTGGTCGTATAATTGGCAAGCTACAAGATTAGGAAAACAAAACTCAACTGACCTCATCGATTTCTGTTGAAAGGAATGCTTGAAGCGACAAGGCATGTATATTGTGTTTGTTTCCTTTTCTTTGTGCAGACTTGGACATCAAGAAGAAGAATAGAAGGAAGGAATTAGCCGCGGCTGCATGCGTACAAGCACGCCCTCACGTCCTATAAAAATCAGTTTTACTAAGTCTCAGTTAACTTAGACTTCGTTATGTCTCAGTCAGTATTATATTTTTTTTATCTTGCATGGAAATTCGTAAAAAAAATCTTTTCAGTTTTTTCTTAACATACTATATCATGGAACCGCGAACATCAAAGGGCAGGCACAGGAGGAGAAGAGGGGTACGGTACGGAAGAAGGAGACGCGCCGCGGCGTCCAGAGAACTCAGCCGGCAAACACAACCTGAGGAGACCAAGACAGACTGTGCACCCAGGAGAACGCGCCCATGGCAGCGGCGTGTGCAGAGTCGGTAGATCACATCAATATAACAGCGACAACTTTGGCTCCATATTTTCTAATGAACATTTCAGTCATTCAATCTAAAATACATGCATTCTACTACAATTAATAGTTCTAACATGAATTCTGTTTTACAATGTGGATATGACCGGTTTTTCGACAAAAAAAAGGGTGTGCTCTACAACACATACCTGATAACCTATATCAAATTAACATATATGCCAGTGAGATGTCCGTTTTCTAGTTATGCAGAAGCATCTTGCAACATAAAGAGAATTCATACATTATCATCAGCAGCATGCAAATATCCAATCAAGCATATCCCAGATTTGATGAATACTCCCTCCGTTCCTAAATATAAGTCTTTTTAGACATTTCAAATGGAGTACAACATACGGATGTATGTACACATATTTTAGGGTGTAGATGCACTCATTTTGCTTCGTATGTAGACACTTGTTGGAATCACTAGAAAGACTTATATTTGGAAACGGAGGGAGTACAAAGCAAAACATGTCAGAGCTAAACACTTCAGGGCATTAACATTTGTAACATAAGCATGATCTCTTGCATCTCCCAAGTAACGTTGGGTTTCTGATAGGTGTGCAACTACAAGCATCTAGTGGATGGAGGACTCTCCATTCTACAGTACGCGGATGATACGATTCTTTTCATGGAGCATGACTTGGCTAAGGCGAGAAATATGAAACTTGTACTTTGCCTTTTTGAGCAACTCTCGGGGTTAAAGATTAACTTCCATAAGAGTGAATTGTTTTGCTTTGGAAGAGCCAAAGATGAACAAGAAGCTTACATGCAGCTTTTTGGATGCGGGGTAGGGTCGTTACCGTTCACATACCTTGGCATTCCAATCCACCATCGGAAACTTTCTAATAAAGAGTGGAAGAGTCTAGAAGACCGTTTCGAGAAGAAACTTAGCTGCTGGAAGGGCAAGCTCTTGTCATATGGGGGCCGATTGATTTTAATTAACTCGGTACTCACGAGTATGCCCATGTTTCTTCTGTCATTTCTCTTGATCCCAGTAGGGGTGAGGAAACGACTCGATTTTTATCGGTCGCGGTTCTTTTGGCAGAGTGATGAGGTGAAGCGCAAGTACAGGTTGGCTAGATGGGATGTTATTTGCAGACCAAAGGATCAAGGAGGTCTCGGAATTGAAAATTTAGAGGTTAAAAATAGGTGCTTACTCAGCAAGTGGCTGTTTAAGTTACTCTCTGAGACCCAGGCCACTTGGGCCCAGATTCTCCATAACAAATACCTTACAACCAAGACACTAGCTCAGGTGACAGCTAGACCGACTGATTCACCGTTTTGGAAGGGCCTGATGAAGATAAAGTCGGCCTTCTTCAACAGAACTCAGTTCGTGGTTGGCAATGGTGGATCTACAAGATTCTGGGAGGATACTTGGTTGGGAGAAACGCCCCTAGCCACCCAATATCCTTCTCTTTACAACATTGCTCAACGTAAAGAAGACTACGTTGCATCAGTGTTACAATCCACTCCTCTCAATATCCAATTCCGAAGAGCGCTGGCTGGACATCGTTGGGAAGCCTGGCTCCATTTAGTGAGACGACTGATGGATGTTCAGTTAACTCAACAGGCAGACCGTATTCATTGGAAATTGACTAAGAACGGGATGTTTTCAGTGAAATCGATGTATCTAGATTTAATTAACTCGGTGCCTATCCCTAGGTCTGCTCACATTTGGAAGGTTAAAGTACCCCTTCGAATTAAAGTGTTTATGTGGTTTGTTCATAAACAAGTAATTCTCACTAAGGGTCCTTGCGATGTAGCTTTTGTGACAAGAATGAATCAATTAAACACCTCTTTTTCGACTGTCCTATGGCTAAAGTTTTATGGCGTTCGGTCCATATAGCCTTTAACATCACTCCACCAACTAATATCACCACGCTTTTTGGGACGTGGTTGAATGGAGTCGCGAAAGAATCAGCGAGCCATATACGTGTGGGTGTTTGTGCACTACTATGGGCTATCTGGAAGTGCAGGAATGATTTGGTTTTTAACAGATCAACGAATGTTCATTTTTTGCAGGTTATTCACAGGGCCACTGCACTGATCCGTATGTGGTCGCTACTCACTCCGATGGATGCCAGGGAGCGTTTGGTTACTGGGTCTATCCGATGGGAGATGGTAGCTCGGGCTATCTTCAGCCGGTTTGGATGGCGGTCATGTAATAGGCTAGGAGTCTAGGCCATGTTTGCATTAGCGCATCCGCTTGTGGGGTACCCACGTTTTTTCTAGCTCAGTCTGAGCCTTTTGTACTCTTATTTTCGCACTTTTGGAGACCTTGACCTTTTGTTATTAATAATATGGCCGTATGCATCAGTTTGATGCAGAGGCCGGGGAATGCCCCTTTTCTAAAAAAACATTGTCATGGAATTTCCCCCAAAATGAGAGTTCATGTCTTTTAGGTGCCACCTTCAACTTTGTCGCCGGTCAAATTTAAGGAACCTGCAAAACAGTGTAACAAATAGAAATAGGTTTAGTGATGACATACTTGGGGAACACTTCTGTTGAAGGACTACTAGATAGCATTGCAATTTTGGTCATAGGTTAATATACAGTATGATGATTTGGTAAGAAACAGCAAGCACCATGCTTCAGTTCAGTCATGGCAATTTTGGTCATAGGCCAATATTCAGTATGGTAATTTGGTAAGAAATAGCAAGCACCATGCTTCAGTTCAGACATGCTTTATTGATAACATTTCAGAATATTGACTACTGTAATACATCTTTATCATGGTGAAAAGGCAGCCATCTTTTAGCCTTGTCCTAATTTCTGTCTGGGATAAGTCAGACCGGGTAATGAAGTAGTTCAGACAAGGTAATACTACTCTGTGTAGCAGTCCAGCACTATAGACAGTACCGGCGATTATAAGAGGCAAGAAGAAGTAGAAGCCAAAGCAGTCGCCGTGCTACCGGTTCATTGACTAGCTAGTCCCAACATATTCAAGCATCATATTTTTATTCATCTAAAAGTGCAGCATGATTGGAGAAAAGGAAGTGTCCTGTCCTGTAATTAGCCACAGTTTGTGCATACAATCCTAACAAGTTGGATTTAAGGATAACAATGGTGGAGTATAATTATTCAACATAGTGATTTGGAAACATGACCAAAGCTTTGTTGTTTATGCAAGTAACACATTTTAGGGGCAGTGTAGGAAAAATGCGGAATCATGGCACAAGAAGGAACAAGATGTGACAAGATATCAAACGAATCAAGAAGGGTACCCAAACAAGAAAGAGTTACTTAATAGAGTGTACCAGAGATAAGTTAGCTGTCTACGCGAACCAGCATGTCTGCCAAGGTCTTCTTTTTGCAATCGGCCTTGTTGCTTGTCGAAAGGGTTCCTTCAATTAATAGATACAAGAACTTAAATTAAAATAACACAGAGCAACAAGAGCAGTATATGTTTCATCGTTGCATCAAGACTTGAAGTGGAGAACAACATTTAGGCATTTAACAGGACAATTGTATATCTATATGCTGACATCAATTAGATCGGCAAAATCATTTTCTTACATGATAGACAATCTCATGACCAATGCAATCAATAAAAATACATCAGATTCTCTAGCGATGCCAAATTCCACCTCTGATATCCTAAAAGGGTTAAAAACACTGGCGACAGTGGCCAGTTTAATTCAGAAAAGTATAAGTGTATGTGCCATTATTAAACCGCAATACAGAAACTTCAATACAAATGTAACAAACTAAATCCTGTGCAATCTAACAATTATAGGACAGTAAACATTGGGATTGGATGATTCAGTATCAAGTGTACGAAGCTTTATACATGTACCTGCAGAATTGGGGATATGACTTGTGGCCAGCCATGTTGGGAGCGCGCACGGAACAAGAGAACTACCGCGGAGCAAGTTTTCAAAGAAGATTTCTTGTGGAAGGTTACTCCTCCAAATCTCCTTCCTCTTAGCCAGGTCCATGGCAATGACAGTGCCACCATGCTGGAGGTACACAAGGTCGGCTTTGAATGGATCTATGGCAGCAATCTGAACAGGGCAGCGGTCGCGCCGATCTGTAATTTCAGCCGAATGATCCAGCGCCCAGCTGTAGGTCTCGTCATCCAGCGAGAAGGAAAGGATCAGGCACGACCTGTCGTCTCTGTTGGACACTTGGACGTAGCGCAGCTTCCCCTCGCTGACCCCCATGCGCCGGTACCTGCTCAGCGTCGGGTAATCGGAAGCAGGCAGCACGCTGCAGTGCGGCAGCTCGGCGAAGCGGCGCTCCGGCCGGTCGCTGAAGGGGTCGACGGAGCAGGCACCCCAGGCCACGTCCACCCACCACAGCCGGTCGCCCAACGCCAGCACCTCATGGTTGATCAGCATGCCTCGCGTACTCTCCATCTCGACCACGCCGACCAGCGGCCGCTCGTCCCACTCCCCTGTCTCGGACAGAAACCGGCGGACGACCCTGCGGCACTCTCCTCCGCCGCGGCTGCTTTTACTGAGCTGAGCGACCACGTACCTGTCAGGCGGGCCGTGGGGGCCTTGGGACTGGGTGAGCAGGCCGAAGGAGGTGCTCATCTTGGGGACGTCCATGCCCGGCGCCGGGAGGCGGACCAGCTCGCCGCTGAGAGGGTTGCAGACGAAGAGCTTGGCGTCCGGCTCCACGCCGCCGCCGGCCGCGGCGAGTTCGTGTGGCCATATGGGGCGGGGGCGGCCGTCGACGAAGTCGAGGAGGAGGAGGCCGTCGCAGCTGGCGCTGCGGACGATACCCACCACGAGGGGGCCCATGTCGCCGTGGGGGTCGACGAGGCGAGCGGGGACGGAGAGGCGGGAGACGCAGGGGGTGGTGTTGAGGTCCACGAGCGCGCGCGCGCCCCGCGACGGCGCCCCTGACGCGTCCAGCGCCGCCTGGCTGTTCACCATGGCCCAGGGACAGGAAGGGCGCGGGGCCGCCGTGCAGAGGGGGCGGCGGAGGGGGGCCGCGGCGGCGACGGCGCCGGCGAGGCGTCGGAGCAGGAGGGGCATTTTGGTTCTGGTGGAGCCGGTGACGCCGTGTGTGTCAGGCTGGCAGACTGGCAGTACGGGGGCTGTGTGTTTGTGCCCGTGAGCGACCTGGGGGTTTGGTTGGTGCACATGGACTCCGTCCAGGCGGCTCTCTCAGCTTTATATTAGGCAAAAGGAAGGGTCAGCTCGAATCGTTCCAACCGTCTCGCAGATAAGACGACAAGACAAGATGAGTTTAAACTTCCAAGTTTTCAAAAGAGAGCATGTACAACCAAGTGGGCTCCTTCAACCAGCTCTAAAATGTTCATCGGCATCGCCCGCTAAAGAAATTAGAGCAACTCCAACCTACCGATCCAAACGGACGATGATTTTGTCCATCTTTTATCTGTTTGATTGATGAGTTGGTATGTTCGCCTTTTTTGCGTTTGGGTTGGCGGTGCGCCACACATTTTTGTCCGCAAGGCATGCATGCTTCCTGTTTATATTCACTACATGTATGTTTGGTTGACATTGAACATTTTTCATCAAACACATTTTTTATACATTCATTTACAATTCTTTGCTACAAGAGTAAGACAAAAAAAAAATCACAATTAGACATTTTAGAAGATGTCCAACTTTCATAACTGCATCCACTAGTTGGACTAATATCTTCTGTATGTCTTCGTTGTTGATCTGCAGATTCTTGAGCTTCACAACTTCTTTCTTCTTCGTTTCTAAAAAAGTAGACGTTGCTTCCCCTTTGGTGTCCTCTTTAGTCTCATCTCTAGCTTCAATCCTAGCTACAAGTTGACGGACATCTAGAAAATTCCTTTCGATCAAAAGATCGATGTACTCTTCTTCACAAAACAAAAACATCCATCCCTCCTACACACAAATTTAAGCAAGTATAAAGCTACCGAAATTGTGCCAAAACCGAGAACAAAACCAGAACCAACATAAGCACGCACCCCATCATTTTTGCACTTGATGAACACCCATTGGGGATGTTCCGGCGTCAAAGAGACTCGGTGCACGACCTGCCACGAGCAGTCATCGCAGTTTTTGACCGGCAACGGTGAGCTGGCAAGCCTCTGGGCCAGTACCGAGCCAGGGCGAAGGCCGGCCGGGCTTTCACGACGAACCAAGCCAACGCAAATGAGGCCCAAATTTGGGTCACGAATGGGTCGGCATGCGGACAAAAAGCGGGCGCGTGTCCGTTTGGGTCGGCGCATTGGACCGACTTTTCTATCCGCGATGACCCAAACGGACGCGCGTGGACAAAATGGGTCGATGCGTTGAAGTTGCTCTTACTACTCAACAGCCACTCATATACATGCCAAACATCTATGTGTTTGCCACCCCTCAACTCAGTTCATGTGTGAGGCGCCGGGTGATATGAGACGGATCAGATACATTTGGATGCACGTGTCATGTTGGACACGTTGGCCCATCCACCCTCACATAAATCTCTAACTGGACCCATATGTCAGCCCACTCTTGCACGCTCTGTTTTTGTGTCACTTCACTCCGTCTGTTCCTGTTCTCGTCTATTCCCCTCCCCGTGGCACCATGGCCGACTCCGACAACGAGGTAGACCCCATCAATTGGGTCGCGCTGTTGGCAGAGGAATTGAGCAACACCTTAAACGACGACGAGCTTGCTCTCCGCATTGTCCTTTGTCGGTCACAAATGGACATTGGCGGAAGTTCGAGCCAAGGCTCCATGCTCGATCGAAGCGGCATGTCGTCCTCCACACTTGTATAGATCCATCGCCCTTCGCGCCCGCCCGCCCCCCTCCGACCCTTTCCTCCTAGTCGGTGATGGGTGATCGTGCCCGCACCGCAGAGGTGGAAGCCCAAATCGGAGGCACTTGCTGCACACCAGTAGAGGCAACGAGGGGCATATAGTGAGGCAGAGGTAGGTTGTAGCCGCTCTGGCTATGGTTCGCGCCCGTCTAGCGGGAGGATGACCTCCTCCGTGATGTCATGCGTTGGTCATTGACCTCGGCGGAGATGGATGCCCACAACCGCCGCTACAAGAATGCCAAGCCGCTTTGGCTCGGCGGCGAGGAGTCCAAGTGGCTCGCAAAGGAGAAGGATGTCGCATCGGTGATGACCCACAAGTATAGGGGATCAATCGTGAGTTGATGCAAGTCGAGGGTGGGCATGCAAGTAAGACAAAAATAATATGGGCCACAGTTACGAGTTAAGGACAGACTTAAACTGGGACAAAAAAAAGTTGTGCCTAGTTGTGAGCCGATGGTAGACTTGCAACTGGGACAAAACAGTTTACCCCAGTTGTGAGTCGAGGTTAGACTATCAACTGGGAAAAAAGATTGGGTCTCAATTGTGAGTTGATGGACCTGCAACCGAGACAAAAAAAAAAGGTCGCTCCCCAATTGCGAGTTGAGAGTGGATTTGCAACTGGGACTAAAATAGAATGTGCTTCATTTACAAATCGAGAGTGAACTTGCAACTGGGAAAAAATAAATTCAAAGCCGGGTTGCGAGTCACGGGTGGGATTGCAAGGGGACAAAAAAAAAGATTCAGGGCCTGCAACCGGGAAAAGGAAAAAGACAGCCGCTCCATTTGGTGATGGACAGTCGACTAACAACAAAAAAATCATTAAGTTTGAAAAAAATTAATAAAAAAAAGAAAATAAAAATAAAAATCCAGTATTTAAAAGTTTATGCATTTGATACAATACAAATAAATAAATAAATAAGAAAACAAGAAAAAGGAAAACATCACATGTGGCCGCATCCCACGCAAAGGCAACCCACGAGGCTGTGAAAAATCCAGGCCTAAACGCTATGACTGCACCCTCACGTGAGCAACAAGTACCGAAACAAAAACACCTAATGATAAAAAAAAAACGAATACGAATCTTGTTGTCTAGATCGTGTGGTTATATAGTTAAATGTGAGGTAACTATTTCACATCTAGATGTGAAATAACAAATCTGATAATAATTCTCCACGAGGCATTCGGGCAGCCAGGTCCACCGCAGCGGCACTCTTTGCACGACACTCACTCGCTCGGTCCCCGAAATATCACGCCCAAAACCCTCCATGAATCTGGATGTCAAGATGCGGAGGGTGCCAAGATATTGACCTTGAATCTGGATTCTTTGGATATCGACGCAAGAATGATCATGCAATCCATCCGCTACTAGATGTTGCGATGGCAGAAAGATCTGTTAACGGCGGATGATGACGATGTGGAGGAGGCGGACATGGAGGCTATCTACGCCGCGGCCGCGACGGCACCTTGATCAGGTAGCAGATGGCTAGGATTGCCTGTCTGACAGGGTAGAAAATTATACGAACTGCCGGATTAATATTCTTTTGCGTTCGGGTGTTTAAAAACTAAGTATGCTTATCTCTTTTTAATTGTGACCAGGTATGTGATCTGGTACTGGTGTGCTCCGGCGCGCTATGTGGATTGGGCTTTATTTGAATTTGAAAGTGCACTTTACTCACGGGCATATATAAGATAGTCGTTGGATGGTGGCATTTTACGTCAGTATCCGTGAACTGGTCTGTTCACGGACAGATTCAGGAAAAAAAATTGCGGGTGAGATGCCCTTAGCAGACAACACTAATAAGTTGGCCATCCATGCAACTATGGGTAATTCCTTTTCCAGGGCACGCAAAGGACACAGCATGCATGTAGATAGATCAACACAATAAAGGCATGCATGCATGGTCGAGTGCAATTTCTCCCCATACACATGGTGAGACACAACTCACGGATATTCTCCTCAAAAGAAAAAGGAAAACTCATGGATATTTGCGCTTGCTTCCTCGTATGCTACAATATTTTGGGTTAGCCTCCACGACCCTCATCATCATGGTCCAACCGCATGTCCCTGCCCCAAGGTTTTCTACTTACACGACCATTTTCTGTCTCACCGACCATCTTGAAGTCTATTCCATTGCAATTTTGTAAAATGTTGTCGCTCTCAAATGGCAGTGACCGAACTTTGTTTCACATTTTCTTTGTTGGGACGAGATCTTATCTCAATTTCACATGTTGTCATACTTGCTTCTACTGCATTTTACACTCATTTCTAATGCACCTTAGCTACTACGTTTTACACTAATATGCGTTACTACATCTTTACACTAACTTGTACTGCGTTTTGTGATGGAGTGTACCGCATGCATGACATTTTGCTAGGAGTACAATATAATATTTCCCAAGCGAGCGTATTGCATGTTTGTAGCTAGTGCACTTTATTTTTGAGTGTGTACTGTAGTCCATTTATGGAGTCATTGTTGCATTTTAGTTTTGAGCTATAGCATTGCATTTTTCTCTTTAGTCCTTAGTTATTTTAAGCATAAAAAATAGAACTAAGTAGAAAAAAGGGAAACCCCGAAAAGGTAGTATGAAACAACGAGAAGGAAAAAATAAACTAGTAGTACTAAGCACCTCTGGGATTGATCTAGTGAGTGTTTACTAAGAATCTAAGAACATCTATAACCGGACCCATCAAACCCTCCCCAAACCTCCGGGCGAACAGACTGGTCACTGCCATGTCACAAAATCGGCACCCCCAAAGGCAACCCAAGCGTGCAGGCTATCCGATACCCTTCAGACTCACCATATGTGGGGTAGATTTGGGAATGTCCGGACACGTCTGTCACGTTGGTTCCAACAACTCAGACCTACTCCAAATCCGCTCCAAGTTGACCAAATCCACCAAATCAACCGCCCGCTCCCACATCCGTCATCCATTTACTACATTCGAGGATTCTCCCTCCTCTAACCTTGCTCCCTGTCCGCGCCTCTATACTCATGCGCCATCCTAAATTTCGACGCTGAGTACCCCATCCCCGCCCCTGCCATGGATGATGCCTCGGCAGATTATGTGGGGGGTCCCAACCATCGCCTCTTGCAAGAAAAAGAACATAGCCCGGAGGCTTCGACGCGGCCGGCAGCGTGCCCAGTAAGCTACGGAGAAGGAAGCCGTGGAGAAGGCTGGTGACATGAACTTGGGCGCGTCCGTTTTGGCGACCGCCATCGTCACGTCCGTCGTGACCGCGATAAAAAACAAGGCGTCAGCCGTGCCCGACTCCGTTCCGGGCTCCCAATGACTGGGCGGAAGACAATGATGCCATAGACACAGTGTATGGGTTGCCGCAACTCGAATGGGAACAGACAACGTCTGGAAACACCGATGTAAATGCATGCCCAGGTGACGTTCGACGAAATGGCCGACAAAGAAACGACACATTATTCCCCCATATGCCATTTTATTGCTTGTTGCATTTGTTGCACCTATCGTTGGATCAATATAGGGATTGTAATTTCATTGCAATGCATATTGTAGGGCGCATTCATGATGAACATGATACATGATTGTCAAGAGCCGATGCATTTTGACTTGGGTGATATTGATGCCCTATTTTTCCATGCCGGGCAAACATCGCACACTAAAAAAAAGGTGCAAAAGTCAAGAGGTCCGGCATTCACAAACCATGAAGATGTGTTGTTCTGTCAATCTTGGTTGGCCACAAGCATATGTCCAATTTATGGAACAGAGCAAAAAGGGTGTCAAGTATTGGCAAGAAATCCACAGGCGCTACCATGAACAGAAGAACTATGCGGGGCCGCATGAGAGAGCATCAACTAGTTTTGTAGTTCCTATATGCAAGTGGTTGGCTAGGACCAAAGTAGCATTGGAGTCAGTAGCTATGTAAGTTTGACTTGCTTCACATTGTCACAATTTGTATTTCTAGCTTTGGCTGTTGCATTATTTTGAGTGTTTCCTGTTTCGCTAGTTGGGGTTGGTAACCACTTTTTGTGAAACCAAACCGAGGCCAAGCCATTGACTTTGTTCCGTTGTTGGTTGAAATTGAATGGGAAACACGAGAGTGGCAACTCATCCTTGATGAGCTTAAGCTTAAAAACGACATGAAGAAGTTGAAGAAAAATGATGGCTCAACCTTCCAACAATCTATTGGATTGGTCGATTGTGTGACAAAGAGTATGTCGTATGTGTGCTCATCACGTGGCTACTGTTGGAAATATGAGCAATTTACCAAGTGATTTTATTAACAGAAATAATAGATAAAGCATGACTAATATAACAGTAATAGAGCAAGTCATGTGATCTATCAAAGTGAAGGTATATAGCATCTTCATATATGGAACTAGTTGCATATATGAAGTAGGACCTAACAAATTTAGAGCAAGCCCTAGAACGAAGAACAGTGACAATGTTTCTACCAGAAAACGCATGAACACATACGGAGCAGTGAAAGGAACAAGATAGACTGGAGAGATCATGGAGACATACGAAGCAGTAGCCGAAGCCCCGGTCTTGGGTGAGTTGTCCTCGCTGGCCATGTCGTCGAAGAGGTTGTCGACGTCGGGGAAGAAGTCGTCGTCGGGGAAGTAGTCGTCGGCGACCGGATCGTCCGTGATGACACAGCCAGTAGTCGCGCGGAGCGCTCCCCAAAAACCTTATCACCCTTCTCCCGTACAGGACTCAAATGTGCGGTTTCGGAGGCCTACTGTCCCGATCTGCGGTGAACGCCGCAAGCCGGGATGGGGAAGATCGTAGCAGCAGCTCAGAGATTGGAACTTGGGGCGAGAGGAGGAAGAAGCTTTGGTGCCTCTCTTTGGGGAGGAGCGACCTCCCTTAAATAGGCGCAAGAGGAGAAGGCGAGAGGCTGCGATAGGAGCTGAAGAGAGCGAGGGAGATTAACCGAACAGCCAGCAACCGAAGGGTGCTGCGCGTTCATATTCAATGTCCACTACAGCAAAAACGTTTTCAGCTTCCGCGTGACCTTTCGTACACCCGTTGTGCGTGGCAAAAATAAGAGATCGGCTCATTCCCGCAACCCGCGGCACGGCGCGTCGTGTCGAGGCGAGGCGGGCGGCGGAGGAGGAGCGCGCGTGGATGTCCCTCTTGTTCTCATGCTCGTACAAGTGGAGAAAGAACCTCCCTTATAAGGAGGTCCAACTCCCTGTAAACTAGCAATGTGGGACTAAACTTTAGTAGTGCCCCTTGCCTTGCACGAATGGTAAGTGGGCCTCTAGGATTTATTAGGAATTTCTGAAATTAATATTGGGCTGGGCCATAATAGATAAAATTCCAGCAATCCCCCACCAGATCCCAGAGGCACACAGAATTTTCCTTTGGTTCCAAAACACTGTTTTATATACCAGTACTGCAGTGGAGACTGTTAAGTTGAACTTCCACCTAGAACTATGTGCTACACTAGTAAGCAACTTGAACAGTGGACTATGCCTTGAACTGCAAGTTTTCTGCGAATCTAGCTTCACACAAAGCCTTGACCGATACTTGGCTACCGTGGGTCTCCCTCGCGGGTGGAGCTTATGCGTCATACTCCGTGACCTTTCATGAGTTTACTAGGGAGAACTCTACCCTCATAGATTGCGACGTTTGACAATCAGACTCATATATGTGTGTTCTTCAAAAGATGTTCTGCAGGACAATATCTCTGCTTACAAGAGCCACTTAGAAGACATTAAGATATACATCAACCTGCCATGCAGATTTAGGAGAGTATTGCATCTTCATGGAGTGGTATTGATAGTAAGGATACTCTCCTCTTAGTTGACCAACAGCTTGTCTTCCACATCTAATTCACGGGATCTCCGATCACAAAGACTAGGTTACCACTGTGAACAACTCATATTATGGGTCTCATTCCCATCTCCCTCGATGCATTATCTATCACATTTCGTGATAGATCCTTAGTAAACGGATCTGCAAGATTTTTAGACGTTTGGATATAGTCCAATGCAATTACTCCGGAGTTTTTCATTTTCCTGACAGACTTTAACCTTCTTTGAACATGTCTTCATGACTTCATGTTATCCTTTGAGCTGCTCACTTTCGTGATCACAGTTTGATTGTCGCAGTTCATAAGGACACCCGGTACAGGTTTCTCAACCACCGGCAAGTCATTCAAGAGCCGACGAAGCCAATCCGCTTCGACCGTAGCTGTATCTAGTGCTGTGAGTTCTGCTTCCATAGTTGACCTCGTTAAGATGGTCTGCTTGCAAGATTTCCAAGAAACAGCGCCACCTCCATGAGTGAATACATATCCGCTCGTAGCCTTTATCTCATCAGCATCTGAGATCCAGTTTGAGTCACTATACCCTTCAAGCACCTTTGGGTGCCCGATGTAGTGAATTCCATAATTTGCAGTGCCTTTCAAATAACGCAAAACTCTTTCTAGAGCTTTCCAATGCACATCTCCTGGTTTTGAGACAAACTGACTCAGTTTGCTAACAGCAAAAGAGATGTCAGGTCTTGTAGCACTTGCTAAGTACATAAGCGAGCCAATAATCTGAGAATATTTCAATGGATCTCTAACAATTCTTCGATTCTTTCGAAGTAGCACGCTGGCATCATATGGTGTTGGAGAGGGCTTGCAGTCACTATAGCCAAAGCGACTCAAGATCTTTTCCACATAGTGAGATTGAAGCAAAGTAGTCCCACCATCATCGTCTCTCAACAACTTGATGTTCAGAATGACATCAGCCACTCCTAAATCCTTCATCTCAAAACAACGAGATAGGAAATCATTGACCTCTGTAATAACATTCAAATTTGTTCCGAAAACCAGTATGTCATCAACATACAAGCAAAGGATAACTCCCTCGCCCCCACCATGGCGATAATACACACATTTGTCAGCTTCGTTCACAACAAAGCCTACAACTGTTAAAGTTCTTTCAAACTTCCCATGCCACTGTTTGGGTGCTTGCTTGAGTCCATACAAAGACTTCAGCAACTTGCACACTTTTCCTTCCTGACCATCTATTATAAATCCATCTGGTTGTTCCATATAAATTTTCTCATCCAACTCTCCATTTAGGAAAGCAGTCTTAACATCCATTTGATGAACGAGAAGACCATGTGAGGCAACTAGTGAAAGTAGAACTCGAATAGTGGTCAACCTCGCCACAGGTGAGTAAGTATTAAAGAAGTCTTCACCTTCCTTTTGGGTATAACCCTTAGCCACGAGCCGTGCCTTGTACTTTTCGATAGTACCATCAGGCCTAAGCTTCTTCTTGAATACCCATTTGCACCCTATAGGTTTGCACCCATAAGGATGACCGGTTATCTCCCAAGTTTCATTCGCTAAGATGGAATCCATCTCACTACGAACCGCTTCCTTCCAGTAGTCAGCATCTTCAGATGCATAGGCTTCTGAAATAGAACTGGGAGTGTCATCTATTAGATAGACAAGAAAATCATCACCAAAGGACTTTGCAGTCCTCTGTCTCTTGCTCCTAGTAGGAGCTTCATTGTTTTCCTCCACGGGTTTGTCAAAGTGTTCCATCAAAATGGTAGGTTCAGTAATTGCAACTGATTCTTGATTCGATGAACTAGGCATCTCCTGAGTAGATGAGGTAGCCATATCCTTCATGGGAAAGATATCTTCAAAGAAAGTCGCATCATTCTACTCCATTATTATACCGACATGCATGTCAGATACCTCATATTTTGCAACCAAGAATCTATATCCAATGCTTCGGAAAGCATATCCCAGGAAAACACAATCCACAGTCTTTGGTCCAAGTTTGCGCTTCTTTAAGATTGGCACATTGACTTTCGCCAAACAACCCCAGGTTCGTAGATAAGAGAGTTTTAACCTTTTCTTCTCCCATTCCTCGAATGGAGTTATTTCTTTGTTCTTTGTGGGAACTCGGTTTAGGACATGACATGCAGTCAATATCGCCTCCCCCCACCATGCCTTGGATAGACCCGATGTATCTAACATGACGTTAACCAAATCAGTTAGAGTACGGTTCTTTCTTTCGGCCACCCCATTTGACTGAGGTGAATAGGGAGGCGTCCTCTCATGGATTATTCCATGTTCCGCACAAAAAGCATCAAATTCATTGGAAAAATACTCTCCACCACGGTCGGACCTAAGCCTCTTGATCTTACGATCAAGTTGGTTTTCCACTTCAGCTTTATAGTTCTTGAAAGAGTTCAAAGCCTCATCCTTAGATTTCAGAAGATAAACATGACAGTATCTAGTGGAGTCATCAATTAACGTCATGAAATATTTCTTTCCACCTTTTGTCAAAACACCGTTCATTTCACATAGATCTGAATGTATGAGCTCTAGTGGTGCAAGATTTCTCGTTTCCGCAGTCGTGTGAGACTTACGAGGTTGCTTAGCTTGCACACAAACTTGACACTTAGATCCCTTGACGGTGGTAAAACTAGGGATTAAGTTTAATTTAGCTAGTCGTGACATGCAACCAAAGTTAACATGACACAGGCGTGAATGCCACACATTTGATTCACTGTTGTTGCAAACATGATTAACAACTTTATTGCAAACATCTGACAAGGATAAACGAAACAGGCCTCCTGACTCATAGCCTTTACCGACAAAGGTTCCATACTTGGATATTACAAATTTATTCGACTCAAAGACAAGCTTGTAGCCATCTCTACAGAACAGAGATCCGCTAACAAGATTCTTATTGACGGAAGGGACATAATGCACATTCTTCAGCTGCACGATCTTCCCCGAAGTAAACTTCAGATCGACCATGCTAACACCACGAACAGAAGCACTTGAACCGTTTCCCATCAGCACGGTTGAAGTCCCTGCGGTCTGATAAGACGAAAACATGAAAATATCACCGCATACATGCACATTAGCACCCGTGTCAATCAACCAATCAGGAGAATGACATACTGAAAGAATAGTGGGAAATATACCATACCCATCGTCCTTCATATCAGTGTCTTCAATGACAACATTGACGGTCTTGCCGCCTTTCCCAAGATGACGCTTGTCATAGCGATTAGGGCAACTAGGAGCCCAATGATCAGGATCTCCACACACATGACAAACACCTTTCTTCTTGTCATTCTTCTTTTTGAAGTTCGTGTGTTGCACAGCCTTGTTCTTCCCATCAAATTTTGCTTTTCCATCAAACTTGCCCTTGTTCTTGAACTTGTTGGGCTGAAAGTTCTTCTTCTGTACCAGATTGGCACTAGAACCTCCCTCGATAGCTCGAGCACGTGTGTCCTTTGCTCTCGCCTTTTCTTCCACATCAAGAGTACCAATGAGATCCGGAACGGAAAACTCCTGTCTCTTATGCTTTAGTAAGATAGCAAAGTTCCTCCACGAAGGAGGAAGCTTAGTGATAATACCCCCGGCAACAAACTTGTCCGGCAGCATGCAGTTGAAGTGCTCAAGTTCTCTAGCAAATGACTGTATCTCATGAGCTTGCTCAACCACGGAGCGCTCTTCAGTCATCCTGTAATCATAGAATTGCTCCATGATGTACAACTCAGTGCCGGCATCCGAGACTCCAAACTTGGCCTCGAGTGCGTCCCACATATCTTTTCCATTATCAATTGACGCGTAAGCATCAACTATGTTCTCACCAAGAACACTCAAGAGAGCAGCCCTAAACAGGGTATCCATTTTCAGAAAAGCTTGTTCCTGTTGAGCATCATAATCTCCTTCAGGTTTGCCAAGAGTGGCGTCATAGCAGCTCATGGTTTGAAACCACAGAACAGCTCTCACGCGCCACCTCTTATAGTGGATACCCTCAAACACAGGAGGTCTCATGGAAGCAACAAAACCACTTGGGGTAAATTGCCTATCATAAGGTTTTTGGATTGTTGGAAATATGAGCAATTTACCAAGTGATTTTATTAACAGAAGTAGTAGATAAAGCATGACTAATATAACAGTAATAGAGCAAGTCATGTGATCTATCAAAGTGAAGGTAGATAGCATCTTCATATATAGAACTAGTTGCATATATGAAGTAGGACCTAACAAATTTAGAGCAAGCCCTAGAACGAAGAACAGTGACAGTGTTTCTACCAGAAAATGCATGAACACATACGGGGCAGTGAAAGGAACAAGATAGACTGGAGAGATCATGGAGACATACGAAGCAGCAGCCGAAGCCCCGGTCTTGGGTGAGTTGTCCTCGCTGGGCATGTCGTCGAAGAGGTTGTCGACGTCGGGGAAGAAGTCGTCGTCGGGGAAGTAGTCGCCGGCGACCGGATCGTCCGTGATGACACAGCCAGTAGTCGCGCTCCCCAAAAACCTTATCATCCTTCTCCCGTACAGGACTCAAAGGTGCGGTTTCGGAGGCCTACTGTCCCGACCTGCGGTGCATGCCGCAAGCCGGGATGGGGAAGATCGTAGCAGCAGCTCAGAGATTGGAACTTGGGGCGAGAGGAGGAAGAAGCTCTGGTGCCTCTCTCTGGGGAGGAGCGACCCCCCTTATATAGGCGCAAGAGGAGAAGGCGAAAGGCTGTGCCGGGAGCTGAAGAGAGCGAAGGAGATGAACCGAACAACCAGCAACCGAAGGGTGCTACGCGTTCGTATTCAATGTCCACTACAGCAAAAACGTTTTCAGCTTCCACGTGACCGTTCGTACACCCGTCGTGCGTGGCAAAAATAAGACATCGGCTCGGCTCATTCCTGCAACGTTCTCATGCTCGTACAAGTGGAGAAAGAACCTCCCTTATAAGGAGGTCCAACTCCCTGTAAACTAGCAATGTGGGACTAAACTTTAGTAATGCCCCCTGCCTTGCACGAATGGGCTAAGTGGGCCTTTAAGATTTATTAGAAATTTCTGAAATTAAGGTCATGTTTGGTTCATAAGTCCTAGGACTTATTTTAGTCCCAACTTATAAGTCATAAGTCCGTAAAAAGTCCCTACCTGTTTGGTTCTTGGGACTTAACATGGACTAGTACACCATATTACAACTATAAGTCCCTATAAGTCCCTCCTTGAGAGTCTTATTTGATAAGTCCCAAATGCTCACTTTAAGTCCCTCCTGTTTGGTTTGGATGGGACTTATAGGGACTTATTTAAGTCCCTAGACTAATAAATCCCTGGAAACAAACATCCTCTAATATTAGGCTGGGCCATAATAGATAAAATTCCAGCAGCTGCTACTGCACTAGTGATGGACGAACTGCTTGGTCGTTCTCGTGGGTCGTAAGCAACCAATTTGCAGCTAGCTAGGACATGCATGCAAGTCAATTAACTCAAAATAGTAGACTACTAGAAGTTTAACCTTCTCTTGTCGTCTACCTAACAAGCAAGTGATATGTAGCATCACGGCATGTTCATCAGCGGTCTGACGTATGACTTAAATCACTCTAGTTCCTACTCCGTAGTTGGCTAGCAAGTGTGTCGCACGCATCAGTGCATGTTCATCGTCGGTCTCACGAAGTCATAACTTAATCACTCCAGTTTCGTGTGCAGCTAGCAATCGGTACATACCCACCATCAGAGTCAGAGGGGCTCTCATTTGTTGAAGCTCATAAGAAGGTAGGGCATCGCCTCAAGCCGCATCGTCCCTCCGCGCCGGCTCCGTGGCCTTGGCCACGCCCGTGGAGCTCTCCTCTGGAACCTGAGTCCCCTGCTCTGTTGTGGCCTCGAATGCCTCCTCGGTTTTGGTCGGCTTCTCCTTGTCCTCCTCGCTCTTCACCATCTCCTCCAGGGACGTGACGCTCAACCGAAGGTCGGTCTTGTCGCTCTTCTCCTCGTGCTCCTTCTTGGTCACGCTCACATCCATGCTTGGAAGCCCGGCTACGGTGGCAATGAGTGGCGTGCGGACACCGGTCTGCTGCGGTGACACCTGCTCGGTGGCCATGGCGCCCGCGCTCGTGGAGCTCTCTAGAGACGCGACGTCGTCCTCCTCCTTAGTCACCCTCTCATCCTGAATTCTTGAAAGCCTGTCTGCGGCAATGAGTCCCGCGTGGATACCGGTCTACGGTGGCGCCGGCTGCCGCCAAAAAGAGCACAAGGCCGCAAAGCTGCTTGGTAGTAGCAAGTGATGGCGTATCATATCAATAGTCGTCCCAATCGATAGTAGCAAGAAAAATCAACTCCGGGAAAGCAGCGCATGCATGCAGCCGTGGTGCATACATGCGTCGCGAGAGGCAGATCCACCCGTCCGTCCGCAGCATGTAGCGCTTGGACGACCACGGCACAGGAAACAATTTTTTTGTTTTGTTTTTTGACCGGGTGCAGAGGAAACAAGCTAGATGCGCGCGTTTGGGTTGACAAAATTATATTGTAAAAAAGAAAAGAAAAAGGTTTGGGGTTTTTGGCCATCCAGATGGAGCATCAAGGTAAGTAGTTTGCAGCGACGAATTGAAACCACGGCGTCAAATCGAATCCAAGGTTGCAAAAGAAGAAGAAGAAGAAGGGAAGGGAGATGAGATGAGATCCACACTTGGACGGCATACGTACGCACCTGTGCACGCAGTCACCAAGGGTGTGTTTGGTAGAGTGTATGAAGGGTGCATGAGAGCAAAAGTTTCCTTCTCGACCCACTTTTGAATGTTTGGTAGAGTGTATGGAGGGTGCATGAGCCCACACAAATTTAACACAAACACACTAGGTGCGTGCATGAAGAGAGCATGCATGAAGAGCATGCATGGAGTGTGAACAACTATGCTCAGTTGAGAATGCAACCAAACACACCCCAAAAGGGCGGAGAGAAGAGAATGGAGCGAGGCGAGGCGAGGGTGGGAGATCCCTTATTTTCTGGGGTTTCTCACCCTTTTGTTTCCATTCACTCTTCTCCACCGGGCTGCAATGTCGCGCGACGCTCTGCTTTATAGCCGGCCGGCACCCATCCCATGCCGACTCAGGTCCTGTTTGGTTCATAAGTCATAAGACTTTTTTAGTCCCAACTTATAAGTCATAAGTCCCTATAAAATCCTTATCTGTTTGGTTGCTGGGACTTAGGGTCTGTTTGAGACTGCTCTACTCCTTAAAATTCAGCTCTGCTCCGGAAAACACAAGCCAAACAGGGGTAGCTCCACGATATGCCGCTCTGCAAAAAACTAGAATCTGGGATACAACTCCTAGTTTTTTATGAAGCTCTTCAAGGGGTGCTTCAAAAAACTCTAGAAGCTAGAGTTGGGTGGAAATTACCCACCACTGCCACCAGTAAGTGGATACCCCTTCGTTTATCCGCCCTCAACCAATCAAATAGATCCTTTCCACCAAATTTCTCATTCGTGAAGCTGGAGCTAGCTGGAAGCCAAACATTCTCTTTGGTAGTGCTACAACTTCTGGTTGAAACTGCTCCAAAGTGAATTTAGTGGAGCGAAACTGATTTTGGTGAAGCAGAGCAGTCCCAAACAAGCCCTTAACATGGACTAGTAGACCATATCTCTACTCCTAATGGAGCAGTTGGTAGTCTTTGTTCCGGGTTTATTTTCGTCCGGTTTTTTTTCAACCGTTTTTTCGTCCCCTCCCACCCCTCCCCACCCCGCACACGCACCACAGAAGAAAAAACCAGCCCGCACGAAACACTGCTCCTCCCGATCTCTCGTCCAAAAGAAAAACGATGCGACGAGTCGCTCCTGTCCCTAGCCAGTCGCGCGTGCTAGGGTTCCTCACGCCACCGTCTCCGCCGCCGCTGCATGGGTGTTCGTTGACTCGCCCTGCCTCCGGCCGCCGCCCATCTCCATCCGGCCGCCGCCCATCTCCATCCTCTCCCCAACCCCGGGTGTCCTCCACTCCACTCCTCCGCGGGTGCCACCCAAGCACTGCCGCCCTCTCCCCGCACCTGCACCCAAGGACGAGAGAGAGAGAGAGAGAGAGAGAGAGAGCGCTCAGCCAGCAGACAGATCCGACCCTCGCACTGACCCAACTCTCTCTCCGTCGCCGCCATCTGGATCTAGGCCGGCCAATTCCGGCGGTGCACAGAACGCTCCTCATGTGCTCGCCTCGCCCCCCTGCGTCCACCCATCGGGCTGGATTCGCCGCTCCTCGGCGGCAAGGGCTTCGGTCGCCTCCAACTCCGGCAACTCTGGCTTCGGTACGCATTTCGGAGGATTGCGCCGCTGGGCGCGTCCCCCGCCCACGTCTTTTCCGCCGACCACACCTTCAGGATTCGCGCCGCTCCAGCCCAAGGGCTTTGTAGGCTTGCTGTTGCTGCCGTCCTCTTCGCCGCTGTGCGTGCACATATATGATTTTGACCTTGGTAGCGCTCCGGTCTCTCTCTGATCTTGGCCCTTCTGTCATTGATGCCCCGATGCTACTGCAGTTTTCCTTATGCAATGCAATTCATTCACGAACACAAGTAGGATCTCCACTGGTTCTGATTCATGCACCAACTACTATTCTGTGCAATTAGTATTTGCTGGTAGATGTCAATGGACCATCAAAACTTCAGAAAAAATGTTCTTATAAGCTGCTAACTCTTCAATCCTTGCTAGATAGTATGTCATGCTTTCTATTTTTGATGTGAATAAGCACTATTTCATAGATTAAAAATGCCATGTTTAATAGTCCATTTCATGAATTAGTAATATTTAAGGTGTCCAGTCTCAGTAGTGGTCTGTATTTCATAACCATATAGGTTTATGCTAATTCTGATGAATTCCTAATAAAATGTTATTTTTCAGGAGTCTGATGTGCTTGGTCAAGTTTAGTGTAGTTGCCCCCTATTGATTCCATTTTCTCTATGCACGGTGGTCGGCCGGTAGTCACCTCCACCTTCTGTCGCAGTGTATCCAGGTCAGCATTGCGGCTTCCTCGGCACTAAACTTATGCAACCATCCGCCACAATTTTTTCTTTGTGACCTATATATACTCTCCTTCAGTGACAGTCTTGCTGATCTTAGGCAATCAACATTCTCTCTGCTTACTTGTTAGATAGCATTGCTTTGATGATTTAATCTGATAAAGATGATACACTAGGATGTAGGTGTACACAGAAAATTTCCAGTTAGTTTGAACATGACTGGGTCCTCTCCGTGCAAAAATTGATGATACATAGTTGGTAGGAAAATCTGTGAGGCGCTAAAACTACGATCTTCCCTTACCGCCCAGTGCAAGTTCCCGGTCTAATTCTGGATTATTATTGTAGCCTTTAGATGAAGTGCATCCATCAAGTATACCACCTAATTTACGATGAAGTGCATCCATCAAGAAAATTGTTTGACTGTTAATACAGAGCAAACATACCAGAATAGGTGATTTTCGAGTGTATTGGAAATTGCTCCAATTAAGTTAAGATCAACTAAGTTACTAGGGACCTGGATGCCCTGCAAGATACACGAGGGGGAGGCTGCTGCTCTTCTCCTCTTTAATTTCCTTCAACCCTGTCAAGGTCTGCTGCTTCAAATTGTCCCAGATTGGTCGATTTCTTCTTGCTTTCCCGATGATGAACTGAATTTAACGGTGTCCTGTTCTATCTAGCAGTGACGAGCAAATTTCAAGTCGTGGCTCCGGGGAACAAGTTGAGCAAGTGCAGCCATGGTCGAGCTTCCTCACTTCACCAGCGACTCAGGTCCGTCCTCCTCCCTCTCTACTCATCTTGTGTTGTGGACTTGTGGTACAAAAAAAATCAGACTCAACATGTGTAGCAGTAGGTCTGAAGGTGCATCTCATGTTTGTGTTGTGGTAGTTCTCGATTTTACAAGCATGTATTGATCATGGTTTGTTCTGTATGCAGGGTATTCGATGTTTCACGATTTGTACTGTAGATTTCCTGCTGGTTCGACGAACATAATGCAACAAGGCAGATGAGTGCTCCTATTCTCTTTCCCCCTCTATAAAAAATCAGTTCCAATTGCCGTACAATTTCCCGGTATGGCTTTCTGGATTGGAACTTTCCACTTATTTGTTGTTGTTTGGCCTACATCTAGAGGTAAAATGTTTTCTTGAATTCAGTGACCACTTGAAGTTTTCAACTCGAGTTGGACAACATATGTAATGTTGAATTCAGTGAGGTATTGTGATTTGATTTCACTTTCTATGTAGAGTTGAGATTGTAATTTGGTTGAATTTTTACATCTTTTATAGATATAGGCTGCTATATAATGATTAGAAAACGAGAGACCGTATGTTTAATGGATCGGAAGTGATACTTGCTCATGCTCTCACGATGAGAAATGCATGGTTCATTTACTCAAGTGTCTTAATTTGTCTCATGTAGTAAACACAAGAGAGATTTAACCTGACAGCCAAAACATTGACCGAACTCTTCAAACTATTGTAATTCCTTGATGCAGTTACTTTGGTTGACCTGATGAACACTCATTCTTCTCATCGTTGTGTTTTGTGATTTCTTTTGACGCATGGTATTGATGTGTTGTGACATATGAAATATGTGTATTCATCTAATTGTTGTTCCTCTTCTAGCCTGCAGCATCGCGCCACTCAACACCCGAGAGCGCCAAGGAGGTGCCTCTCAACACCTACAAGCCCAAGGGACCTTATACAACCACCATCGTCTCGGTAGAGCAGGCAGTGGGTCATAACGCTCTGGGAGAGACGTGCCATGTCGTCATCGACCATGCCGGCAATGTGACATACTGTGAGGGGCATATGAGATTATTCCTTGGGTAATTGTCTAGCCGTTTCCACCATTCTCTGTTTTCCATTGTTAGAATGCTGAACAGGGAACTCTTGGTGTTATTAAATAGGAGGATAACATATCAAGTTATCACGTACTGAAAGAAATTATGTTCAAAACTGTATACATTGATTTGAGTTCACTGAAACAGGGCTTGAGAGTGCTTCTGGGCTTGCACGCGAATGACGTTGGGTGCCGTGCGGTGCTCGGGAGACGCCACCACGATGAAGGCATGAACAAGATGGTCCACGCATGGTTCTGGCTGTACCACATGTAGGATCGCATGGTATACTTTCCACTTCCATCATGTTTCAGTTGTGCCAATGCCTGCTTATGATAGAAGATTGCAACAAATGATTACAATCAATAGTCATCTCTGTTATTACCTTTTTGTAGATATATGTTCTGTAAGTGGATCTCAGTTCATCTGGGTGTTCTATTAGGAATAGCTCACTGTTGTGTTTTCTGGCACCAATATGTTAGGTTTATAAAGCTAAATGAGATCTATATATAGCAGGAAAATATGCCTATAGCCCAGATGTGATGATTTGAAGATGAAAGGAAGAACTGAGAAGCTCGAGAGAGCTGGAGGAACAAGGAGAAGCTACAAGGACAGCAGAAGAAGAAGCACTGGGGAGCTCTTAGACATACAATGTTCAACCTTGGTTGCTGAGGATAAATGCAAAATAAAATCATCAAGGCTATCTTTCATACCATGGCTCTTTGAGGTTCACGTTGAGGTCAGTTTTAATCTCTTGTAATTCAGTGTATTCTGAAAATGAACCTTTTATATTTATTCCGAGTCACCTGTCTAATATTTGTCACAAATACTCTCTTTGCAGGGATGTGATGCCACCGCTCCTCTCCTCGAGTCACCTGTCTAATTGCTTTGATCTTTGTTTTTTAGTACAGACAAGAATAGCTTCAATGACAGCATCTCAAATCATCAAGTTGTGTGACTTCCCTCTTGAGTGGGTGTTGTATTTTAGCAGGCCTATATTTGAAATAGTTGAGAGCCACTTTTTTGTTTCTATATGGGTGCACACCAAATTAAACCTTCCGAGAAGATTAATGTGCTCATGATTTACCTTCTGGAAATGGGAACTTGTGATCCTTCTGCGTGCGATGAGCTGGATATGAAAAAGAATGATGTAGAACTGCAGCTCTATAATCTGAACCGAATTAGGTATTCATTTCAGTTCGTTATATCTTATATCTTGGTATTCCAGATCTCCATGATTGAAGAAATATTTCGAGTCAAAGGATTAATTTGTAAATTCGCTGCTTGTATATCCTATTTTACTGTTCAGATTTTCCCTAGAGATTCAGGCTGGCAACCAAAGATGTTCAGCCTTGATGGCTTGTGATATATTATCATGTTTAGGATAACGAAAATAAGATTGCAAAGGTACATTCTTTTCCTTCATAAACTAAATAGTGTTACAAATGGTGATAAACATCTGTAGTTTTCACTTGTTTATTACTGCTGAATCATGGCACAAAATGCATGTTTCTTGTAGTATACCTTCAGTGTGGATTATTACGTGATGTACCTTGTCATTAACTTTCTTTATTTAGGACTACTTTTGCATATTCATACTAAAACTTTTCTCAGGATACTAAAATTTACCCTTGCACTCAATTTTTCTAGAGCTAATAAAATATGTCATTTTAGTGAAATTTGACTTTTACTTTTTTTTGTCAAGATACTCGGTTTTCTTGTGTTAAAATTTATCTTGTTACTGAAATTTATAGGAACGAAGAGCTCAAGATTTTGTTTTGTTCATGAAGATGCATAATCAAGAGGAACCATGAGGATTCCTAAAAACACTTGAGGTGCAGCAACATCACTTAACCTTTTCATGTTACCCTAGATGATTTATCATCCTTGCTTGCCCCTCCCGACAAGGATTCATATCAAGAGTTCAATATGTGTTGGGGGTTCCTCACAATGCACGCACAGAGATGCATAACTTCTTTGCTTCCCCCACCATCTCTGCAATAATATGGCGTGCATGTGCAAAAAGAAGGATCTGATGGTCTACTAAGGGCTTATAGGAATGAAGGGCGGCTTATCTTCTTTACGTGTTTATCTGGTAGATATTCATCTATCAGGCAATACAAATCGTATGATTACAAGTTCAACAACAACATGGGGAGCGCTGGCATGGTAGTTTGGCGGTAGAGGGATAGCTGGGCAGCAGCCTGCCGAGGAGTTGGAGGGAGGGCTTGATTGGGCCACATCTGTCCACGAGGGGCTCGTTGGTGGGCAAATCAAGAAGGGGGAGGGGCTGGGTGTATCTGCGTTGCGCGGTTCCGGCTGGTGTGCTCCTCGACCGCGTCCTGGACAGGTGGATGTGTGGGCGGCTGCGTGTGTGCGTGTGCTTCGGCGGTGCGTGGTGAGGTAGCGGGGTGGCCAGTGCGGTGCCCTGGTGAGCAGGTGGTCAGATCCGGACGGATTTGGCCATGGTGGCTCGACGTTGGACTTGCTGGTGCATGTCGTGTGGAGCTCGAGAGGTTGATCCGGGCGAAAGCTTGTGTCCGGAGTTTCCAGAGCCGGTGATGGCGAAGCTTTCGAGTGTCGTTTCCTTCCTATGGGCATCGCAGAGGTATTCTCAGCCGCAATTTATGCCGCTACGGAGGAAACTCTAGATTCGTGTGATGGGACCATGACGGTGCTTTGGCATCATATCCATCTCCAGGGTTTCATCTTTGGAGCTATGCATTAGCATGCTGGGCCTATGGAAGATGGGAGCAGAGTGCATTTATAACAAGGGCACTGGCCACAGGTTTACAACGACTTACTGGTTGTACTGATGGAGCAGAGTGCATATTTGTGCAGAGTCTGCAAAGCGTAACTGAAAGACTCGACTGATCAGATTTGTCAGGAGGGCTTTCTTAAGTATGTATCCAGTTTTATGCATGCCAGAGGAAGAAGATCAAGGTATGTATATATAGCTTGATTAGACACAATGGTAAATTTCTTATGCTTTTTTGGCTTGAATCATCTATTCTGTTGTGCGTACGTGTACTACACAGTGTATTATTTTTTGGCCTGAATCAAAAAGTAATTCAGTCATTTAACCTTCTCAAATCCGGATCATGTACTACACAGTGTTGTTTCTTTTGACTAGAAGCATCACGCACACCTTCCAGTAGGACCTGAATGATGTGCAGAAGATAACAAAACAAGTTTACAAGTGTTACCGAAATTTCCTTAAGTTCTTTTCTCCTATGATTTACTGAATGCATCCTTGTGTTCTGTAATTGTTTAAAAAAATGGCATCTTTGTAATGTACTTTTATTTAACTCCGTATTGTACTTCTAAAATTTGCCAAGTTTCGAGTTCTGACTCAGAGTGCTTATTCATGTTCTTTTTTTGTTAGCTTTTAGTCAACTGAGTTGAAGAAGCAAGTAAGCCTGAAGAAATGGACAGATTGACATTTAAAAATCCTGAAGATATGAACAAACAATCTTGCTGATTCATGTGTACTAGCCTGCTCATTCATGTATACTAGCCTGCTCATTCATGTATAGTTTGTAATCTGAGGAAATGTTTGCCGTCTGTGTTAACCTCCAATCATTGTACTGCTGAAGATTGTAGTTTGTGTTGTATCATATGTGGGCATGTTCTTTACTTCAATCCAGACTTACGTGCCTTTGTGTTAAGTTGCCTTACATGTCAAGCTTTGTATTTTCATGTTTCATGAATTATGTGGGTATGTGGCAACCCACATAATACCACATACAGTATGTGGGCAGCCCACTTAATCCCACTTAAATAAGTGGACATATGTGGCAGGAAGTGGGACACCCGCAGGTTGTCCCACCTACAGGCTGAGTGGAAGAGAGTTCGTATTTGTCGTTGTATGATGAAAACTGGATGCCATCATGCTTAACGTGTATTTCTAAATAAAAAGAATAATTTGATCAATCTGTTCTTATTTTTATTATTCGGTGACAACTCATGGTTATTCGGCTTTTGCCCGTAGCAACGCACGGGCCTTCTACTAGTTACAACTATAAGTCCCTATAAGTCCCTCCTTAAGAGTTTTATTTGATAAGTCCAAAATCCCCACTTTAAGTTCCTATAAGTCCCTCCTGTTTGATTTAGATGGGACTTATAGGGACTTATTTAAGTCCCTAGACCAATAAGTCCCTAAAAACAAACACCCTCTCAGTAGCTGTAGCGGGGTGCGGGCTGGGACGTGCCTAGCTACTCACCCCCGACACTCTAACGTGCCAACAAGGCATCTTACCGGCGCTCGTACTATACTAATCGGGAACACGGCGTGACGTACCGTCTTCTTCACCGGAACAGCTAGCCAGCCTTCTCTTCTGGCACACCGTACCGGCCGCCACACACAAGAGAAAAGGTGGCTATACCACATGCATGGCCAGTTGGGTCTCTAGACATATCAATATCGATCGTGTCGGGTGTATGCTCATTTTGACAAGGGCAAACAATTTCACAACACCAACATCTGCTCCTCGTAGACACGTCATTTTATGTTCCGCTGCGTAGTGTGTCAGGAACCTGACCGTGGGCAACACCAGTGATTTTAGTCCCACCTCGGATGTGGAAGGAGGCTAGGAGCTCCTTAGAGCATTTTCAGCCGTTGTGCCTCCCCAGGAATGATTTTTGCGCTGGATGAAGGTTTGCCGGCACTAATTTTGCTCTTGGACGGAAAAGTTTCCCAGTAGTTGAAGCCCCCAGGCGCGCCCCGTCGCTCGCCTGCCTGGCCGCCTCACGTGGGTGGGGCCCAGATTAAAAGAGAGGAGGGAGGTGGGAGGCTGAGGGTGGGCCAAGCGCGGGGAAAAGGAGCCGCCGGCACGCCCAGCTGCCCCCCAGGGGGCTGGGTTTGGGGTGGGTTTTCCGGCATTGTTTTTCTCCAAATCCGAAGAAAAGTGAGGCTTTCGGGACGCGAGTGGGAGGATTTTTTGTTGCCGGTGCTAAAAAAGTGGTCTGGGGGGCGTTCCGGCGGGCGCGGCTGGAAATGTTCTTATAAGGGAGAGTACCACACTCCCTTCAGGCCGGTCTTTTGGGATGTAGTGGGCTCTCCGCTTGTAGTGAAGTGTTCGACGCGCACCAAAAATCTCCGAACATATGCCGATGGATCGGGAGTTGGGCTGGGTTGCTAACATAGTGATGTCCACATCAGGGCTCTGATCCGACTTGCATATGTCGTTGCTTCATTCAAAGTGGAGGCCATGATACATGCATGGTGACATATGTCGTGCTACTCTTTAATTACTGCAGAGTTAATTTCGAGCTCCCAAGTGAAAACTAACCTAGATCTGACCTGCACTGCATTGGTTTTTTATCTACCAACGACGCTGCTCTACACACCATCCGCTTGTTAGAGGAGGCATTGTCTGATGGGCAGTGATTTGCGCCGGCGCACCGGCCCAACGGTTGGACCGGTCTAGCCCCAGCCGTCAGATCTGGTCCCCTGCACCGTCAGATCTCTTCCTCCCCTCACATCCTTCTTCAACCTCCCGCACGGAAAAAAGGACGGGCCCCCTCATGCGCGTCGACGCTCCAGCACACGCCGACCGCCTTGCCTCGCCTCCTCACCGCCGGTCGCCCTCGCCATCGGTCGCCTACGGTCGCCGCCCTCGCCGCTGGTCGCCCGTCCTCACCTATGTCGTCTTCGTGTGTTTCTGAAACCTCCATGGATGCAGCAGCGTGCGGCCATGGTTATGGCCGGTCGAGGTTGCAGCCCGCCGCGAGCCCGTAGCAGCTCGCGGGCGACCGGTTGCAGCATCCGTCCCTGCCCCCCGTGCTGGATCTCGCCGCCGGAATTCACAGAAACCCACCACCGGCATCTGGCCGTCGTGAGAAAATGGATGTAGCAAAAACTGTGGACGGTAGAGGAAAAATCCACATGGTTGAAGCAAAAATGTCACCGGTCGTAGCATTTGGCTTTGACGGTTGTAGCTTCCGTGGCAACCATTGTAGCTCCGGTGGCGACGACCGGAGCTCACCGGCGTGCTCGCCGGTCTGCTCGCTGGTGCTCATCCCCCGCTTGCAACAAAAAATCAAAGCCCCGGGGGAATATGCCCAGTGCTGCAACCGACAACGGAAAAAGCTACAATCCCTGACGAAAAAAGCTTCAATTGGCTATGAAAAAAGTTTCAACTCGTACGACGGAAACTATGAACGACCAAAGAAAAGTTACAACCGGTGACAAAAAAGCTTCATCTCGCGACGAAAAAAGCTTCATCCGACAATGAAAAAAGTTTCAACTGTGGAGCCGTACCCATGGACGACAAACGAAAAAGCTGCAACCGGCGGTTACAAAAGCTACAACGGGCAATGAAAAAAGCTTCAAACTTGTTGTCTTAGCTGTGAACCCACGATGACGATGACGCCGTTTTGCTGTAACCATAGTTTGGTTTTGCTACAAACTGCGTTGAAATTTGCTACAACCATTATCACAGCTACTTGTGCTGCTCCGCCGAGCTCCCATGCCTGCCCATGGCCATCGTCGTTTTGCTGCAACCGTATTAGATTTTCGCTACCACCGATGATTGAATTTTCTACAACTGGCTCCAGGAAAAAATCGCCGCGGGGTGTAGTCTGCCATGGCTGGCTGCAGCTCCGGCGTGGCCGGGTCCGGCGAGGTAGGCAGAGCTCCGATGCATGCGGATCCGCACAGATCTGGTCGAGGGTGGCCAGATCGGCTGAATCCCATGACGACGGCGTACCTGGGAGGCCTCCGGCGTGGGCGACAGGTTGACCATGGCAACGGGGAGAGAGAAGAGAGAGATGACCGAGAGGAAGAAGAGAAAGGGCGGGAAGGAGAAGACGCACGTGGGCGGACCCCTCATCCTACGTGTCGTTAGGCGGGTCGTTGAGCGCGTTTGCGCGTGGACGCGACCGGCCGAAGCTTCGGCCGGTGCCCCGTTGCCAAACGATTCCCTTGTCTGATTGGAATTTCTTTGGACTTCTCCTTCTTCGGCGTGATACTTGATATCTCCATCGCAGTGGATCTCGCCATGACGCGCATGCGTGTCGTTGTTTTAAGCACATTTCTTGTAATTTGTCACGGTGTTGCCAACAATTAATGGTGGTTGACGTTACTGGTTGTTGCTGCATGTTGTACTTCTCTTCCACAAGACACTCGGAGGTCGGGTTTTTTCTTTGTTTTCTACCTTTTGTGCATGTGTGTTAGCGATATCTATTAAAAATGCTACACTTACGGAAATCTGTTACGGGCCTATCTTACGGACCCCTTGCTCGCCAATATACCTGGCCATATCTCGGGCTTCGGGCCGGGCCAAACAAAACCCGATGCTGAAAACCAAGGCCCGAGCCCGGTTCGGCCCGACCACCGGGCCTATTAAATCGGGCCTGAGACCGGCCCGAACCTGGAAAAGCCCGACATGGCCCGCTCGGCCCAGCCCGACCATGCCTAAAAACACATTTTTCACAGGCCCGAGCCCCGCCCGATCTGCCCGTCGGGCTTGATTTCCAGGCCCGAGCCCGGCCTGATGGCATGTTCAGGCTCAGCCCGGCCTGGGATTTTCGGGCCGGGTCGGGTCGGGCCGTGCGGGTTGGGCTGCCCATGGCCAGGTCTACTCGCCAACCCCCTCCTGAATTTCACCGCTGGGCCCCCTTTGTAACACCCCGAGAATCCTACTACAGTAATCTCACCCTAATGATGCCATGTCACCATGCTTACTAAGCTAATTATCACTTGATGAAAAACCAAAGTCAAATGCAAATTCAAATGATAAGTAAATTTCAGATTTCTCAAACATGAAAACAAAAATGTTCATCATGTGACAAATAATCCTTTGTTAGTATTGGTGGTGGACTAACAATTTTTGCAAAAGGTTTAAATGCCCTAAGCTATTTGAAGCAGGGGTTTTAAAAGAAACAAAAGCAAAACAGAAATTACAAAAAGGTTAAAATGCCTAAACTGTTATTGTTCAAGTGGGCTCTAGTGTGCACATGGCCCAGCCCACCTCCACCTCATCCCTTCCCTCTGTACAGGAGACAGGGAGGGCGTGGCACGCATCCAAGGCGCCATGGCCATGGATGGCCGCCACGAGCCCCCCTTGGCCTATAAGGATGCCTCCTCGTCCCCTGGCAAACCCTAGCTTAGCCATTCCCCCCTCGCGCCGCCTTTTCTTCCTCGCGCACGGCCGAGCCACCATCGCCATGGAACTCCTCGCTCGCGTGCTCTCCGTTCACCCGGCGCCCTAGGACTATGCCAGCGAGCTCCACCGCCAACCCCTTCTTCGACTACAACCCTAGCTCGAGCCGAGGAGCGCTGCATCGCCGGATCTCCCGCCGTCTTCCCCAACTTAAGTTTCCGGGTCGATGGGTCGAGGTACGGGAACGAGGGTCGAGAATCGCTACACGCTAAAAATAGGGAACGACAGGGGTATACATCTTTCTGTCGATCGATCGATCGAGGGGACGCGACCCCGACAACTTTGGGACGATTATCGGGAACGACACCGTGGGTCTAGAGGAACGCCTGCGATCATGTCTTCGTGGATTTTTTTAGCACGACATACTTGTAATCACGTCTATGGGCCTTGATTGTTATGGACCTTGTTCCATGCACTCTTTCTGTTTTTTTTTCAGCCCCAAAACAAACGGAGAATAATCTCAATCAACTTCAAAACGCACGGAGTTGCAGCCGCCGGACAAAATGAAAGCCGAGACAGTCGAGGCGCTGCCACAGGTGCTGGATCCCGCGGATGCATGGACGGCGACATGAAGCCGCCGCCACGCCGTGGAGGACTGAGGAGTGCAGAGTCCATGCCGCCATGACCGCCGGAAGGTGCGTACTGCGGAGGCCACCTTGGCGCCGCCACAGATGCATGGACGACCTGATCACGTGAATCCTCCGAAGTTCTCGATCCTCTCGTCGCTATAGTCGACGAAGGAGGGCGGACGCTACAGTAGCCCGGTATGTCTCGAGCCACTTTGCGAATCATCTCGTTCCCTTGTATTCTGGGGTCACGTTCCTGCCACTAAATCGTATCGTCCCCTGCGTCTGAAAGAGCTATATATCGACTAGAGGGGGGTGAATAGGCGATTTTTAGGAAATTCTTCAAACCATGGAAGTTTCGAAGACAAACGATAGAACTGGTCCTATTTATATGCAGCGGAAGGTCGACTACACTAGACAAGCCATAGTCAAGTATTCAATGAAGTGAAAGCACGAAGACTAATAGCAGCTAGGCAGTATGGATCAGGATGGAAGATTGTATGAAGCTAGTCAGAACAAGTAGTCACACAGTGAAGTCAAATAGATAAGACAAGCAGGCAATGACTTGACAAATATAGACAGTAAGTAAAGAGAAGGAAGGGATAGAACCAGTAGCTTGGGGAAGACAGTGATTTGTTCGACCAGTTCCAGTTGATGTGACAACTGTACGTCTGGTTAGGGAGGCTGAGATTTAACTCAGAAGACCGCGTCTTCACCTTATTCCCCTTGAGCTAAGGACACCCAGTACTCGCCCAATCACTCTGGTAAGTCTTCAAGGTAGACTTCCCAACCTTCACAGACTTCGTTCACTGGTGATCCACAATGACTCTTGGATGCTCAGAACGCGACGCCTAAGCGACTGGAGGATTCACAGTCCTCAAGTGTAACAAGTCTTCATATCACGCGGACAGAAAGACTTCAGTGATGCCTAACACTCTTTGGCTCTGGGTGTTTGGGCTTTGTCCTCACAAGGATCTCTCTCTCAAATGCTTCGGAGGTGGGTTGCTCTCAAACGACAAAAGCCGTGTACTAACTCTGAGCTGCCACCAATTTATGGTGTAGGGGGTGGGCTATTTATAGCCACTAGGCAACCCGACTTGATTTGTCCGAAATGACCCTGGGTCACTAAGGAACTGACACGTGTTGCAACGGCCAGATTTCAAACACACGCGGCAACTCTTGTCGGTGTACAAAAAGAGGGATACACTTTTTGTACCCCTATGACTGTGCACGGGCAGTTTGAGACACGGGCACCACCACACCGAGCATGGCAAGGGAGGTGAGCCGGGGTAAGATCAAAGCTTCATGGAGACTGGAACGCCGCAAGAACAAGACCACAAAGAGCAAAGGGACGAAGCAGCTCTCCCCGGCAAGATCCTTGCCGGGGCCAGCTCTGGCAGCCCCGGCAAGACCCTTGCCGCGGCAGCTCGCCCCACGCCTACGAAGCGTATCACCCTTGAGTCCTCTGCCCCCATGGGGCGAGGATTCGGGAGATATCCCCGTGGTGGCATGCAGATCTTTGTGAAGACATCCAAGATCAGATACAAGTTTAGAAGATGACGACCCTTGGCGGGATCCCAGCCAAGGAGAAGTACAAGGCCCCCGGCAAGCACCTTGCCGGGGATGACAGCAGGCGCCACGGCAGGACCCTTGCCGGAGCCCCGGCAAGGCACTTGCCGTGGATGCCCGCAGGACCACCCTCAGGCCCGCACCAACTGGGTTCCACCGACCCAGACAGCTGCCTACCCGACCAGCTGGACAGGCTCCTGCGTGGCAACCCACAGATCTTCGTGGAGACCCGCCGTTGCGCCACCTCAGGTGCCTGTCTGCCTACATGACACCTCAGGCACTGCTGGCGAGGGCGCGTGTCAACACGAGGAGGGGCGGCGACGGACAAGACCGACTTCTCCCCTCATCCCCGATAAAGCAAGGACACCTAAGCTAAGCGCATTAAATGCGCCTTGTCCTGTAATGTGAGGGATAACCTCGCATCACTGTACCCTTTCCACCTCTTGTGTGCCACTGTGGCGACCCTTTTTTCCTATAAAAGGAGGCCCGAGGCGACCAGGAGGAGGATTCGGCTTTTTAGAACTCCTCACGACTCTTTGGGAGCTCCACGCTAGCTGAAGAACACAAACATATAATCCACCAAAGCAGGAGTAGGGTTTTACGCATCTTTGCGGCCCGAACCTGGGTAAAGGAACGGTGTCCTGACTATCAGATCCGCTCTTCTCTCAACCCCGCGCCCCGCAACCGTAGTAGGGATTCTTGTGATCCCATAGGTGTCGATCCAAATACACCGACATATTTGGCGCGCCAGGTAGGGGGCGCAGTTGTGAGAATCGGCTTTGACAGTCAATTCGACGCTTCTTCATCGTCATGGCGCCCAAGAAGAAGACGACGGTGGCGGTTGGCCAGTCGGAAGCCGGACAGCCCGTCCCGACGCGTGCGAGCAGCGAACCGGTCACGGAAAGAACCCGGGGCGCTGCTCGCGAACACCAACGCCATCCCGGCAGCCAGAGTTTGGGAGGTGGCGATGTTTGTGCGCCTGGTAACGGGCCACACATCGCCAGTTCCAAAGATGAAGCCCGGCCCTCCACGGGTGGCGCGGGGCCTTCCAAGGTCACGACCGCATCACCCGGGGGTGACGCAAGGGCCTCCAGAACTCCCACGCCGGCACCAACAGCGCGCTCTTCTCAAGCAGCGCGCGACGAACGGCGTCGCCACCCCGAAGATCCCAGACATTGCCATGGGAAGGGCCCCGAGCGCCACTCCCGGGACGTAGAAGACCTGCTCGCCCGCCGAAGCGCTGGTGGAGACGATAGGCGGCCGCGGGATCGTGATGGATCTCCCCCTGACACGATCAGGGGTCGAAGCGCGTCACGTCCGTGCAGGTTTCGCTACCGTTGACACCGGCCGAAGCTTTGGCGCGTGCGCAGTTGCTCCTCGACTTTCTTCCCGTTACGGGGAAACTCGACGAATGGAGAGCCACCATCCGAAGCCTTGTCGCGGTCGCCAACAAGGATGATCTAAATCCAGCGGAGCTCCCAGGTCGACGCTCCGATGGAGTCCCACGCACCGGCGGCGGGAGAGCCGGTAGTGCCGTGGCTACGGTGCATTCGCCTCCTCCTCGCCCGGTGCGTGCGTCGACTCGTCGAGACGTCGCCGGCGACGCCATCTCCATAGCATCGTCCGACCCGCGGACCCGCGGCAACCAGCGTCAAGTTCTTCAGGAGCGAGCTCATGAAGACGCTCGAACCACCATCGAGCGCCGGCGCGGAACGCGCCACCAGTCAGATAGGCGAGCAGGGCCTGCTGCAGACCGCCCAGCACCGGAAAGCCCTGGAGGTCTACCTTATGAGGTAGGCTGTCTAGCTTTTACCCGTGAGCTGCGGCAGTTCCAGTGGCCCTCTCACTGCACCTTCAAGCCTGACGTTGGCGAGAAGTACAACGGCAAGACCCACTCGTCGGAGTTCCTCACCATCTACACCATCGCGATGCAAGCTGCCGGGGCCCGCGACGATAAGATGCTTGCGAATTACTTCCCGTTGGCTCTTAAACCTAACGCCATGTCGTGGTTGATGCACTTGCCAGTAGACTCTATTTCCTCCTGGTCCGACTTGTGCCATGAGTTTGTTGGCGCCTTTACTGGAGGCCACCAAGCCTATGGCCAAGCAAGTGACCTGCATGTCATACCCCAGAAGGAAGGCGAGAGTCTGCGCAAGTACATACAGAGATTCAGCCGAGTACAGTACAATATCCCCGATGTTCACCCTGCCACCATCATCAGCGCGTTCCACCAGAACGTGCGCAAGCGCAAGATGTGCTGATTTGCGCTGACCAATTGTACCAGCAAGTAGTTGCAGCGACTGCCGCCACGAGGGCACTTGCTCCTGCCACTAGAGCCCCGGGAGGGAAGAAGAAGAAGACCGGCGAGACCTTGGGCGCCCACTCCGGCAAGCGCACCTCTTCGGAGTGCTGTGCTCCTGTCGAGGACGTGCCAGAGAGCTCCGCCGGAAAGAAGAAGACCGGCAAGACCTCAGACACCCACTCCGGCAAGAGCACCTCTTCGGAGTGTCGCGCTCCCGTCGAGGACGTGCCAGAGGGCTCCACCGGCAGAAACAAGAGATCCAGGGCCACACCGCCAGGAACCAAGAAGGTTTCTGTCAAGGAGGACGGCACGGGAGGGGCTTTTACCATAAGCTCCGCCCTTGACAACAAATAGGAAGACACGCTCATCACCTTCCTGCGAGGGAATGTCGACGTGTTTGCCTGGCAAGCATCCGACATCCCTGGCGTTCCCAGGGAGGTGATTGAGCACCACCTTGCTGTATGTCCTCATGCGCGGCCCGTCAAGCAGAAGGTCAGGAAGCAAGCTTTGGAACGGCAAGAGTTCATCACCGAGGAAATCCGGAAACTGGAAGCTATGGGTTTGGTAAGAGGAGTGCTCCACCCAACGTGGTTGGCCAATCCAGTGGTAGTGCGCAAGGCAAATGGGAAGTGGAGGCTGTGTATTGATTACACGGATATCAATAAAGCTTGTCCCAAGGACCCCTTCCCGTTGCTGCACATAGACCAGATTGTTGACTCCACGGCAGGGTGTGACTTGCTGTCATTCCTCGATGCCTACTCCGGCTACCACCAGATCTTCATGGCAAGAGAAGACGAAGAGAAGACATCATTTATCACCCCATGTGGTACGTACTGTTTCGTACGAATGCCTTTCGGGTTGAAGAGTGCTGGCTCGACGTTTGCAAGGGCAGTCCAGATTGGTTTTGAACCCCGGCTCCATAGAAATATGGAAGCTTATATGGATGATATAGTGGTCAAAACCAAGAACAAGGCAACCCTTGTATCGGATTTACAAGAAACATTTGTAAACCTACGCAAGATTAACCTCAAGCTGAACCCTGAGAAGTGCGTCTTCGGCGTCCCGTCTGGCAAGCTTCTCGGGTTCTTTGTGTCGCAGCGTGGGATAGAAGCCAATCCGGACAAGATCAAAGCTATAGAACAGATTGAAGCACCCAAACGGGTCAAGGATGTGCGTCGGCTTGCTGGCTGCGTTGCCGCCATGAGCAGATTCATATCCTAGTCTGCCGAGCGCGCCTTCCCCTTTTTCAAGATTTTGAAAAAGGCAGGCCCAATGGAGTGGACGCCAGAAGATGAAGCTGCATTACAAGATCTGAAGTGGTATCTTTCCTCCACGCCAATACTGGTTGCGCCCAGACCACAAGAACCGTTGCTGCTATACTTAGCGGCAACAAACCAGGTGGTCAGCACCGCACTAGTGGCGCAGCGAGAAATCGATGATGAGGTGATAGCAGCAACAGAGCCTGGTGCCACTGCTGCAGAGGTGACACAGCCGGTTGGAGTGCAGCCGAAAAAGAAAATGATGCAGCACCCGGTCTACTTTGTTAGCTCCCTCTTGCAGGGGGCTAGATCAAGGTACTCCGGTGTGCAGAAATTGCTCTTCGGCCTTCTTATGGCCTCGAGGAAGCTGCGTCACTACTTCCAGGCGCACGAGATCACTGTCGTCACTCCTCTGCAACGGATATTGCACAATCCAGACGTGACGGGAAGGATTGTAGAGTGGGCACTGGAGCTGTCCAGCTTTGGCCTCAAGTTTGAAAGTACCTCGACAATTCAGAGCCGAGTCCTGGCAGAGTTCGTCGCAGAATGGACCGCAACGCCTGATGAAGAAGTCCAGGAAACTGCTCTCCCCGGCAAAGAGGCAAGTTGCAACTGGATCATGTACTTTGATGGGGCTTTCTCCTTACAGGGCGCCGGGGCTGGCGTACTGCTGGTCGCGCCCACTGGAGAGCACCTCAAGTACGTGGTCCAGATGCACTTCCCTAGGGAGGTATCAACGAAGAACACTGCTGAGTACGAGGGGCTGCTTGCTGGTCTTAGGATCGCGGCAGACCTCGGAATCAAGAAGCTCATTGTCAGGGGCGACTCGCAGCTTGTCGTCAAACAAGTCAACAAGGATTACCAGAGCCCATTTATAAAGGCCTACGTCGATGAATTGAGAAAGTTGGAAGAGCGCTTTGACGGTATACAGGCGGAGCACGTTCTCCGAGCGAAGAACGACATCGCCGATTACCTGTCAAAGCGCGCTGCCCTCAAGCTACCTGTGGAACCAGGTACCTTTGTGCTTCAGCTTTCTCAGCCATCCGTTGATCCATTAAGAGAGCAGAACAAGAGGAGGAAATCAGGGCCCGACAAGTAGTTTCCCGCCGAGCTCCCCGGAGCCGCCGGCAAGGATGTTGCCGGAGACACTGAGCCCACCACCGGAGGGCTAACTCCGGCGGAGCGTCAAGCTTTTGCCGTCGAGATGACCGCTCCCTTGGCAGAGGAAATGCCTTTGGTCCTCGCCGTCGAGCCCCAGGCTCCAGCGTGGGCGCAACATACCGTCCGATTCCTTCAGACTGGGGAACTTCCTGAGGAGCAGGAAGAAGCGGAGAAAGTAGCTAGTCGGTCTGCCATGTACCAGTTCGTCGATGACGTCCTGTATAGGAGGAGACCGAGCGGTGTGAAATTGAAGTGCATCCCTCGAGAGGAAGGACTGGAGCTGTTGGCGGAGATACATGGAGGCATATGTGGATCCCACATAGGGTCGAGAGCCCTTGCCGGCAAGGCATTCTGGCAAGGCTTCTTCTGGCCCACTGCCCTCCCAGATGCGACGGCGCTGGTCACTAGGTGTGGAGCGTGCCAGTTCCATTCAAAGAAACTTCATCAACAAGCTCAAGCCCTTCAAACCATTCCTCTCTCCTGGCCCTTCTTGGTTTGGGGGCTCGACATACTGGGCCCTTTTCCCCGCGCCGTCGAGGGCTTTGAGTACTTGTACGTTGCAATCGACAAGTAAACAAAGTGGCCAGAGGTGGAGGCAGTAAGGAAGGTCACAGCTCAGTCAGCCGTCAAGTTCTTCAAGGGACTAGTGTGCCGTTTTGGTGTACCCAACAGGATCATCACCGACAACGACACGCAGTTTACAAGCCGCACCTTCATGCAATATACCCAAGACCTCGGCAGCAGAGTCTGTTTCGCTTCCATTGCTCACCCCCGAAGCAATGGTCAAGCTGAGAGGGCAAATGCTGAAGTGCTGCGAGGATTAAGGACAAAGACCTTTGACAGGCTGCACAAGAGCGGGAGGCGCTGGGTTGATGAATTGTCGGCGGTTCTTTGGTCGATCAGAACAACGCCAAATCAAGCCACCGGCCAGACGCCCTTTGCCCTGATATACGGGGCAGAAGCAGTTCTCCCCACGGAACTCATATACGGGTCACCTCGAGTGCTCGCTTATGATGAGCTTGAGCAAGAGCAACTGCGACAAGACGACGCAATGCCCCTTGAGGAAGATCGTCTTCGGGCAGCTGTGAGAGCAGCACGCTACCAGCAAGCCTTGTGCCGCTACCATATCCGCAAGGTCCGTGCCCAAAGCTTTGAGGAAGGCGACCTTGTTCTCCGGCGCGTTCAATCGGCCAGGAATACGAACAAGTTGATGCCGAAGTGGGAAGGCCCTTATCGGGTAATACGAGTCACCAGGCCCGGCGCTGTCCGCCTGGAGACCGAGGATGCCATTCCGGTGAGTAATTCCTGGAACATCGAGCATCTTCACAAGTTTTACCCATAAGGCGCGGCTTGCCGGGCCCCCCTGGCAAGCCACCCTTTTGTACAAGCTTTGCCGGCAAGACACGTAACCCTTTGTACAAAGCCAGGCGCAGACCCTGAGCATAAATAAATGAAGCGCTGCCGCCCTAAGTTATAGCATGCATGCTGAGTCGAGTCTCGTCCTTGGTTAGGGTTGATAGTGCTTAGCGGCGGTTAACCCCTAGCTTAGAGGTCGAGTCTTTGTCTTTCTTCTATCTTCCTTGGTTCACAGGACGCTCAGACATCCTTGCCGAAGCCACTTGGGGAAAAGAAAGAAGAACAGACTAGCGCCTAGGCCCCTGCGAGCCGGTATTGCCGGAGGCTGCAGTGGCAAGAATTCGCCCACGGCAGGCCAGGGTTGCCGGGGGCTGCAGCTTCAGATAAGTTCTTTATCCCTTATCATGCATTCCATTATGGACTGAGGTATGTGAAACCTCATTCTCTTCCTTAAGCTACCGTGCTCCCATAACTCTAGGCCCTAGGGCTCGTTCCTGGGACTAAGTTTGGTAGTAGTCGCGGCAGCAGAAGGACGAAACGAGGAGCCTGAGCCCACTTCATCCCTGCCTCCGCCAAAGGCGTGAGAAAGGTCGAGCGAAGTAGGGAAACGACAGGGCCTGTTGCCGGGCGAAAAAAATGTTTATCTTAAAAGATATCAAGGATTTATTCCCCGTTGTGGGTTTTTACCTACGAACAAATGACCCGGCAAACATTCATTTTTTATTAAAAACATTCCATTCAGGTACAGTCCATAGGGAATGAAAAACATGAACAAGGAGATTACAAGTTTTAAACTTAACAGATGCCCGAAGGCTTACAGACTAAAAAGAGATAAGATGCCCGTAATGCCTTTCTTGTCCCTCTCCTCAGGAGGCAGGTCAAGGAGGCGAGAAGGAAAAAAGGGGCGCCTAGGCGAGCTACGGGTGGCAGAAGACACCGAGAAGGCATCTCGGCGGCCTCCCAAGGACTGGACGGTGATGACGGCGCCGGAGGCAGAGCTCGAAGATGAGGCGACAGGACGTCAGTACGCGTCGAAGGCGTCGGTGCCCGCGTACTCCGACATGACGACCTTGCCGCTCACCTTCTTCCTCTTCCTCTTCCTCTTCCGCAGCCTCCCTACGCCAGCCGCCAAGGAGACGGCCCCGAGAAGTTCAAGGATCCGGCGACGCGGATGATGGGGTCGCCAGTGCCACCAGGGGCGGCGCCCGACACCTAGTCGGACCCGTCATCCTGTCGTCCACCGCCCTCGTCGTCGCTGTCGCTGTCCTCCTCGTCACCCTCGTTCGAGGAGGAGTCTTCGTCATCAGAGGAGCTCTCCACGCAGCACCTTGCGCGAGTCCCGAGGTGCCCGAAGACCTTGACGGAGAGTTGGCCGTCCTCCATCAACTTGAAGTGGAGGGTGAGCCCATCCGTCAGGCTGTGGATGCGAGCGAACCTCTTCCATCCTTGGCGAACATACATCACATGAGGGGCAGGGAAGTCGACGCGGGCCCGCGTGCCACTGATCCCACAGCCCCTCATGTGCAGCCGCAGCGACTCCGGTGGATCCACCTCCATCTCCCGCGCAAATGGAGTCGGGAGACGAAGACGACGACGCGGCTCCCCCCGCATCCTAACAAAGAACTCACAAGGGTCATCTCCAATATGACCTTCCATTGGAGGAGGAGCTGCTGGCGGGGGCGAGGCCGGCGGGTCGCCCCGTCCTCCTCTTCCCCAGCGCCCCGGCCTCGCCCACGGCCCTGCCCCCTCCCTCTTCCCCTCGTGGCTGGTTCAACCACTACAGGTGCAGGAGAAGGGGGACGCGTTGTCGAGCAGCGACCCTCGCTGCCACCGCTGAGGAGCCGGGATTTTCTCTCTTCATGGCGAATAGAAGAGAGGAGCTGAAGCTGAAGGAGAAAGAAGATGGAGGAGTGCGGGGCGCCTTCCCTTCCCTCCACCCTTTATAAAGGGACGGGGCTGGAGCTCGACCGCCTCGCTCGGCCAATCAAGACACAGAAGGCGAGGGGGCCGGGGCCGACCCGCCGCCCCAACCAGCGACGGATCGGTTTCCCGCCCCCACCGCTCGCCACCTCGAACGCATGGGAGGCACATGGCGAACGAGCAGGACCGAGGGGACGGGTGAGGCGACCTCTCCCCACCCCGTGATCGTGGGGAGTGGACGCCTAGACGATCGCGCCTCGGCCCCATCTAGTAAGTGGGCCGCGCCTCCACACCTCCCCCCGCTTACGGGGAAGACGCGGGCCGCTTCCTTTCGCATTTACTGCGACATGACGCATGCCTGCGGAAACCGCCCCACGCATGCCGCCCACGTCACGCATGCCCCTCCACCCCGCGCCGCGCGCGCGGGCCGTAGGAGGTGCAGCGCGCGGAAAATTTTACCACGGTGAAAACCGCCCCACATGCTCGCGCACCGTTCTGGGCCTGGCCCAATAACATGTTGCGCTTATGTGTGGCCCAGGCCCGGGGGCTCCTGTCGGTGTACAAAAAGAGGGATACACTTTTTGTACCCCTATGACTGTGCACGGGCATTTTGAGCCACGGGCACCACCACACCGAGCATGGCAAGGGAGGTGAGCCGGGGTAAGATCAAAGCTTGATGGAGACTGGAATGCCGCAAGAACAGGACCACAAAGAGCAAAGGGACGAAGCGGCTCTCCCCGACAAGATCCTTGCCGGGGCCAGCTCTGGCAGCCCCGGCAAGACCCTTGCCGCGGCAGCTCGCCCCACGCCTACGGAGCGGATCACCCTTGAGTCCTCCGCCCCCATGGGGCGAGGATTCGGGAGATATCCCCGTGGTGGCATGCAGATCTTTGTGAAGACATCCAAGATCAGATACAAGTTTAGAAGACGACGACCCTTGGCGGGATCCCAGCCAAGGAGAACTACAAGGCTCCCGGCAAGCACCTTGCCGGGGATGACAGCAGGCGCCACGGCAGGACCCTTGCCGGAGCCCCGACAAGGCCCTTGCCGAGGACGCACACAGGACCACCCTCAGGCCCGCACCAACTGGGTTCCACCGACCCAGACAGCTGCCTACCCGACCAGCTGGACAGGCTCCTGCGTGGCAACCCACAGATCTTCGTGGAGACCCGCTGTTGCGCCACCTCAGGTGCCTGTCTGCCTACATGGCACCTCAGGCACTGCTGGCCAGGGCGCGTGTCAACACGAGGAGGGGCGGCGACGGACAAGACGGACGTCTCCCCTCGTCCCCGATAAAGCAAGGACACCTAAGCTAAGCGCATTAAATGCGCCTTGTCCTGTAATGCGAGGGATAACCTCGCATCACTGTACCCTTTCCACCTCTTGTGTGCCACTGTGGCGACCCCTTTTCCTATAAAAGGAGGCCCGAGGCGACCAGGAGGAGGATTCGGCTTTTTAGAACTCCTCACGACTCTTTGGGAGCTCCACGCTAGCTGAAGAACACAATCATATAATCCACCAAAGCAGGATTAGGGTTTTACGCATCTTTGCGGCCCGAACCTGGGTAAAGGAACCGTGTCCTGACTATCAGATCCGCTCTTCTCTCAACCCCGCGCCCCACAACCATAGTAGGGATTCTTGTGATCCCATAGGTGTCGATCCAAATACACTGACATCTTTACTTGGGCTACAAGTAAAGCTGACTCATCCAGCTCTGGATAAGATTTGCTCTCATTGTCTTCGCTCGAAGACATAGGATTTGGTTGAGCATCACTTCAGTCACTCTGACTTTGTTCACTTGGACCCCACTTAACAGTACGGTGGTTCCTACGACTCAACAAAGAAGAAAAGGAAACAGTGAAACGTCTAAGTCTTCGCGCTCCATAGTCTTCACACAATGTCTTCTCTTGTCATAGTCTTCAACATGAATATCTTCATATACCACCATTGTCGTGAATGTCTTCATACATTTTTAGGGGTCATCTCCGGTAGGTATACCGAATCAATGAGGGACTACTACCTATGTTATCCTGCAATTCTCACAAAACACATTAGTCCCTCAACCAGGTTTGTCGTCAATACTCCAAAACCTACTAGGGGTGGCACTAGATGCACTTACAAACTCCCCCTTTTTGGTGATTGATGACAAGCTGGTTGAAGTTTTCAACGGGGATAAAAGTATGTGAAATGGTAAAGGATAAAGGTATTGTCGTCATAAGTAGCAAAAGGCTCCCCCTGAAGATGTGCATATAAGTAATTTGCTTTTGAATGCAAATGCACATAGCAGGTTGTACTTGTGGAGATCCTCTTCAACTTATGAAGACAATTCATCATGCACAATTGATATGTCGAATATAATGATATGCATAATGAGAAATGGACGTCTGCAAAATGACTAAGTGCGGAATTTATCGTCGCATCACAGAGTACTAGATAACGTAGCAGACGACCATCAAGTTCAAGTGTTACAACTCAAAGAACCAAATGTAACAAAAGCGAGAGTTGTAAACACTAGGCAAAATATAAAGCACCCGCCCATATGGACCCGCTTGAAGACTATCAACTCATATGCTTCTCCCCCTTTTGACAGTAAGGACCAAAAAGGTTTGAAGACACAGAGCCTCTACTCATTCCCAGAAGGAGTAGGAGAAGATGCAGGGTTGGCATTGGTGTTTGGCGGTGCAAAAGTACTTGGAGCAGTGTCGACACGCGCTGAAGGAGGAGGTGATGAGGTAGCATCATCTTGATCATCGATCACTCTGGCATTCACCGTTGCAGCGGAGGAGGAATAATCATAGTCTTCAAGACACGGAGTTTGATGCAAGACAACATTCCTTGGGGGAGAGTGTCAAACTTGAATCTTTCAGTGAAGCCATCGTCTTGAAGATCTATTCATCACTCAGCAATGTCAAACTCTTCCATGACCTCCGACAGGTTTCATGTGCAACAAAGGCATTCTTGGTGGCAAGGTTGCGAATACGATTGACGTCCACCAAGAGGCTTTGCATCTGGCGCTTCAGCCAGTAGTGATGCTTATCTTGTTTCTGATGTAAGGCAACGAGAAGTTCTCGATCATTGAGAACACGAGATCGCTTCCGAGGCCTTTGGGCAATGGTGCTCTTAGTAGCTTCAGTCTGTGCATAGTGAGGTAAGGGAGTATGTCCAGCCAGAGGATAAACACGAGTGACTGCTTGAACTCCTTCAATGGGCTGAGTGAAGCTTTGATGATCAACATTGTGAAGATAAACGGGCTTTTTGGCAGGTTCTGGGTATATGGCTTCAACTGACATATCAACCTCTGGCAAGAATATGATATGGTTGCGAGCAGAAGGCTGATAGTTGACAGCAAAATGAAGCTTGATGAGGCGCATGACCCATGGAGCGTAGAACTTAAGTCCAAAGAGATCAGAGCCTAATGCAGCCAACTGCCTGATAAAGAAGTCTTGAGCGTTGAAGCTGATGCCATTGAAGATATAGAAGACCAATGTCTTCATTGTTCCTTCAAGTTTGGCTGATGAAGAGTGTCCTTTGATAGGCCATAGAGTTCGCCTGATGATATGATATATAGTGTGGGGCAGATACTCAAGGTCTTCGACAAAGAACTCCTTTGGGTACTCAGCATCGCGTGACAAGGGCTTCATCATGCTCAGCATTTGGCTCATGTTGGTCTCTGGCTTCTGAAATATACTCTCCAAAGCATCGCGGTGACGTTGACAACTAGGTTCATATAGTTCTCCTGGAGTGGGCAGGCCAGTTAGCTCAATGATGTCAAAGGCTTTGGCTTCATGATGGACATTTCCTGTCATCCACTCAAGGACCCATGTTTTCGGATCCCTGTTGTAGCCGCGAATGTGGAGGGTTGCATAGAATTGCAGAAGCAGATCTTCATTCCAATGCTCTTTATGAGTTACGAAGTTCAGTAATCCAGCATCACGGAAGCAATCAAGGGCTTCTTCAAGGCAAGGCAACCCAGCAATGGCTTCAGTGTCAAGACGCATATGTGGGAAGATGCGCCCTTGATCATAGAGAACACGTGAATAATAGCTGCGTTGTTGATAGCTCCAGAACCTATCTGATGAAAGCATCGGTCTGGAATAGGGGTTCTTGGCGCTATCAAAGAAGGTGTTGTGCGCAATGAAGCCGTTGGCATTGAAGGACCTTGGTGAAGTGGCAGTACCTGCAAACCTAGGCAGTCTTGGCTTTGGCTTCTGGACCTGTGGCATGTGCTGAACATGATAGTCAAATTGAGGACCAACAGCAGGAGGAGGGACCAGAATAGGCCATCTGATAGTGACCAGCTGACCATAGTTGTATGCTTGCTCAATAGTGTGTGGCCTGGGAGGCGGTACAGGAGCAGTAACAGTGGTAGTGGCAGTGGCAGTGACTTCAGGCTGCAGATTTGCATCAGGTGCAGCATTGACTTCAGGTGCTATCACTTCGGGTACCACATTAACTTCGGGCACCACATTAGCATCAGCCATGACAACGTCATTGGCGTCAGTGTTGGTGTTGGTGGCCGCCTCAGTATGTGTAACCTCCACTTCAGGAGCTGGAGGGTCTGACACGTTCTCCACGAGAACAACTTGGTTGGTAGGGGGGTGTGGCAACACGTGCTTCTTCTTCTCTTGTTTCTTCTTCTTGGTCATCGGCTGATGCAGCCGGTATATCTTCAGCCGCTTTGGCTTCAGACTCAGGGATGTTCGCGTTGGAGAGGCTTCAGGAAACACTTGTCGTGAAACAAATTGGCGCTCATCTCCTTCTGGAACACTTGATAGATCGACTTGAGGCCTTGGTCTTTTGCGAAGCCTGCAGAATGCTGGTGACGCCTGCGGAGATGGTGTTGGTTGTGCCTCATAGTCTTCATCTTCAATCAATGGACTGGTGACTTGAGTTGGGGGAGTTACTGGTGTTTCTGCTTGATGGTGGGTGTCTTGTGGGTGATCAGCCCACGAATCATCCTGAGCAATTGGCGTCAAAGGACGACCAATGCTGATGAGTTCGTTGTTCGTGAGAACAGGCGATGATACCACATTGTGTTCAATCTGAGGAAGGACTTCATCATCTTCAACACTGTCGTGATGACAAATGTCTTCAGCTGCGGTGGGGTCAACAGATGCAATGTCTTCAGGAGCCTCTGTGGTAGCAGGCTCATGAACAATCAGGCGACGTTCTTGTTGTGGAGATGCAGGACGAGAAACAGAAATTGGCTCGACAATAAGGGGCTCCGTGGGAGCAGCCCGGACTTTCTTGGTCTTGCGTTTCTTGGTGGGTGGAGCATCATTAGTGGTGTTCTTGGTTTTGCGCTTGCGGGCTTCAGCTTCAGCGACCTTTGTCTTCTTGAGTTCTGAAGCAACTGTGGGGACCTTAGGCTTCGAGCCTGTCATGCTGGCAGGGAAGACACACTACAACAAGAACCCCCCTTCAGCAACACATTGATGTGTTGTCGCATGTCTGTATATCCGTTGCTAAGGTCTACACCAACTGATTATTATGTGTTGCCGTTGGTAGCGTTGGAAGGGTCTATGACAACATATATACTTGCGTTGGTAATCGACGTGTAGAAGCGTTGCAGGGTAGCAACGAATATAGTTGCAGCCTAACAATGCTTCGTATGCATTGGTGATACATGAACTCATTTTGAAATGAACATAACAGATTAGTGCAACCCTTCTATGTTAGTATTTTATAAATTATCAACATAATGACTAAATCAACATTGATACTTCATATGAGTGACAAATCCAGTAAACAGAAAGATCTCTTTATTAAATCATGTCGGTTGCATTACATGGAAAACAATCCAATGATTCCTATACATCGACCATGAAAGTCATGTTCTACAATGTGAAAGTAAAACTATTTGGTAGTAGCCCCATTCTCCACCTTGCAATCAATAACTTGGCCCCATTCTCCACCTTGCAATCAACAACTTGGCTCCCATTCTCCACCTTTCAATCAACAAATTAGCCCTCATTCTCCAACATGCAATTAACAACTTAGCCATGCACCATTCAATTACTTGGGTGATCTACAACAATAAAAAAAGCTGACGTGAGTGATGTATCATTAGAGAAAGAATAAAAAATAGCTTAATAGAGCAATAAAATTTAAAAGAGAAGCAACATATACAAGGTTGAAGGCCATGCGATAAATAATCTAGCTACATGATCAATACTTGTGACATTTTTTAGTGGTCATATCAACTAATCATATTTTTCTATTGTAGCATCAACACACATTGCTCACAATTCATTTCAAAAGTTAACCTCAGTTTTAAATCTAGGTCAGTACTTACTAGTGTATCAAAAATATTTTCTCTCAACCAAAGTGGAGTTGGATTGATCTTATATATTTTCCAGAATTTGAAGATGCTAATAAACGATCACCATTTCTATATCTCTGAAATTCAAGAATGCGATGAGAATACAATCAAAACATGGTCAATGAAGAGGTGATGACTGAAGGATTTCACCTTTGGTCATTGTAGACATGCAACTTGATGTACAGGAAGTCTCGAGTAGGCCTATTACAAGAATCAAGACTAAAATATATCCGAGTAATAACAATATACAATAGTTTTTGCACCATTGTCAAATTGATGTTCATCCATGCTAAATGGAATTATCTGTAAAAGTGTACTTGAAAAGGTGGTATTGCATAATATCTGTATAACAAATATAGCATGCTTCCATATAAATTATTTTCTTACATAAACCATGTTCAAAATACACCCATATCACTTGACAACATCAGCATGTTTTGCAATCAAACTCGAAGAGATATACATAGGTCATACACATTATTTGCACTGTTGGACATCACATACACATAATTTGAACTATTTTTGTTAACAGAACAAAATTCAAATACCATATATATATATATATATATATATATATATATATATATATATATATATATATATATATATATATATATATATAGAGAGAGAGAGAGAGAGAGAGAGAGAGAGAGAGAGAGAGATAGAGAGAGAGGAAGTCAACAGTAGCTCTACCTGCATTCCTTCTTGAGCGTGGATCCAAATTAGAGATATCATAAAGAGGATCTTGTCGGGGTTTTCTAGTTACTAAGCCAGCTTGGAGTTACATGAGAATTAGATACGAACACTATCAATACCCATAAAAGACAAGTGAACATTAGATGTACCAGAGTGGTGTATAATTTGTTCCATAACAGGATACCAAAGTGGTTATGGGGAGACCAAATTGTCCAGGATTCTGCACAATTCCCGCAAGAAGAATTCAGGCAAGCTACCAAGTTCTTTGAACAGCACCCCTGAATATCACATAAACTCATTGTTAACTTTCATTACAGAACAAGATAAACGCAATGAAATTACAACACATGAAAACTACTATCAATTTTTTATGCATATCATAATACAAAGTGTTTATTAGTGATTTACTCTCTCTGTCCGATAATATAAGACATTTTTACTACACTAGTGTCAAAAAACGTCTTACATTACGGGACGGAGGGAGTAATTCACAACTCGCAAGCAGATATGTATTGCATAATGCTGCTTCTATTCAAGTACTAAGTATGCTGAGCCCTAGGCGATGTCATTCTCTAGATGCAAGTCTTTTAGTTTGTGATTTGCATTACAGCTGACTTGGACATCCACTCCTAAAATTTAAATGCATACTTTTAATTTAATTCATAATGCACATTAAAAAGAAAAGGGACTTCTTCTAACCATATAAGAATCAAGTCATTTCATTTTTCACCAAAAAGTAAATTACTTAATTGTGATGGTTGCCACTAGGCAAAAGAAGTTCCTTATTTTTAATAAATATCGTGTCATTTGCTCAGTACTTATTTAACGGAACTACTCACAAATGCAGTACCAGACTCACATGTGGTGTCATTAGCTGTGTGCCTAATTTGGAGGAGTTGACATATAAACAGTGGTTGAAAGCACATATTTTTAAATGATTCTGTGCAGGCATACAACAGGTTCTTGTTAGCTTGTGATTCAGCAAATCAAAACTACAAGGTCAATCTAAGTCAGGTCCTTGAATATCTTAACATGGGTGTCCATATTGTGGCACCAACTTTTTTCCTATAAAAGTGGACTTCTAAAATAGAATTCGCCAATTAACAGAGCCCAACTTGCATTATAAGAACAATTATTTCTCAAACTCGACTGCAGTTCATTGTAGTGCTTCCTTCTTTCCTATATGACAACAACTTCCAATGGGCATCCATTACTTGCATATCAACCAGAAGAGGAAAACACACCACTTGCATATCAAATAGGCAAAGAAGATGTACAATTATTTTAACCACTAGAGGAACTCGCAATCGCGACGGGAGTTCACACTACACATAGATGATGGAGGCACAATCAAGAATTGTACCGTGGTTGGGAGAGGGACACCGAGGCGCCGCTTGGGGGGGCATAGGCTGCCTGCCGTGGCAGAGGGTCGGGCGGTGGTGTCAAACAATAGTAATACGTCGGGGAAGGGGCACATAGGTGGTTTGTGTGTGCGTGTATCTCCTTCGGACTCGCGCGTGATGTGCGGCGGCCATTTAGGCGGGAAGCAGCTGGAAGGATAAGAGAATATGGGCGGATTGCCTTACCGAACCATCAGCGTCCAAGTTGATGTAGCCGAGGTGGAGCAGAACCGCCGACGTCCAATTCAGCTGCAGCACGAGCGGAGACGCCGAGCAGTCACACCAGATGAGGCGCGGAGCTGTGCTGGCGACGAAGACCCATGGATGCGGGGGCAGGGGCGCATGGAGAGGCATGGAGAACATATCCAAGGGGGGGGGTCAGAGGAGAGAGGTTAGGGGATCCAGGCCGATGGGAGAGATGAAAGATATGTTTTTTTCTATATGCACAAATCTGTTGCGTGCTATTTGCACGGAGGAGTCATAGATAATGTGGAGGTGCGAAGGGGTAGGGGATGTTATCTCTTCGTGGAATGTGGGAGAGGTCGACCCAACAACACATGCTATTATTTCGTTGGTAGGCATGCGTTGCTCTAGGGGTGTTTTTGTTGTAGTGACAATGTGAGGTTCTTCCCGCCTTGATGCTTCAGCTAGGGCCACAGTTGGCTTCTTCTTCTTGGCAGCCATCCTGGGGTCGATGCCAGGACGCCCAAGGGCCTTGCGCTTCTCAGCTTCATTGTACGCTTGAACACACTTGGGAGCCAAAACCTTTATGCGCTCACGAGAACCTTTAGCTTCTTCACGCTTCTTGTGAATGGCTTCCTTGAGCTCATGCATCATGACTTGAAAATTCTGGACATCTTTGACGCTGAGCTTGGGCATATGCTTCTTGAACCGAGCCTTTTCAAAATCAATCTTGTGTTTCAGCTCAACAATTTTCTGAGCAAGAGCTAGCTCAGAAGCAATGGCGCCGTTGAATGAGACGCTCATGCCAATTGGAAGTTGTAGATCATCAAAGCTGAGATTGGGGGTGTCAAACCACTCATCAATGAAGTTGTTGATGACTGCCACGTCAAAGAGAGGCAAGTCATTGAAGATTTCCGCTTCTTGCTTGCTCTTTATCAGTTGCTCAAGAGCGTCATCAGCAAGATCTTCATCACTTGACAGATCAATGGTGTCATTCTCATTCCTCAGAACTGCAGTAGGAGTCAGAGCAGAACTGGGGGTGTGCATGGGCTTCTTCTTTAGCTTCTTGGTCTTGGAGATGCGAGAGTGATCTTCAGACTGCACACTTGGTGCAGGTGGAGCAGTGGCCAAGGGATTCACTCTCGAAGCTTTTGGTGGAGTGGAAGGCTTCGAAGCCTTGGGTTTCTTCTGCTTCTTCGGCTTCAGAGGTGCAGGCGCTTCATCAGAGTCAGCGTCGTCTGCAGGTTGATCCACATCCGCCCCTTGAACCCTTATATGAGAGATGAGACCTTCTAAGTTGTAGAAGGGCCCAACAAGATTTGGTTCAGCTTCGCGTGTGCCATCGGCACGAGGCGCATAGGGGCCAGGGTTGAAGTCTAATCCCCAAGATTTCTTATTCTCCTTGGCCGAGTTCTTGGCAAACTGGAGGTTGCGCTTGAACAGATTGTCATCTCGACACCATAGCAATGACGATGGGTCGGCATCAGCTGATTGTGGCCCTCGGACCATGCAAGGATAGAAGCCTTGCTCAATGGCTTCAGCTCTGGACCTGGGTGCAAGACTTTTGTACAAAATGTCTCCCCATGGTTGCTTGATGGCATTCTTCTTAGCATACTCCTGGGTCACAAACCTGTACTTGTACCACTATTCTGCCCAATATCTTCGATTCCATTGGATTCGAGTCTTTCTCTGATTATAGTCCTCCTCTGGATCAGTCTTGTACAACTCGTAGAGGTCAGGAGGAAAATCTCTGGAGGTGTTTCCACGGTGCTGTCTGCCACCCTTCCTAGCAGATTTCTCAGTTGCCATGAGGTTCAAACTGAAAGGCTTCAACACTGTCAAAGGCTTCCGTCTGCTGGTCAGACAGGAACTGGCTTCAGGAGAGTTAATGTGACGCTGCAAGAATTCTGCAAATGAATGCAGACTATGAGAACCAAGGGATTCTCCCACGGACATGTACCTGTGACAGCATTAGAGATGCGAGGGAAGGGGAAGAGGTCATATGCATTCTCAGAAGATTTTGAAGATAAATCAGTTTAGAAGACATTGACCTCATAGCGCGAAGACATTCACTTATATGTTGAGAGTTGGTTCCAGATTTGTACGAATCCTGGAATAGGTACAAGTGAGGAATCTAACTATGTGTGAAGCATAAGTGAATGTACTAGGCAAAGTATGAGATGCAGACAGGGTAGATCCAAATATGTGGAGGCAGAAACTTCTTTTGGTAGAAAGGATGAATCTATCGGACCAAAAAGACGGTAAAAGGAGGGTTTGAATTTACCACACGATGAACTGCTAGACGGAGATGAAGTGGAGGCCAAGCAGTTCAATCTTCCTTGCCCTAACTTGGCGACGGAGGACGCCTACGGCGGCGGCGGAGAAGACGATGTCCGCGGCCGGCGTGAAGACGGCGTCGACGAGGTCGCCGCAGCTAAGCGCTTCGTCGCCGGTGTCGTCGAGAGCTAGCGGTGGCGCTAGGGTTTGTCGAGGTGGAGAGGTGGTAGAAGTGTTTTGACCGTGATGGGACGGGCATTTATAAGGAAGGGAGACGGCACAGCGCAATTATGCACGTGCCCCTAGCGGTTCACATCTGAGGGACACGTGGCGGACATGCAACACATAGGGATTTGTTCCATGTTCACACGCACGCATGAACTGTCGGGGTGGTCGTTCCGGTTTCTCCGGGTTTCAGGCAATAAGGATTGAGCATGAAAAGCAGATTTAATGTTTGTCTCTGTATCTTCTGCTGACAAGGACGCAGAGAAGACATTCGACGGTTCCAACATAATGCATATGATTTGGATAGATAGAGTTTGAGGTAGAAAGCATAGAGAGGTTAGGGTCCGATCACATTCAGTTAGTTCAAAAGATTCAAATAAGAAGACATAGCTATAAGTGAATGCCGTAGAGGACAAAACACAAGTCTATATATGTATATATCTGAGTAAGATCAAATTGACAAAGAGAAAACACATATGAAGATAAATCAAATGCGAAGATTTTGCAAATGTAACGCCAAGAGAAACACTTCAAGCAAAGGTTTGGTGGTGGCATTACCCACCGTATAGGAAGTATTAGACCCAGACACGGCGCACAATTATCGTGGTGCTCCGAAGTCAAATTCCGCGATAATGTATTCACACTCAGAATGTAAGTCTTCATTGATTGAAGATATACTTTACTTCGTGTGTTGCACATCTAAGCCATCAACATGCATAAGTGTTAGGATGTGTGCCTGATTACAAGACATTCAAGGATTCCAAGATATTTAGATCACACCGCAACTTGCAAAACCTTTTCTCATCCAAGGGCTTTGTGAAGATATCTGCCAGCTGCTCTTCAGTGTTGACGTGTATGATATCAATATCTTCCTTCATGACATGATCTCTGAGAAAGTGATGACGAATTTCAATGTGCTTTGTCTTCGAGTGCTGAACTGGGTTGTTGGCAATCTTGATGGCGCTTTCATTGTCGCAATAGAGTGGCACATGCTTCAGATGGACACCATAGTCCTTGCGAGTTTGCTTCATCCAGAATAGCTGAGCGCAGCAAGATCCAACAGCAATGTATTCAGATTCAGCAGTGAAGAGTGATACACAGTTCTGCTTCTCTGAAGACCAATAGACAAGTGATCGTCCCAGAAAGTGACATGTGCCTGCTGTAGACTTGTGATCAACTTTGTCACCAGCATAATCAGCATCTGAGAATCCAACTAGATCAAACTCTGAGCCCTTTGGATACCATAATCCTAGTGTTGGGGTGTAAGCCAAATATCGAAGAATTCGCTTCACAGCTAAGTGATGTGATTCCTTTGGTGCCGCTTGGAATCAAGCACACATGCAAACACTAAGCATAATATATGGCCTAGATGCACATAAATAAAGTAAAGAACCAATCATGGAGCAGTATACCTTTTTATCGAAATCTTTACCATTGGCGTCGGGACTCAGATGACTTTTAGTTGGCATAGGCGTCATGTATCCTTTGCAGTCTTGCATTCCAAACTTGTTCAGGCAATCTTTGAGGTATTTCTCTTGAGATATGAAGATGCCGTTGCTTTGCTGATGAATTTGAAGACCAAGGAAGAACTTCAGCTCACCCATCATGGACATCTGATATTGCTCTTGCATCATGTGAGCGAACTCATCACTGTATCTTTTGTCAGTGCAGCCGAAGATAATGTCATCCACATAGATTTGGCAAACAAACAGTTCACCCTCATATGTCTTCGTGAAGAGTGTGGGATCCAGGGAACCAGGTTTGAAGCCGTTGCTCTTCAGGAAGTCTTTGAGTGTGTCATACCAAGCACGAGGGGCTTGTTTGAGGCCATACAGTGGATTGTTGAGCTTGTATACCATATCAGGATGTTTTGGATCTTCAAAGCCAGGTGGTTGTGCAACATACACTTCTTCAATCTTGCCATTGAGAAAGGGACTCTACACATCCATTTGATACAGAAGGATGTTGTGATGGTTTGCATAGGCTAGCAATATGCAAATAGCTTCAAGCCTAGCCACAGGAGCAAATGTTTCATCGAAGTCAATACCTTCAATTTGAGTGTATCCTTGAGCAACGAGACGAGCTTTGTTTCTAACAACTTGACCATGCTCATCTTGCTTGTTGCGATATATCCATTTTTTGCCTATTATGTTGTGCTTGCGGGGGTCAGGTTGCTTGACAAGTTCCCATACGTTGTTCAGCTCAAACTGTTGAAGCTCTTCTTGCATAGCTTGAATCCATTCAGGTTCCATGAAGGCTTTAGCAACTTTCTTGGGTTCAGATATCGAGACAAATGCAAAGTGCCCTCAGAAATTTGCTAGCTGTGTTGCTCTTGAACGAGTGAGTGGACCAGGTGAATTGATGCTGTCAATTATCTTCTCAACTTGTACTTCATTTGCAACACGAGGATGAACTGGACGAAGATTTTGCTCTTGCTGGTCATTGTCATCATTAGGAGGATTGTCTTCAGGCTGAGCATTGTCTTCAGGTTGATTGGGAGCAGAAATGATGAGTTCCTCGTCAGGCTGTGCTTGAGAAGGTATGATTTCACCTGTTCCCATTAGCTCGATAGATTCACTGGGTGGAGCTTCATCCAGCACATTTGGCAGGAACTCTCTTTGTGAGTCACTCGTTTCATCAAACCGCACATCCACAGTTTCAACCACTTTATAGAGAAAGAGGTTGAAGAATCTGTAGGAGTGCGAGTCCTTTCCGTAGCCGAGCATGAAACCTTCATGTGCTTTTGGTGCAAATTTTGATTTGTGATATGGATCCTTGATCCAGCACCTAGCTCCAAATACCTTGAAGTAACTGACATTTGGCTTCTTTCTAGTAAGGAGTTCATAGGAAGTTTTCTTCAGAATCTTGTGAAGATAAACACGGTTGATGACATGGCATGCTGTATCAATAGCTTCGGGCCAGAACTTTCTTGGTGTCTTGTATTCATCAAGCATCGTTCGAGCCATCTCAATGAGGGTTCTGTTCTTGCGCTCCACGACGCCATTCTGCTGAGGTGTGTACGGAGCTGAGAACTCATGAGTGATTCCCATTGTATCCAGATAAAGATCAAGGCCGATATTCTTGAACTCAGTGCCATTGTCACTTCTGATATGCTTGATCTTGACGCCATAGTTGTTCATGGCACGGTTGGCGAAGCGTCTGAAGACATCCTGCACTTCAGTCTTGTAGAGAATTATGTGCACCCATGTGTATCTTGAATAATCATCAACAATGACGAAGCCATAGAGACAAGCTGTAGTAGTGAGCGTAGAGTAGTGAGTAGGGCCAAATAAGTCCATGTGAAGCAGCTCGAAGGGTTGGGATGTCGTCATGATTGTCTTCGAGGGATGCTTGGCCCTAGTCATCTTCCCAGCTTCACAGGCACCGCACAAATGATATTTATTGAACTTGACGCCCTCGATGCCTATGACGTGCTTCTTCTTCGCGAGAGTGTGCAAGTTCCTCATGCCGGCATGTCCTAGCCTCCGATGCCAGAGCCAGCACTCTGAAGCTTTTGCTAGAAGACATACGGCCATCTGTGGTCCTGCTGAGAAATCTACCATATACAGATCATCTTTCCGATATCCTTCAAAGACTAGAGACTTGTCAGATTCCATTAGCACAAGGCAACGATATTTTCCAAATATCACAATCATGTTTAAGTCACAAAGCATTGAGAGAGACATTAGGCTGAAACCAAGGGATTCAACAAGCATGACTTTATCCATGTGCTGATCCTTTGAGATTGCAACTCTACCTAGACCCAATACCTAGCTTTTACCAGTATCAGCAAATGTGATGTGACTCTTGTCAGATGGATGTAAGGTTGAGTCCATAAGAAGACTTCGATCACCAGTCATATGATTAGTGCATCCGTTGTCCATAATCCATTCTGAAGTCTTTGGTGTCATACCCTACAGTGCAGTTAGGGGGATAGGCTTCACGGAGAGTATTGTGAAGCATAAACATTTGATGAGAAAGCGGGTTATGAAAGCTTAGATCCAAGTTGGGACTGATAGGATGATTGGCAAGCGATTCAGGAACAAAATACATAGTAAGACCATTTGGGCATTTGATCTTCCGCCCTACAAGATGTTTTAGGTCCCCAGGAATAGCATCAGACGCCTTTGATTTTCAGCTGGATACCTTTCCCTGCAAGAGAAAGTTAATTCTTCTTAACCACCCACATCTTCAGGGGTGGCTTAGAAGCAATGAGTCTAAGTGCAGCATCTAAGAATTTTGGCTTTGGAGCCCTAGCAAATAGCCTTGCAGGAGGAGAATAATACTCATAAGAATAAGCAGAAAAGTTCTTTGTTTTGTGAATATAGCGGTTTGAGGCAACACGCTCATATTCATGGGTCTGAGTACAATTTCCCTGCAAAATATTGGCGTTAGGGTGACTCAGGTGAGTCCTCTGTCTGTATGAAGCCTTAGGACCGTATGAAGCCTTTGGTCTGGGGTTTGTCTTCTTCCCAGGTGGTGTCATGATGACATTTACTGGAAGCTTCTCAAGACAACTTTTGGGAACCGAGATCTTCTTCATAGGTGGCCCGTTCCTGCAGTTAGTACCAATGTACCTGGAAAACACTTCACCATTCTGATTCTTAAACAGTTTATAGTTTGCATCAAAGGATTCATCAATGATAATAGGATTAGCACAAGTGAAGCCAGATAAGGTAGACTGATCCACTGAAGGTTCCTTTGCAGCAACCCATGTGGTTTTGGGGTACTGCTTAGGCTTCCAGTATGAACCATTAACATTCATTTTCCTCTCGAACCCTACACCCTCTTTCCTAGGGTTTCGGTTCAGAATCTGCTTTTTGAGGACATCACATAACGTCTGATGCCCTTTGAGGATTTTGTACATCCCTATTTCAAGCAAAGTCTTCAACCTAGCATTTTCATCAGCAATAGTAGTGGTATCCTCAGCAGAGGGGTTAGTTACCACATCAGCAGTTGAAGTTATTGCGATAGTAGCGGCAGTAGAACATTCAGCAACAGATGTAGCATTATCACGCTCAATGCATTTTAGACATGGTGGTTCAAATCCTTCCTGAGCGGAGCTGATCTGTTGAGCGCGGAGTGACTCATTTTCTTTTTGAAGATCTTCATGAGCCGCTTTCAATTTCTCAAGTTCTTGCTTCCTTTGAAGATAATCGTAGGAAAGCTTTTCATGAGTTTTTTAGAGCGATTCATGACGACTTTCAAGTTCCTCGTACTTAACATGAAGATTTTTTATGTCTTCAATTAAGGTCTGAGAATGGGTCATTTCCGCGTCCAACAGGTCATTGCTTTTGTCTAACAGTTTTTGAATATGTTCCATAGATTTCTGTTGTTCAGTGGCAATTTTAGCAAGTGTTTTGTAATTAGGTTTGGATTCACAATGGGAGTCATCTTCACTGGATGTTTGAAAGTAAGCATCGCGTGATTTTACCTTGGCACCGCGTGCCATGAAGCAGTAGTTGGGAGCGGAGTCGTCGTTATCATCATCATCAGTGTTGGTGATGGAGCCATTGTCTTCAGTGTTGAAGATGGACTTGGCAACGTAGGCTGTGGCTAGAGCCAGACTTGCAACACCAGAATCAGACTCCTTCTGAGACTCCACCTCTGCTTCTTCTGAAGGAGACTCCTCCTCTGAATCCATCTCCTTGCCAACAAACGCACGAGCCTTGCCAGATGAATTCTTCTTGTGTGATGAAGACTTCGATGAAGACTTGGAAGAAGACTTTGAGGATTTCTTCTTTTTCTTGTCATCAGAATCATATTCCTTGCTCTTCTTCTTCTTCTTCTCATTGTCCCATTGAGGACACTCAGAAATGTAGTGACCAGGTTTCTTGCACTTGTGACATGTTCTCTTCTTGTGGTCGTGGGTAGAAGCTTCATCATTTCTTGAGCTGGATCGTGAAGACTTTCTAAAGCCTTTCTTCTTAGTGAATTTCTGGAACTTCTTCACAAGCATGGCAAGCTCCTTTCCAATGTCTTCAGGATCACCAGAACTGCAGTCAGATTCTTCTTCAGATGAGGAAACAGTCTTTGCCTTCAAAGCGCGAGTTCGGCCATAGTTGGGACCATAGATGTCATGTTTCTCAGATAGCTGGAACTCATGTGTGTTGAGCCTCTCAAGTATGTCAGACGGATCGAGAGTCTTGAAGTCACGGCGCTCTTGAATCATCAGGGCAAGGGTGTCAAATGAGCTGTCAAGTGATCTCAGGAGTGTCTTTACGATCTCATGCTTGGTGATCTCAGTGGCGCCAAGTGCCTGAAGCTCATTTGTGATGTGAGTGAGGCGATAGAATGTGAGCTGGACATTCTCATTGTCATGTCTCTTGAAGCGATTGAAGAGGTTGCGAAGGACACTGATCCTTTGATCTCTCTGGGTTGAGACACCTTTGTTGACCTTGGAGAGCCAGTCCCAGACTAGCTTCGACGTTTCTAGAGCACTCACACGACCATACTGTCCTTTGGTCAGATGACCACAAATGATGTTCTTGGCAGTGGAATCCAGTTGAACGAACTTCTTGACATCAGCAGGGGTGACACCTTCACCAGTCTTGGGAACGCCATTCTTGACGACATACCAGAGGTCCACATCAATGGCTTCCAAGTGCATTCGCATCTTGTTCTTCCAGTAGGGGTATTCAGTGCCATCGAAGACGGGGCACACAATAGAGACTTTGATTATCCCTGCAGTCGACATAGCTAAAACTCCAGGTGGTTAAACCGAATCACACAGAACAAGGGAGTACCTTGCTCTGATACCAAGTGAAAGAGTTGTATATCGACTAGAGGGGGGGGGGGTGAATAGGCGATTTTTAGGAAAGTCTTCATAACATGGAAGTTTCGAAGACAAACGATAGAACCGATCCTATTTATATGCAGCGGAAGGTAGACTACACTAGACAAGCCATAGTCAAGTATTCAATGAAGTGAAAGCACGAAGACTAATAGCAGCTAGGCAGTATGGATCAGGATGGAAGATTGTATGAAGCCAGTCAGAAGAAGTAGTCACACAGTGAAGTCAAACAGATAAGACAAGCAGGCAATGACTTCACAAAGACAGACATTAAGTAAAGAGAAGGAAGGGATAGAACTAGTAGCCTGGGGAAGACAGTGATTTGTTCGACCAGTTCCAGTTGCTGTGACAACTGTACGTCTGGTTAGGGAGGCTGAGATTTAACTCAGAAGACCGTGCCTTCACCTTATTCCCCTTGAGCTAAGGACACCCAGTCCTCGCCCAATCACTCTGGTAAGTCTTCAAGGTAGACTTCCAAACCGTCACAGATTTCGTTCCCCGGCGATCCACAATGACTCTTGGATGCTCAGAACGCGACGCCTAACCGGCTAGAGGATTCACAGTCCTCAAGTGTAACAAGTCTTCAGATCACGCGGACAGAAGGACTTCAGTGATGCCTAACACTCTTTGGCTCTCGGTGTTTGGGCTTTGTCCTCGCAAGGATCTCTCTCTCAAATGCTTCGGAGGTGGGTTGCTCTCAAACGACAAAAGCCGTGTACTAACTCTGAGCAGCCACCAATTTATGGTGTAGGGGGTGCGCTATTTATAGCCACTAGGCAACCCGACCTGATTTGTCCGAAATGACCCTGGGTCACTAAGGAACTGACACGTGTTCCAATGGTCAGATTTCAAACACATGCGACAACTTTACTTGGGCTACAAGTAAAGCTGACTCATCTAGCTCTGGATAAGATTTGCTCTCATTGTCTTCGCTTGAAGACATAGGATTTGGTTGAGCATCACTTCAGTCACTCTGACTTTGTTCACTTGGACCCCACTTAACAGTACGTTGGTTCCTACGACTCAACAAAGAAGAAAAGGAAACAACGAAACGTCTAAGTCTTCGCGCTCCTTAGTCTTCACACAATGTATTCTCTTGTCATAGTCTTCAATATGAATATCTTCATATACCAACATTGTCGTCAATGTCTTCATACATTTTTAGGTGTCATCTCCGGTAGGTATACCGAATCAATGAGGGACTACTACCTGTGTTATCCTGCAATTCTCACAAAACACATTAGTCCCTCAACCAGGTTTGTCGTCAATACACCAAAACCAACTAGGGGTGGCAGTAGATGCACTTACAGCGTCGAATTCGACCCTCGATCCGGGTTGACGTTCCCGGTTCGTGGAACGTGGCACCGTTCCCCGTTCCCGGGAACTATGCACCGCATCACATCATCGTCGCTCGTCGCCAGATGTCGCGGCTCCGAGCCTTCCCCGACCCCCTCGAGCTCGCCAACGACTTCCCAGTGAGCACCTCCACCGATTTTTCCCTTCCCTAGTCGAGCCTGTCGCCGTAGGCGCCATGTACCACCGCTGCTGAGCTCTCTGGAGCACCACGGTCATCTGCACGCGCGTGCCTGCTCCCCACCCCGCTCCCTCGTCCCGCACGCCTCCTCATCGCCCCGCTCACTTGCTATCCACCGCTGTAGCCGCTCGCTGCTCCGGCCGCCCTCTGCCACGGCTACCGGCTCCCTCGCCCACGGCCACGCGCCAGACGCAGCAGCCCTTGTCGCCACCTCTTGCGGCCACCCCTGCTCCGGTCGTCCTTGCTTGTTGCCGCCCCGAGCGCGCTGCACCGCGCCGATCGACCGCGGCCACTGGCAACGACCTCCGGCGCCCGACGCCGGCGACGCACGGCTCCCAGGCGCCTGCCCATTTTTCACTCGCCGTCGTCAGCTGCCTTGCTGCCCCGACAGCTCCCCGCTCTGCTCCCAACCGCACCGCCGCAGCTAGCCTGCTGCCGCCGCAGCTTGCCGGCCCTGCCTCCCGCTTCCGGCCGAGCCGAGCCCCGCCGGCTTCCCGCCGTGGCCGCCGGCGAATCCCGCCACTGCGCCGGCCGCGGAGGCCCCGTCCGCGCCTGCCCATGCCTCTGATTGGCCTCGGGTGCTAGCGCCAGCACCCGAGCGCCCGGAACCCCTATACCCGCCCCGCTTTGGCCCTATGGGCCACTGACCGTGGGGCCGAGCCCCCCCCCCCAAAAAAAACATTTTTTAAAGAATAATTAATTAATTAATTTAATTAACCTTGCTTATTTAACTTAATTGCATAATTAGTCTTAACTAAAACTATTAGGTTAGACTAAGGTCAATGACAGATGGGGCCCACTACTCAGTTTGACCAGTCAACGGTCATCATTGACCGCTGACTTCATGATGACGTCAGGCTGACGTCACTTTTCCTTTTTGAATTAATATTAGTTTTAGAATATTCTTTAAACCTTTAGAAAATCATATAAAATAATCCGTAAGTCGGATGAAAAAGTTTTACATATGAAAGTTGCTCAGAATGAAGAGACGAATCCGAAGACGCAGTCCGTTTGTCCGCCACACGTCTCTATCATACCGAACATGGAACAACCCCCCTTTGATTCAACTTTCGAAAACACGAAACACCGGGGATACTTTCCCGAATGTTATCCCCCTCCGTCGGTATCATGTAGCACCGCGTTAGAGCACACTAGCACTGCGTGTTGACATGTCGTGCTTCTTTGTTGCATTTGTGTGCTTTATATTTACTGTTTCTTCCCCCTCTTCTCTCTGGTAGACCCCGAGACCGATGATGCACCGGTGATTGACAACGGTGTTGACGACCCCTCCCTCTTGCCAGAGCAACCAGGCAAGCCAGCCCCCCTTGATCATTCCGATATTGCCCACTCTCTTCTCTCTTATGCTTGCATTAGAACTGCTACTGCTTTTTGTATGATCCTATTCTGATGCATAGCCTGTTGTTAATACCGCTTTCATACCTTACATGTTTATACTAAACTGCTTAGTATATACTGGTTAGAGATCCAGAAGTGACCCCCCCACATTGTCCCGACTGCCCCGCTGGATTATCAGAAGACCCGATCAACGGGATCGAAGACCAGGCCCTGGCACCGCACATCACTCTCCCCTTAGTTGCTCGACAATACTGGGTTACTATCGAGTGCTGAGGGTGACACCTTAGCAGCACTTCTGATGTTAACCTTGTAGGTTAGTTCATCGGCTATAGTCATCGAGGGTGATTCCTCTTTCTCCACTCCCGATAATGACACTGTCGTGCAACTCCTCAAGAGTGGACCTCGAGGGTGACTCCTCTTTCGTTCACCTTGACGATAAACATCAGGTGGAATTCCATCGAGGGTGATTTCCTCAGGTTTCCCTTTGGTGTTAGACACACAATTACTATGGTTACTATGACTTTACAATTGTTACTTGGAAAGGCGGGTCGACCCTGAGGGGTACCCGTGAGTGATGTGGAGACGGGTTGACCTGGAGGGTACCCGAGAGTTGAATACGAGGCGTGGTCGAGCATTCTTAGCCCTTGCTGCAAGTCCTCGAGACGGGGCGATGGGGTCACATCTTTCTTGAGTCTCTGCTCGTTACCGCGTTCCCAAGACACTAAACGGTTTGGATATTTGATCCAAGGGGCCTCTGGCCTGATAGCGCTAACCATCACGTGGGCATAGTATGTGCGTTCTGCGTCGTATGCATCAGCCGAAGCTTAACTGACGTCATGCGACTGAGCGGCGCGCGCCGGGTTGGACTGGTTATGCACATACCTTTTTCAGGAGGTAGCTAGGTCTGCTCACCGGCCGCCCACGCAATGTGCAGGAGTTCTCGGGGAGATTGGCCCATGACCCCAGGGGGCATAGGGTTTAGTCCGGCGTGCATGACCTCTCTATAGGTCGGGTTGCAGCGTATTGTTTGGCCAAGGGCGGGCATGACTGATGGTGTGTCCGACCGGAGTTAAGCAAGCGTGGTGGCTAAGTTGGTGCACCCTGCAGGGAAGAAAACATCTATCGATAGCCTGTCCTACGGTAACGGACACTTGGAGTTGTATCCCGATCTCTACAACTAGAACTGGATGCTGATACATGAATGGATATGTGGCTCCGGGATTGCTTCTTCGCAGGGAGTGTGTAACACCCCAAATTTTTGAGTTGGTTTTTCTTCCAAACTTTTGGCCTTTTTGGAAGGGGGTTGTTTGATCTTCTCTTAAAACCCTTATAAAATCTCTTCTGGCCAAAGTTTGTGTGTCTTCTCAAGCTTGGTTTTTGATCTTGAAGATTTTTTCTCTTGTGTTGGCTCAAGAACAAGTTGAGTTTCAAAAGAGGTTGTTTGAATTCTCCCCTTCTTGATTTAAACCTCTCAGGTTTGACCTTGGACTTATCTTCCCCTCCATCCTCCATCTTGCCATGACTCCAACAGAAATATTTCTCTCCAAGAACCTCTTCACACCTTAGGATAAGTCTCTGGTCAATTCCAGTAAGTTTTGAACTCATTGGGATTTTTTCCTCTATTTCATTTACTCCAAAAACTATTTCTGTCTTTTATAGTGGACCTTGGTGATTTACAAAGGAACCACCATGTCCATCTTGTTATTTGATTCCAAACTAACCTTCCTAGATAGTCCTTAGTACCCACAACCTAGATCCATCTTGTTTCACTGGTTCACAGTTCAAATTTTTCAAATTTCACCTACTGCAAGTTTGGACCAGATTTGCAAAATTTGGTGAAATTCATATTTATCTTCTTCTAAAAATTCTGTGAAAAATCAGGCAGCCTATAGATGCATCAAGAGGCCACTCCACCAAATATCAGCCCTAGAAACATTACCCTCATACCAGAATCATTTCATCAAACACCTAGCATGCACTATGCTGTCAGGTTCAAAAACTGCTAACTGAAACTGTCGACAGTGCAGTTCGATAGTTCGTCAGTTCGTCAGAATAACAGCGACAATCTCGCCAGTGCCTGCCTTGGATCGACGCACACTGCACCTCCTGCTGATCCAACGCGCCGCATGCTCGCTTGGCTGCTTTTGGGCGTCGGTGGCGCTCTGGCCCGACCACGCCGGCGACTTCCACGGCAACAACACCGCCCGTGGAGGCTGACAGAAGTCACCCCGCGGCTCGACGCCGTTTGGCGCCGCCCAAGTCACCCCAGCGCTCCGCGTGGCCATCTCCACTGCCAGCGCACGCCTGCAGCACCGTCGCCATGGCCTGGCACGCGCAGAGCGCGTTTTCTGCCGCCGACGTGCCGCACGGCCGTTCCGTCGGGGACAGCCCGTAATCGTCTCTCCCCTGCTGAGATTGGCATGGGAATGGAACCACTACACCTCCTAGTCGATGCTCAAGCCCCTAAACCTGCCGTCCAGCCACTGCATCGCCGTAACCACTCGCCGGACTTATCCCGTTCACGGCAACCGCCTCGGGCCGGCTATATAAAGCACCCCCGAGCTCGTTCTCGAGCCCGCACACCTCCACCATCTCCCTAGACCGCGCCCAGCCTCTGGAAGAGCCTCGAGGGGCCCTTCTTCCCCAACTCCGGCCAACTCCGTCCGCCTCGGGCTCCAGCAGCATTCTCTCCGGTGAGAGCTCCTCTGCCACCGTGGACTCGAGCGTAGCACCCTGGCACCTACCTAAACCTAATCCCCACTTCAATTCGACCCCAGGAATTCTCTCCGACGAGGCCCACGACCATCCGAGCCGCCGTCCGCCGGAGACAGGGTCACCGTCGACGTGGGGCTCGCCGACACTCAACTCCACCACCAATCGACGGGGAAGTTCACCAGGAAGCTGTACGTACCCTTCTCTCCCCCCAGTTCGCCGTGGATCGGCGTCGGCGACCACCGCAGCACCTGGCGCCGGCGCGACTCTGTCTCAGAGGTCAAACCCGACGAGTGGGACCCCTCGTCAGCCTCTCACCTCTCCCCCGAACCATTTTTCTGTAAGCGCATTCGGGCAAAGTACGTTTTCTCCTTCAGTTGGTGTACTGCGTACCGGTTCGATTTTCTGTTTTCTATTCTAGCCCCTGGAATTTTTCTGTTTCATTACAGATGAGTCCCTTGACAGAAACTCTAATATCTTTTTAACTAAAGATGATTTTGAGTTGATTCTTTTGCTGTCCTCTTTAGTTTTCTGTCTAGTTTTTTGTCATGTTTATGCGAATTTTTTTTGGAGCAACTTTATTTGCGCATGCGGTATTTATGTTAGGATCCATTTGTTTGAATATGTAGATACCGAAGGACGTGACAGAGCCGCGAACCACACCGAGTTAAACTCCGACTTCTCTGAACCAGGCAAGCATGTTTGAACTTTTGATATGATGAGTGTATTGCATGTTTGCTCGAGTAGTTCTTCTCATAAGCATGGTCATATAAGCATTTGTGTATGGTTATATTACATGCAAGCAAGCTTCGGGTGAGCCCCGAATGATAATGTTTGAACCACCTCGATCATGTAGTGACATGATGGGTGGTATGCTGGTATTGTTGGAGCATGCCAGTAGTTGGTTAACTTAGTATCAACGGAGATCATGTCGTGATTCCGTTCATCTCCTTTTTGGTACTATCATAGGCCATCTGTTATGATTACGGTCTAATCAGTTGTAAACCACTTCCCGAGTACACACCAAGTAGAGGGGCCGGGATGAGGGTTCCATGGCCCAGGATCAAAGCCCGTCATCCGGTCAGGGGCATGGGTGTTTCCGGTTGGGATCGAGAGGGGGGCACCCCTTAGAGCGCGCATATATAAATTTGATCCCATGCTATTCGAGGTTGTAGCCTCCCTGTCTTAAAGTTTTTCGTGAACGTTGTCACGGGTGATTCCGGGCAGCAGGATGTAAAATGGGTGTGTACTGGTTAGTTGGGTTTCTACTAAAACACCATAGACGGAACTAGTCCCCGTGGCTAGTAGAATCCGTTAGCTATGAGTAAATAGTACAAGCTCTGCAGAGTTAAATCTTTCAAGTAGCCATGTTTATGGCCTAGGGTCAATCTTCGTGTCAACCCGGTGACCGTCTCCAGTAAATTCTTGATGGTAACAAGAGTATTGATTTCGTCAAGTTCATTTGGTAGATGAACTCACCAATTATCTCTGTATTGATTTACTTCCTGAAGTATTTCAGCATTATACTATTGTTATTTATAAGCCCTTTTTGTGATGTCGCTCAGACGTCCGACTGTGGCATTCTTTTATAAGCCCTTTATGTGATGTCGCTCAGACGTCCGACTGTGGCATTCTTTTTTATTTATAAGCCCTTTATGTGATGTCGCTCAGACGTCCGACTATGGCATTCTTTTTATTTATAAGCCATTTATGTGATGTCGCTCAGACGTCCGATTGTGGCATTCTTTTTATTTATAAGCCCTTTATGTGATGTCGCTCAGACGTCCAACTATGGCATTCTTTTATTTATAAGCCCTTTATGCGATGTCGCTCAGACGTCCGACTGAGGCATTCTTGTTATATATATTTTGCTAGAAGCCCTTTATGTGGTGTCGCTCAGACGCCCGACTGTGGCATGCTTTCATTTATTATTCTCTCACAAGGCATCACTCAGACACTCGTTTAGTCTCCGTCTATTTATCTTATGGATTTCGGGAGCATTACCGCCCGACTTCTATTATTGCATACAGCACACCAATATTTTTATCCGGTCGCATTTTTGTTAGAATACTCATATGCATCATGTTGGCATTTATTATATCTTAAGTCCAAACTGTCTTGCGAGTACATTCAAAGTACTCACCTGGCTTGTTTATTTGGCCAGATGTGGACGAAGGCGATCTCATGGATGAAGAGTTCGATAGCGAGTCCGACGTCTAGTGGAGTCCCAGTCAGTCTCTTGCGATCCTAGAGTTGATCACTGTTTTATAACCGCTTCCGCCTACCACCAAATAAATTCATCGGGTCTCACTCCGACACTCGATGAACTGTATTATATTGGAGTCTCGTCACCCACTTCATTGTGACATAACCACCACTTTTTATTACGACTTAGTAGTATGCCACCCTGCCATTGTGTCATATCCGCCATTATGTACTATATTGGCGCGCTTGTAATAAAATTGTTGAGCAACCCCAGCTCAACCTTGTATATTATTGAATGTACTGGAATTTTGTATCAAGGAATTGTCTGCCAGCAAGAAATACTCTTCCTTGCTGGTTTAAACAAAAGGTCAGTCTTCCGGTAATTATTTTACTGAAGGACCGGTCCTGACAACCTTGGTATCAGAGCCAGGCTGACTGTAGGAAGCCACTAGGTGCGCTCGCTAATCGGTTATTAGCGAATATTTGCTATTCAGCATTTTTACATCTGTAGCAATTTTCTGTTGGTCATCATAAATTTATGACTTGACTATTCGGAATTTTTGTCTACTTTGGTAGATGGCCAGCAACGACTGTGATGCACTAGTGTTCGCCAACATTCCTAAGGGGTTTGTCAAGCTCCTCTTCGCCATCACCAAAGTCGCGATTGGGCCATCCACCCGTCCCGAGTTTACACTCTACCGTCACAAGCTCAACGACAGCGTGTCAATGCACCAGGCTGTGGTGCACTTCAAGGGAGGGCGTTCTGAAGTGCGCCGCCTCCGATTTGTGGGCAGGGCCATGCCTATGGAGAGGCATGCCATGCAAATGGCTGCCCGTGAGGCGATAGCTGGTCTCCGGGACATCCTTCCTTAAATGAAGACTCGTCGCTACCATTACCTCCCATGCCACGTGCCCTACACTTGCCACTATGCATTTGCTTGCGCAAATGGGGAACGTGATGAAGCCATTAAATCAATGGTTGAGTACCTCAAGGCACTTGAGGCAGCCTTTGATAATCTTGTGGACGACTTGGTGGCTACGCGTATGGAATTGGTCCAGAGTGGCTCCGCCAACAGGAGGGAGCTACTCCATACTGCACCACCAATGACATTTGTCTCGTCCGCCGCATCCTACGCACCTTCCATCTTAGCCACCACTCGCCGCCTGCCTACCACTGAGGAGTTTGACCAGGTCATTGCTCCTACCCCAGTCAGAGCTGCACCACCTGTTGCACCTGCTTCAACGCCTCGGACCCATACTCCGCATCTGGAGCCTATTAGTGAGGAGGAAGTTGAGTCTCCAGCACCACTGGGCCTTACCCTCGGCAGGCCGAGGGAAATTTTCAACATCTCCGACTAGTGCGTTATTCCGCGATGCACTGTGCTCGCTTGTAATATGTGTGTGATATGTAAAATAGGTTGATGGGAGTAGTCTGTTTGCGCATCATGTAGGATCTTGGAGGAGTGCACTAACTTAAATAACATGTCAGGAAGGTGTACACACATCCCGAGTGACGTATGTATAATTAGTACCCGCGTGTAAAATATGTACTAGGCGGTCCTTCTCCGTGCGCAATCTAGCAGTTTATTTCAAAAATCTCTTTGGAGCTCGTGTTTTGTCGCTTTTGCAAAATCTTGGTTTGTTTTGCTGCTCGGTTCTTCTCATAATTTCTGCAATAATACCCCAGAGTAAGAAATGACTCGTCCCTGGACGCGTTCCATGCCAAGTCCGCCGGAGGAAAATTATGGCACACAGACAGACAACAATTTCACACAGGGGCAGTCAAGTCAGCAGGGCAGCGAAACATCATTTTCCCAAGTGTGCCGTCTTTATGAGCAAAGTCAGCAACAGCACTAAGAAATGATGAACCATGTCATTAACATGGGAAATCACCGTGAGCCATAACAGCAACACTCAAAATTATCAGAATTTCAGAAGACACGTCCAACAACGTTTTCGCACACAGACAAACCTCTTGAGGCCGATGATTGGTTTCGAGATATTGAAAGGAAATTAATTGTGGCTCAATGCTCAGATCGTGAAAAGGTGCTGTACGCTCCACATTACCTTACTAGAGCAGCCGCATCATGGTGGGAAAATTTTCTACTTATGCATCCCGACATAAATAATATCACCTGGGAAGATTTCAAGGAAGGCTTCCGTGGGGCACACATCCCTAAGAGCATTATGAAGATCAAGAAAAGAGAATTTGATGACCTCAAGCAAAGGGGCATGACAGTACCGGAGTACAACAGTCAGTTTACGCAATTATCCCGTTATGCCAATGAAGAGCAAATGACTGAAAACAAGAAGATGGAGAAATTCCTGGATGGACTGGCACCGGCACTAAAATGCCAGTTAGTCGTACACATTTTTCCAGATTTGAAGACACTGGTGGACAAAGCCATTACGTTGGAAAATGAATGTCGTAGTCTGGAAGACATTCGCAAGAGAAAAAGGGATCAGACCAACCACCCTCGCAACAACAAGAAAATAATAAGCTTCCAGAGAAATGGGGCGAACAAACCCACGATAAATGACACACGTCCAAACAAGAATTTTCATGCAAGAGACAAGGATTTCACCTATCGCCCAGGTGTTACCTGCTACGCATGTGGAGAAGAGGGACACTATGCTAAACAGTGCCCAAAGCCAAGAAACTCAGCACCGTAGCCAAACAGCAACAGAAACAATTCCGCGCCCAAGCGTAACAACTTCAACCCCAATAATAATCACATGAAAGGCCACCTGAACCATGTGACCAAGGAGCAAGCACAGGATGCCCCGGATATCGTACTCGGTACGTTCCCTGTCAACACAATACCTGCCACGGTTTTGTTTGATTCTGGAGCTTCTCATTCGTTCGTTTCGAAGAGTTTTGCTTTGCAACATGGTTTTTCAATACTTCCCTTGGGAAAATCAATGACCATCAAGTACCCCGGAAGTAAGCAGATCACTCAGAATTACTGCCAAGGTTTGACCATTGAAATTGAAGGATTAAAGTTTCACGCAAACCTCATCGTGTTGGAAAACAAGGGATTGGATGTTATCCTGGGTATGGATTGGCTAACCACCAATAAAGGATTTATCGATTGCTTCAACAGGACAGTGATTCTTACCCATCATCACGGAAAGACAATAAGAGTCGCAGCTCAAGAAAGGCCAGTATCACGGCAACCAAAATTAAACAAGGTAGATACTTCTGAATTAAGCAATGTACCAGTTGTATGTGAATTTCCGGACGTATTTCCTGAAGAACTACCAGGCATTACACCAGACAGAGAAACAGAATTCATTATTGAGCTAGCACGTGGAACCACCCCCATATACAAGAAACCGTACAGAATGGCACCATCCGAGTTGGTTGAATTAAAGAAACAAATCAAGGAATTGCTGGACAAAGGTTTTATACGGGCCAGCTCCTCACCTTGGGGTTCGCCAGTATTATTCACCAAAAAGAAGGATGGGACCATGAGATTGTGTATAGACTACCGAGCGCTCAACATGGTCACAATCAAGAACAAATATCCGATGCCACGGATAAATGATTTATTTGACCAGCTCGCGCAAGCCAAGGTTTTCTCAAAAGTTGACTTAAGGTCAGGTTATCATCAATTGAAAGTACGAACAGAAGATATCCCGAAAACAGCATTCACCTCCAGATACGGACTTTATGAATTTACAGTAATGCCGTTTGGACTGACCAACGCCCCCGCATATTTCGTCCACCTCATGAACAAAGTATTTATGAAATTCATGGACAAATTTGTGGTGGTATTTATTGATGATATCTTGGTATATTCAAAGACACCGGAAGAACATGCTGAACACCTCCGCATTGTACTAGGAGAATTAAGGAAACACCAACTTTACGCCAAATTCAGCAAATGTGAATTTTGGTTGAGACAAGTGGGTTTCCTAGGACACGTATTAACACAAGAAGGAATTGCTGTAGATCCGGATAAAGTTAAAGCCGTACTTGGTTGGAAGTCACCAGCCAGTGTAACGGATATACGAAGTTTCCTTGGTATGGCCGGATATTACAGAAGGTTTATTGAAGGATTTTCCACCATAGCCAAACCAATGACACAGTTACTCAAGAAGGATAAGATGTTCGTATGGACCGAAGCATGTGAGAAAAGCTTCCAAGAACTCAAAAAGAGGTTAACAACAGCCCCAGTATTGATTGTACCAGACATACACAAGAGTTTTGAAGTATATTGCGACGCATCCCGAAAAGGCCTCGGATGCGTACTAATGCAAGAAGGCAAAGTAGTCGCCTACGCTTCCCGGCAACTACGAAAACATGAAGAAAATTATCCTACTCACGATTTGGAGTTGGTAGCAGTCATTCATGCACTCAAGGAGTGGAGGCACTTTTTGCTTGGGAATCGCTGTGAAATATATACGGACCATAAGAGCCTCAGATATACTTTCACGCAGCCAGAACTCAATCTACGACAACGACGCTAGCTGGAACTGGTAAAAGATTATGACATTGGTATACAGTACCACCCAGGAAAAACAAACATGGTAGCAGATGCTCTCAGCCGTAACCCCAGCCCGAACAAGGGCAGCCTACAAAACCTGAGACCCGAATTTCAGCAAGAATTCGCCAGACTCAACCTGATGATGGTCACTAAAGGCGAAGTGTCAAATCTAGAAATACATCCTACGCTAATAGAACAAATAAAGAAGGCTCAGCACGGGCACCCCAACATCGAAGGTATAAAAAGAAAAGTAAGGCAAGGCAAGGCCTCAGAATTTACCGTAGACAGTGAAGGAATATTATGGTTCGGAGACAGACTCTGCGTACAAAATAGCAACGACCTTAAACAGCAAATTCTAGCAGAAAGCCACACCGCTCCATACTCAATCCACCCTGGAGGGATGAAAATGTACAAGGACATTGAGGAAAGATTTTGGTGGCACGGCATGAAGAGGGATATAGCCACATTTATCGCATGCTGCGATTCATGTCAACGCATTAACTCCGAGCACCAAAAATCCACAGGACTCTTACAGCCAAACAAGATACCAGAATGGAAATGGGACGATATTGGAATAGATTTTATTGTTGGACTACCACGGTCACAACACGGTAATAATGCCATATGGGTCATCACAGATAGACTGACCAAGGCAGCACACTTCATACCAGTCAAGACAACCCACACCACCCAAAAGCTTGCCAAGCTTTACCTCGCCCGTATAGTATGCCTACATGGGGTTCCAAAGACTATCATATCCGACAGAGGCACTCAGTTCGTCTCCAAATTTTGGGACTAGTTGCAACAAGCCCTCGGAATGCAACTAACGTTCAGTACAGCTTATCACCCCCAGACAGGAGGACAAACGAAACGAGTAAATCAAATACTTGAAGACATGCTAAGGGCATGTGTCCTCGCATATGGGACCAGTTGGGAGGCAAGATTACCATATGCCGAGTTTTCATACAACAATGGTTACCAAGCCAGCCTGCAGATGGCACCGTTCGAAGCCTTGTACGGACGAAGATGCCGTACTCCATTAAACTGGTCAGAAACAGGAGACAGTCGTATATTCGGCCCAGATATGTTGAAGGAAGCTGAGGAGAGAGTAAAAATAATACGGGATCGACTCAAAACAGCCCAAAGCCGACAGAAGAGCTACTACGATCAAAAGCATCGGGAAATAAGCTTTGAGCCCGGTGAAGACATGTACTTACGTGTATCACCTATGAGAGGACTGCAATGATTCAAAGTCAAAGGGAAACTAGCACCCCGATTCATCGGACCCTTTTGTATAATTGCACGGAGAGGCACAGTAGCTTATTAGCTGGACCTTCCCAAGGAACTGCCAGACGTCCACGACGTGTTTCACGTCTCACAACTACGGAAGTGTGTAAGCAACCCAGAGAAGCATGTGCCACATGAGAATCTTGACGTGCAACCAGATCTCACCTACCGAGAACACCCAGTAAATTTTTTTGGAAGAGTCTGAAAGGAGAACCCGTCAGAAGACTATTAAATTTCTCAAGGTTCAGTGGAGTAATCAGACAGAGGATGAGGCAACATGGGAAAGGGAAGATTTCCTTCACAACACCCACACCTATTTGAGGATCAGCTGAAATCTCGGGGACGAGATTTTTCCTAAGGGGGTAGGTGTTGTAACACCCCAAATTTTTGAGTTGGTTTTTCTTCCAAACTTTTGGCCTTTTTGGAAGGGGGTTGTTTGATCTTCTCTTAAAACCCTTCTAAAATATCTTTGGGCCAAAGTTTGTGTGTCTTCTCAAGCTTGGTTTTTGATCTTGAAGATTTTTTCTCTTGTGTTGGCTCAAGCACAAGTTGAGTTTCAAAAGAGGTTATTTGAATTCTCCTCTTCTTGATTTAAACCTCTCAGGTTTGACCTTGGACTTATCTTCCCCTCCATCCTCCATCTTGCCATGACTACAACAGAAATATTTCTCTCCAAGACCCTCTTCACACCTTAGGATAAGTCTCTCATCAATTCCAGTAAGTTTTGAACTCATTGGGATTTTTCCTCTATTTAATTTACTCCAAAAACTATTTCTGTCTTTTATAGTGGACCTTGGTGATTTACAAAGGAACCACCATGTCCATCTTGTTATTTGATTCCAAACTAACCTTCCTAGATGGTCCTTAGTACCCACAACCTAGATCCATCTTGTTTCACTGGTTCACAGTTCAAAATTTTCAAATTTCACCTACTGCAAGTTTGGACCAGATTTGCAAAATTTGGTGAAATTCATATTTCTCTTCTTCTAAAAATACTGTGAAAAATCAGGCAGCCTATAGATGCATCAAGAGGCCACTCCAGCAAATATCAGCCCGAGAAACATTTCCCTCATACCATAATCATTTCATCAAACACCTAGCATGCACTGTGCTGTCAGGTTCAGAAACTGCTAACTGAAACTGTCGACAGTGCAGTTCGACAGTTCGTCAGTTCGTCAGAATAACAGCGACAATCTCGCCAGTGCCTGCCTTGGATCGACGCACACTTCACCTCCTGCTGATCCAACGCGCCGCACGCTCGCTTGGCTGCTTCTGGGCGTCGGTGGCGCTCTGGCCCGACCACGCCGGCGACTTCCACGGCAACAGCACCGCCCGTGGAGGCTTATAGAAGTCTCCCCACGGCTCGACGCCGTTTGGCGCCACCCAAGTTACCCCAGCGCTCCGCGTGGCCATCTCCACTGCCAGCGCACGCCTGCAGCACCGTCGACGTGGCCTGGCGCGCGCAGAGCGTGTTTTCTGCTGCCGACGTGCCGCACGGCCGTTCCGTCGGGGACAGCCCGTAATCGTCTCTCCCCTGCTGAGTTAGGCACGAGAATGGAACCACTACACCTCCTAGTCGATGCTCAAGCCCCTAAACCCACCGTCCAGCCACTGCATCGCCATAACCACTCACCGGACTTATCCCGTTCACGGCAACTGCCTCAGGCCGGCTATATAAAGCACCCCCGAGCTCGTTCTCGAGCCCGCACACCTCCACCATCTCCCTAGACCGCGCCCAGCCTCTGGAAGAGCCTCGAGGGGCCCTTCTTCCCCAAGTCCGGCCAACTCCGTCCGCCTCGGGCTCCAGCAGCATTCTCTCCGGTGAGAGCTCCTCCGCCACCGTGGACTCGAGCGTAGCACCCTGGAACCTACCTAAACCTAACCCCCACTTCAATTCGACCCCAGGAACTCTCTCCGACGAGGCCCACGACCAGCCGAGCCGCCGTCCGCCGAAGACAGGGTCGCCGTCGACGTGGGGCTCGCCGACACTCAACTCCACTACTAATCGACGCGGAAGTTCACCAGGAGGCTGTACGTACCCTTCTCTCCCCCTAGCTCGCCGTGGATCAGTGCCGGCGACCACCGCAGCACCTGGCGCCGGCGCGACTCTGTCTCAGAGTTCAAACCCGACGAGTGGGACCCCTCGTCAGCCTCTCACCTCTCCCCTGAACCGTTTTTCTGTAAGCGCATTCGCGCAAAGTACGTTTTCTCCTTCAGTTGGCGTACTGCGTACTGGTTCGCTTTTCTGTTTTATATTCTAGCCACTGGAATTTTTTTGTTTCATTACAGATGAGTCCCTGGACAGAAACTCTAATATCTTTTTAACTAAAGATGATTTTGAGTTGATTCTTTTTCTGTCCTCTTTAGTTTTCTGTCTAGTTTTTTGTCATGTTTATGTGAAATTTTTTTGGAGCAACTTTATTTGCGCACGCGGTATTTATCTTAGTATCCATTTGTTTGAATACGTAGATACCGAAGGACGTGACGGAGCCGCGAACCACACCGAGTTAGACTCCGACTTCTCAGAACCAGGCAAGCATGTTTGAACTTTTGATATGATGAGTGTGTTGCATGTTTGCTCGAGTAGTTCTTCTCATAAGCATGGTCATATAAGCATTTGTGTATGGTTATATTTCATGCAAGCAAGCTTCGGGTGAGCCCCGAATGATAATGTTTGAACCACCTCGATCATGTAGTGACATGATGGGTGGTATGCTGGTATTGTTGGAGCATGCCAGTAGTTGGTTAACTTATTATCAACGGAGATCATGTCGTGATTCCGTTCATCTCCTTTTTGGTACTATCATAGGCCGTCTGTTATGATTACGGTCTAGTCAGTTGTAAACCACTTCCCGATTACACACCAAGTAGAGGGGCCGGGATGAGGGTTCCATGGCCCTGGATCAAAGCCTGTCATCCGGTCAGGGGCATGGGTGTTTCCGGTTGGGATCGAGAGGGGGGCACCCCTTAGAGCGCGCATATATAAATTTGATCCCATGCTATTCGTGGTTGTAGCCTCCCCGTCTTAAAGTTTTTCGTGAACGTTGTCACGGGTGATTCCGGGTAGCAGGATGTAAAATGGGTGTGTACTGGTTAGTTGGGTTTCTACTAAAACACCGTAGACGGTACTAGTCCCCGTGGCTAGTAGAATCCGTTGGCTATGAGTAAATAGTACAAGCTCTGCAGAGTTAAATCTTTCAAGTAGCCATGTTTATGGCCTAGGGTCAATCTTCGTGTCAACCCGGTGACCGTCTCCAGTAAATTCTTGATGGTAACAAGAGTATTGATTTCGTCAAGTTCATTTGGTAGATGAACTCACCAATTATCTCTGTATTGATTTACTTCCTGAAGTATTTCATCATTATACTATTGTTATTTATTATCCCTTTTTGTGATGTCGCTCAGACGTCCGACTGTGGCATTCTTTTCTAATCCCTTTATGTGATGTCGCTCAGACGTCTGACAGTGGCATTCTTTTTTATTTATAAGCCCTTTATGTGATGTCGCTCAGACGTCCGACTATGACATTCTTTTTATTTATAAGTCATTTATGTGATGTCGCTTAGACGTTCGATTGTGGCATTCTTTTTATTTATAAGCCCTTTATGTGATGTCGCTCAGACGTCCGACTGTGGCATTCTTTTATTTATAAGCCCTTTATGCGATGTCGCTCAGACGTCCGACTGAGGCATTCTTGTTATATATATTTTGCTATAAGCCCTTTATGTGGTGTCGCTCAAACGCCCGACTGTGGCATGCTTTCATTTATTATTCTCTCACGAGGCATCACTCAGACACTCGTTTAGTCTCCGTCTATTTATCTTATGGATTTCAGGAGGATTACCGCCCGACTTCTATTATTGCATACAGGACACCAATATTTTTATCCGGTCGCATTTTTGTTAGAATACTCATATGCATCATGTTGGCATTTATTATATCTTAAGTCCGATCTGTCTTGCGAGTACATTCAAAGTACTCACCTGGCTTGTTTATTTGGCCAGATGTGGACGTAGGCGATCTCATGGATGAAGAGTTCGATAGCGAGTACGACGTCTAGTGGAGTCCCAGTCAGTCTCTTGCGATCCTGGAGTTGATCACTGTTTTATAACTGCTTCCGCCTACCAACAAATAAATTCATCGGGTCTCACTCCGACACTCGATGAACTGTATTATATTGGAGTCTTGTCACCCACTTCATTGTGACATAACCACCACTTTTTTATTACGAGTTAGTAGTATGCCACCCTGCCATTGTGTCATATCCGCCATTATGTACTATATTGGCGCGCTTGTAATAAAATTGTTGAGCAACCCTAGCTCAACCTTGTATATTATTCAATGTACTGGAATTATGTATCAAGGAATTGTCTACCAGCAAGAAATATTGTTCCTCGCTGGTTTAAACAAAAGGTCAGTCTTCCGGTAATTATTTTACTGAAGGACCGGTCCTGACAGAGTCGAGGAAGGATCTCTGGGCGTTATTGCTACAACATGCTTGATAATTATAATATGTTATTCTGTACTCTCTTCTACTGTTGCAAGATTGGTGGTTTCTAGAAGATCCTAGTCTTCGATAGGACTAGCTTCCCCCCTCTTATTCTGGCATTCTGCAGCTTAGTCCTCAGATACTACCCCTTTTCATTGATACCGATGCATATGTAGTGTAGATCCTTACTTGCGAGTACTTTGGATGAGTACTCACGGTTGCTTTGCTCCCCCTTTTCCCCCTTCTTTCTTCCTTCTGGTTGATGCAACCAGATGGTGGAGTCCAGGAGCCAGAAGCCACCTTTGACGACTGCTACTACCCCGATGGAGGCTACTTCTACTTGAAGACCGCCGTCGACCAGGAATAGTTAGGAGGTCCCAGGCAGGAGGCCTTGCCTTTTGGATCGTTGATGTTTTGTGCTAGCTTTCTTAAGGAAAACTTGTTTAACTTATGTCTGTACTCAGATATTAGTGCTTCCGCTGACTCTTGTGTATTCGAGCCCTCGAGGCCCCTGGCTTGTAATATAAAGCTTGTATTATTTTAATTTGTGTCTAGAGTTGTGTTCCGATATCTTCCAGTGAGTCCCTGATCTTGGTCGTACACATTTGCGTGCATGATTAGTGTATAGTCAAATCGAGGGCGTCACAAGTTTGTATCAGCGTCGACTACCTGTAGGAACCCCCTTTCCAACTCCTTGGCCGAAGTTGAGTCTAGTCATTGAAAAACTTTTACTAACATGGCTGTGTGGCTTACGGGCCCACGCGCCATTGGATGGTACTAGGATCTTTTACTCCTCTTCTATACTCTGGGATTCTGATCTCTCTCCTATTTGGGTTAAATGATTTTGCTAAAATCTAACTTTAGGTTCTCGAAAATACTTCTCCCGGAGAGCCCCTTCAGTCAAGATGGTCGCCAGCTTCATCAGAAGATTCTGGACATAATATTTGATGTTTTTTGAGGTTCTTCTGGCCTCCGCATTTGCAATTCCTTACCTTCGCTATATCCATTTGGATAACGAATTACACTTGTCATTCATCCAATCAATTCTCCATTGCTATTGTTATTACAAGATACCCCGAAACATCTTCTGGTATTCCATATATCGATTGTGCCACTGCTTTGCAGTTCAGTGCCACATGAATACCCTTATGGATAATTCCTCCCATTTACCGAGTATCCGCTCATCCCCATTCATGTGTTTCACAAGTCTCGGAAATATCATTCGACCTTCGGAAAATCCTGAGCAACCTATTGCTCTTGAAATTCTTGCTTGCTTACATTATGGTTAACCCCATAAGTCTAGTAATCCTATTGACATCCTTTGTCATTATCATTTTGAGTTCGTTGATTCAACATGTTGCGAATGCTCGCAATCCTAGATCCTAGAATTCATCTTTCTGGCTCACACGTCATGTTGAACATGAGCTGGTTCTCAACTAATCTGTTTATCGTCGATGGTACCCTTAGGCCTATTCAACTTATGCATCCTTTATCAGAACATTTGCTTCTGATCGTTTGATTTGGTAATCATAACTCCTTTGCATTTGAGTTTTGAATTAGTCAGTTATTTCTATAAACTAATCTCTCTGTATTCTTTCTTCTCCTGGTTGAGTACCGATGCTCACATCAGATCCCTTGTAGACCACCAGACCCTTTGTTGGATTTTATCCGACAACGTCCTTCATATTCAAATAACTTGTGAGTTCAGCGATGCAATATAATGCCTTGGGTTATATCATCTGCTTTCTCAACCATGCTCTGCCTTCGAGCTTGTATGATTTGCTCCTGAAGTTTGCGTAGTATGAGTCTAAGATGCCTCGATGGGTTGAACTTATGGCTTCCTGAATCTGTGCAAACCCGAAAGTTTTCCAAGGTTCATACTCCTCTAGTAATTCACCAGGCAAGTCTTCGCATTCAATTCGTTTTTAATAGAGCAGTGAATGAAAGCTTATGCATTGAAGAAGTGGGAGTCAACCTTGAACTTTCTGTTCGTGCGCATGGACACGATGTAGATCTTATCATTAAAGCTTCTCTTCAATTAATTATCCCCTTGATATAAGTTCATCTTATATCTGGGAACTGGACTTTTTCAAACGTGGTTCCGACCATGTTCTCCATTAAATACCATTTCTCGTGCAGGTTTAAGCACTTGTCTCCTACTGAGCAATACCCCCAGCCCAACCTCTACTTTGAGCTGTCATCGAGTATTACCCCTCTGGTATCTCGAGTTTATAATGGAACTGCATAGCTTCTTATGAGTTCTTCATTAAGTGTTACATTTTCACGGAATGCAATTTTCCTCGGGTTCTGAGATGTTTGACACTCAAGGACCCCGATAAGTGAATCAATTCCGCACTTTGATTCAATAACTCTAAGTAATCTCCATTGCTTATGAGTTTATTAATTCTTCTAGTCGTATCTAGCCTGATCGGCTATATCATTATTGTGCATCTTTTTAACTGTGCTACCTGGTCCTTCTTCCCGGAGCACCATTTCGACAATGAGCTAAGCTTACGCCGATCTTCCTCGGCATATCATTTCTCCTTGAAAAACTAGCTTGATTTCAAGTTTGTATTGTACTAGTGGTTTCTATAACTTTTCGCTCCATCATTCATTTGACTTGATGTCATCGCCGATCGATTAGATCCTAATTAAATCTCTCGACGAATGTGTCGTGATCATCATTAACAATGATTTGCCTTCTTCCAAGTTGTGAATCGAATTCATGATGGGAAATAACATCCTTTCCCCTCGATGATTTGTGTTAACATCGACAACATTCTTGCATTCCCTCTAACACAAACTTGTTCTTGTTTTGTGTTATACCTTGAGCTCCTTGTTATCCGACTTATGATATGCTCTACCTTGGAGTACAACCATCTTTCATGTCAAGAATGTCGTGAGAATTTCACCACCCCTTCGTTCGTTCTCTGGTCCCCATGTTGTTTCTAACCGAAAACCCAACAATTGAAGTATGATGTGCGAATCCAAAACTTCTAGCAAACCGAATGCTTTGAAGTGAATGGTCGATATTTCATTCCAACCCTTCTGGTTATTAAACCTCCATGCTAACATCGATCTTGCTACTTGGTACGTATTTCCAGGTGCATTTTGTTCAGTACTTAATTGTGGATGTTCTCCACAAACACACTTCATTATATATCCTGGTGTATCCAAAGTCTGATCTTTACCCAATGACCATGTCGGTGCTATCTCGAAGCATGTCGATGGTACTCCGAAGATCCACAAGAACATTGTAAGAGGACGGCTAAATGTTTCTTGATCAACTATCCAATCATTGTGTGGGTACATATCATAATTCTTCTTACCCCTTTTATCTATATGGTCATGACTCTGATCTCCTGACACGTATATCATGCCCTGCTTAATCTTGGGAATGATATACTCCTATTCATTGTGTTTAAACACATTTTCCTTTCCATTTGTTTGTTTAACCTTAATTTGATATAGATATAATCTAAGCAGTAATGATTTTCTGCTTATGTAATCACCTTGGTGTACAACTCTGTCAGTGAGACCCTGTTACTATTGTTGATAACATTCGGTAACCATCGATGGACGAGAACTTTGCCTATTGGTCCGCCTCGTTTCAACGAGCAGGAAAATGGTTCTCTTTGTCCCTCGCCCTTGGAACCAACGTTGTTGCCAACATAACTGACAAGCTATCCTCTGACATGCCTTGCTACCATGATCGTGTAAGACGTCACCGCCCTTCCTACTGTTAACCCACATGGTGGGACCATAACCCACAATTCCCCAAGATCAAAACCTGACTCTCTGTACACCCCCCGTTTCCAAGGTTATTCCTCACGCTTGGCTTCGTGTGCAATTCGCGAGCCACCTTCCTGGTGATCTATTCTGAGATCAGACGTAATACTCATTCTCATTACTCTTGACCCCTTTCACACCTTGTTTTAGGCAACAACGATTGTCTCTCCGCTTGAAAGCTCTTATGATATCTTCTTACTTTGCTCACGATGAGCTTCATTTGTTCAAATCGAGAGATACTCATGTGTTCATTATTGGGATACCCACCCCCCCAATGATATTTCCCCTTGTAACATTCTACTGTTGTAGAGCTGCCCCTTACCTATTCGTAAGTACAATGTAGTTCCCGAAGAAAGGGCGACAACTACTTCATGAAGCTTTGGAATAAAGAATTGAAGACATGAACAAAAGGGAATAACTTCTTTGAGAATATATGTTAGAATATCGTAACCAGAACTTCCCCCTACTTTACCTCGTAAATCTCGGGATGAGATTTCTTATAGTGGAGGAGATTTGTAACACCCCGAGAATCCTACTACAGTAATATCACCCTAATGATGCCATGTCACCATGCTTGCTAAGCTAATTATCACTTGATGAAAAACCAAAGTCAAATTCAAATTCAAATGATAGTAAATTTCAGATTTCTCAAACATGAAAACAAAACTGTTCATCATGTGACAAATAATCCTTTGTTAGTATTGGTGGTGGACTAACAATTTTTGCAAAAGGTTTAAATGCCCTAAGCTATTTGAAGCAGAGGTTTTAAAAGAAAGAAAAGCAAAATAGAAATTACAAAAAGGTTAAAAGGCATAAACTGTTATTGTTCAAGTGGGCTCTAGTGTGCACATGGCCCAACCCACCTCCACCTCATCCCTTTCCTCTGTACAGGAGACAGGGAGGGCGTGGCACGCATCCACGGAGCCATGGCCATGGATGGCCGGCATGAGCCCCCCTAGGCCTATATGGATGCCTCCTCGTCCCCTGGCAAACCCTAGCTTAGCCATTTCCCCTCGCGCCGCCTTCTTCTTCTTCGCGCAGGGTCGAGCCACCATCGCCATGGAACTCCTCGCTCGCGTGCTCTCCAGCCACCTGGTGCCCTAGGACTATGCCAGCGAGCTCCACCATCAACCCCTTCTTCGACTACAACCCCAGCTCGAGCCGAGGAGCGCTGCATCGCCGGATATCCCGCCGTCTTCCCCAACTCGGGCACCGCATCACATCATCGTCGCTCGTCGCCAGATCTCCGAGCCTTCCCCGACCCCCTCGAGCTCGCGAACGACTTCCTAGTGAGCACCTCCACCGATTTTTTTCCTTCCTTAGTCGAGCCCGTCGTCGTAGACGCCATGTACCACCGTGCTACTTCTCGAGCTTGTGTTGTATTCCCTCGAAGAGGAAAGGGAGATGCAGCACACTAGCGTAAGTATTTCCCTCAGTTTTTGAGAACCAAGGTATCAATCCAGTAGGAGACCACGCGCGAGTCCCTCGCACCTGCACAAACAAATAAGAACTTCGCAGCTAACGCGATAAGGGGTTGTCAATCCCTTTATGGTCACTTACGAAAGTGAGATCTGATAGAGATGATAGTTTATATTTTTGGTATTTTTTATTATAAGAACAGAAAGTAAAAGCGGAAAAAGTAAAGTAGACGTAGATTTATATGTTGAGAATAGACACGGGGGCCATAGTGTTCTCTAGTGGCTTCTCACATGATAGCGATATTCTACGGCGGGTAAACAAATTACTGTCGAGCAATTGATAGAAAAGCGAATAATTATGAGACTATCTAGGCATGATCATTATATATAGGCATCACGTCCGAGACAAGTAGACCGACTCCTGCATGCATCTACTACTATTACTCCACACATCGACCGCTATCTAGCATGCATCTAGTGTATTGAGTTCATAAGAACAGAGTAACGCCTTAAGCAAGATGACATGATGTAGAGGGATAAAATCAAGCAATATGATATAAACCCCATCTTTTTATGCTCAATGGCAACAATACAATAAGTGCCTTGCTGCCCCTACTGTCACTGGGAAAGGACACCGCAAGATTGAACCCAAAGCCAAGCACTTCTCTCATTGCAAGAACTATAGATCTAGTAGGCCAAACCAAGCCAATAATTTGAAGAGACTTGCAAGGATGTTATGAGCACACATAAAGAGTTCAGAAAAGAACCAAATATTTCTCATAGATAATCTTGATCATAAATCCACAATTCATCGGATCACGACAAACACGCCGCAAAAAGAGATTACATCGAATAGATCTCCTCGAAGACCGAGGAGAACTTTGTATTGAAATCCAAAGAGGGAGAAGAAGCCATCTAGATACTAGCTATGGACCCAAAGGTCTGTGGTAAACTACTCACAACTCATGGCGAGGCGATGATGATGATGATGTAGAAGCACTCTGTGATGGACCCCCCCCCCTCCGGTGGAGCTCCGGAACAGGACCCAAGATGGGATCTCACGGGAACAGAAGGTTGCGGCGGTGGAATTAGGGTTTTCTCTCTGTTGCTCGGATGGTTAGCGGTACGTAGGCTAATATAGGAGGAAGAGGGCACCGGGGGCCTTATGTGGGACCCACGAGGCAGGGGGCGCCCCCAACCCTCGTGGGCACCACATGGCCCCTACTCTGTGGTTCTCAAGTCTCCCGTGTGTGATTTTCTCCAAAAATATCTCTCCCGAAGGTTTCATTCCGTTTGGACTCCGTTTGATATTCCTTTTTCGCAAAACCCTGAAACGGGCAAAAAACAGCAATATGGACTAGGCCTTTGGGTTAGTAGGTTAGTCCCAAAAAATAATATAAAAGTGTATGACAAAGCCCATTAAACATCCAAAACATCATAAATAATAGCATGGAACAATAAAAAATTATAGATATGTTGGAGACGTATCAAGCATCCCCAAGCTTAATTCCTGCTCGTCCTCGAGTAGGTAAATGATAAAAACAGAATTTTTGATGTGGAATGCTAACCAACATAGTTTTTCAATGTAATTCTCTTAATTTTGGCATGAATGTTCAGATCTGAAAGATTCAAGACAAAATTATATATTGACATAAGAAATAATAACACTTCAAGCATACTAACAAAGCAATCATGTCTTCTCAAAATACTATGGCTAAAGAAAGTTATCCCTACAAAATCATATAGTCTGGCTATGCTCCCTCTTCATCACACAAAATATTCATATCATGCACAACCCCGATTTCAGCCAAGCACTTGTTTTCATACTCTATTCTTTCAAACCTTTCAACTTTCACGCAATACATGAGCGTGAGCCATGGACATATCACTATGGGTGGAATAGAGAGGTGGTTGTGGAGAAGACAAAAATGAGGGAGATAGTCTCACATCGACTAGGCGTATCAATGGGCTATGGAGATGCCCATCAATAGATATCAATGTGAGTGAGTAGGGATTGCCATGCAACGGATGCACTAGAGCTAAATATGTATGAAAGCTCAACAAAAGAAACTAAGTGGGTGTGCATCCAACTTGCATGCTCACGAAGACCTAGGGCATTTGAGGAAGCCCATCGTTGGAATATACAAGCCAAGTTCTATAATGAAAATTCCCACTAGTATATTAAAGTGACTAAACATGAGACGCTCTATCATGAAGAATATGGTGCTACTTTGAAGCACAAGTGTGGAAAAAGATAGTAGCAATTGTCCCTTTTTCTTTTTTTTGGGCCTTTCTTTTTTTCTCTGGCCTTTCTTTTTTTTTTGTGTGTGGAGGTGCTTTATTGATTTAGCCTTTCCTCCCATGGGACAATTCTCTAATAATGATGATCATCACACTTTTATCGAATTACAACTTGATATTACAACTCGATACTAGAACAACATATGACTCTATATGAATGCCTCTGGCGGTGTACCAGGATGTGCAATGAAACAAGAGTGACATGTATGAAAAATTATGCATGGTGGCTTTGCCACAAATACGATGGCAACTACATGATCATGCATGGCAATATGACAATATGATGCGTGTCATATGAACGGAATGGTGGAAAGTTGCATGGCAATATATCTCGGAATGGCTATGGAAATGCCATGATAGGTAGGTATGGTGGCTGTTTTGAGGAATAATATGGTGGCTGTTTTGAGGAAGGATATAGTGGGTGTATGGTACCGGCGAAAGTTGCGCGGTACAAGAGAGGCTAGCAATGGTGGAAGGGTGAGAGTGAGTATAATCCATGGACTCAACATTAGTCATAAGAACTCATATACTTATTGCAAAAATCTACGAGTCATCAAAACAAAGCAATCAACGCATGCTCCTAGGGGGGAGGTTGGTAGGAGTTAACCATCGCGCGCCCCCGACCTCCACACAAAGGTTGACACTTTACAAATACCTCATGCTCTAACTTCGTCACGTAGCGGTTCACCATACGTGCATGCTACGGGAATCACTAACCTTAACACAAGTATTTCTCAATTTCATAATAACTCCACTAGCATGACTCTAATATCACTATCCGCATATCTCAAAAAATTTATCAAGCATCCAACTTCTCATCATATTCAATGCACTTAGTGTGAAAGTTTTTAATACATTGATATGGGATGTCTATCATGTGAAGACTAGTTTTATAGCCTAAACCAAGGTTGGGGATATTGTTTATCGGGAACTTATCTGTCGACCCATGATAAGGGGTAAATCGGCCAATTTATTGGCATATCGGCCGATTTATTGCCATATCGACTAATTTATCGGCCGAATTATCTTATCGGCCAAACAGCGGTAAGCGATAAATCGGCCGATTTACCGGCATATCGGAAGATATCTTAAACAGTGGCCTAAACACATTATCATGCTGTCTTAATAGACTCTCAAATAGATATAAGCGAAGCATGAGAGTTCAACAATTTCTTCAAAATATTATCACTACCGTGCTCTAAAAGATATAAGTGAAGCACTAGAGCAAAAACTATTCAACTCAAAAGATATAAGTGAAGCACATAGAGTGTTCTAACAATTCCTAGGCCATATTTAACTCTCTCAAATAGGTGTGTCCAGCAAGGATAATTGTGGAAAACTAACAAGCAAAGACTCAAATTATAAAAGATGCTCCAAGCAAAACACATATTATGTGGTGAATAAAGATATAGCTCCGAGTATAGTTACCGATGGATGAAGACGAAAGAGCGGATGCCTTCCCGGGGAATCCCCAAGCTTAGGCTTTTGGTTGTCCTTGAATTTTATTTGGGGTTCCTTGGGCATCCCCAAGCTTAGGCCCTTGCTACTCTTTGTTCCATAGTCCATCAAAGCAATACTCAAAACTTGAAAACTTCACAACACAAAACTTAGACAAAAATCTCGTGACCTCCGTTAGTAAAAGAAAGCAAACCACTACTCAAAGGTACTGCAATGAATTCATTCTTTGTTTATATTGGTGTTAAACCTACTGTATTCCAACTTATTTATGGTTCATACCTCCCAATATTACTCATAGATGCATTGAAATGAGCAAACAACACACGAAAAACAGAATCAGTGAAAAACAGAACAGTCTGTAGTAATCTGCAGGTTTCGCATACTTTTGTAACTCCAAAAAATTCAAACTAAATTGGTAAACGTGAGGAATTTGTCTATTAATCATCTGAAACAAGAATCAACTAAATAGCATGCTCCAGTAAAATCTGATGACCGTTCTAGCAAGCGCTAACGATTCTGTTTTTCACAGCAAGATCACATAAACTTCACACAAGTCTTCCAAAAGGTTCTACTTGGCACAAACACTAAAAATACACAAAACCACATCTAAAAAGAAGCTAGATGCAATATTTATTCCCTAAAAGCAGAAAAAACAAAAAATTTAAAATTGGGTTGCCTCCTAACAAGCGCTATCATTTTACGCCCTTAGCTAGGCATGATACATGATAGATCTAGGTATTGCCATCTTTGGAAGGCAATCCATAAGTGGCTCTCATAATAGATTCATATGGTAATTTGATTTTATTTCTAGGAAAGTGTTCCATGACTTTACTTAACGGAAATTAGAATCTAATATTTCCTTCCTTCATATCAATAATTGCACCAATCGTTCTAAGGAAAGGTCTACCAAGAATAATAGGACATGAATGATTGCAATCTATATCAAGAACAATGAAATCTACGGGAACATAATTCCTATTGGCAACAATAATAACATCATTAATTCTTCCCATAGGTTTCTTAATAGTGGAATCCGCAAGATGCAAATTTAGAGAACAAACATCAAGCTCATGGAACCCTAGCAAATCACACAAAGTTTTTGGGATAGTGGAGACACTTGCACCCAAATCACACAAAGCATATCATTCATGATCTTTATTTTTTATTTTAATAGTAGGTTCCCACTCATCATAAAGCTTTCTAGGGATAGAAACTTCTAACTCAAGTTTTTCTTCGTAAGATTGCATCAACGCATCAACTATGTGATTGGTGAAAGCTTTATTTTGACTATAAGCATGCGGAGAATTTAGCACGGATTGCAACAAGGAAATACAATCAATCAAGAGCAATTATCATAATTGAATCCCTTGAATTCCAAGGTAGTGGGTTCATCACTATGCAAAGTTTTAATCTCTTCACTCCCACTTTTAACAATTTTAGCATCAAGATCTAAAAACTCTGAATCATTGGGACACCTTAAAGTAGAATCATCTCCAATCCTATCTTCATCAAGATTTATGCTAGAAAACAAGGATCTAATAGGAGACACATCAATAACTTTTAGATCTTCATTTTTATTTTCATGATAGCTAGAAGAACACGCTTTTATAAAATTCTCTCTTTTAGCACGCATCCTAGCGGTTCTTTCTTTGCATTCATCAATGGAAATTCTCATGGCTTTGAGAGACTCATTGATATCATGCTTAGGTGGGATAGATCTAAGTTTCAAAGAATCAACATCAAGAGTAATTCTATCCACACTTCTAGCCAATTCATCAATCTTAAGCAATTTCTCTTCAAGCATAACATTGAAATTCTTTTGCGAGATCATAAACTCCTTAACACTATTTTCAAATTCAAAAGGCATCTTTCCATAAGAGTTGTTGTAGGAATTACCATAATTATTAGAGGAATTACTAGGAAAAGGCCTAGGATTGAAGTTCCCTCTATAAGCAATGTTACCAAAATTATTGCTACCAACAAACTTCACATCCAAAGATTCATTGTTATTCTCAATCAAAGTGGACACAGGCATATCATTAGGATTAGAAGAAGCACTCTTAGCAGCAAATAATTTCATAAGTTCATCCATCTTTCCACTCAAAACACTAATTTCTTCAATAGCATGCACTTTTTTACTAGTAGATCTTTCGGTGTGCCATTGAGAATAATTAACCATAATATTATCTAGGAGTTTGGTAGCTATTCCTAAGGTAGTTTCCATGAAAGTGTCTCCTGCGGCCGAATCTAAAAGATTTCTAGAAGCAAAATTCAAGCCAGCATAAAAGTTCTGAATAATCATCCATAGATTCAGACCATGTGTAGGGCAATTACGTATCATTAATTTCATTCTCTCCCAAGCTTGTGCAACATGCTCATGGTCTAGTTGCTTAAAATTCATAATATCGTTTCTAACAGAGATGATCTTACCAGGAGGGAAATACTTAGAGATAATAGCATCTTTGCACTTATTCCACGAATCAATATTATTTCTAGGCAAAAAAGAAAACCAAGTTTTAGCACGATCTCTAAGTCAAAACGGAAATAATTTCAATTTAACAATATTGTTATTTGTATCCCTTTTCTTTTGCATATCACACAAATCAACAAAGTTGTTTAGATGGGTAGCGGCATCTTCACTAGGAAGGCCGGAGAATTGATCTTTCATGACAAGATTCAACAAAGCAGCATTGATCTCACAAGATTCAGCATCGGTAATAGGAGCAATCGGAGTGCTAATAAAATCATTATTGTTGGTATTGGAGAAGTCACACAATTTGCTATTGTTTTGAGCCATAGTGACTAGCAAGCAATCCAACTCACACAAGCAAACAAGAAGCAAGCGAACGATAAACACACGGCAAAAGAAGGACAAATAAAGCGGCAAGGGTGAAGTGGGGGAGAGGAAAACATGAAGGAAATATGCCCTGGAGGCAATAATAAAGATGTTATTTGTATTTCCTTATATCATGATAAATGTCTTTTATTCATGCTAGAATTGTATTAATCGGAAACTTAGTAAATGTGTGAATACATAGACAAAATAGTATGTCCCTAGTATGCCTCTACTAGACTAGCTCATTGATCAAAGATTTTATGTTTCCTAGCCATAGACATGAGTTGTCATTTGATCAATTGGATCACATCATTAGGAGAATGATGTGATGGACTAGACCTATCCATTAGCTTAGCACTATGATCGTTGAAGTTTTACTGCTATTGCTTTCTTCATGACTTATACATGTTCCTATGACTATGAGATTATGCAACTCCCGAATACCATAGGAACACCTTGTGTGCTATCAAACGTCACAACGTAACTGGGTGATCATAAAGATGCTCTACAGGTGTCTCTGAAAGTATTCGTGGTGTTGGCATAGATCAATAATAGGATTTGTCACTCTGAGTGTCAGAGAGGTATCTCTGGGCCCTCTCGGTAATGCACATCATAATAAGCCTTGCAAGCAAATGACTAATGAGTTAGTCACGAGATGATGTATTACGGAACGACTAAAGAGACTTACCGGTAACGATATTGAACTAGGCATAGAGATACCGACGATCGAATCTCGGGCAAGTAACATACCGATGACAAATGGAACAATGTATGTTGTTATGCGGTTTGACCGATAAAGATCTTCGTAGAATATGTAGGAACCAATATGAGCATCCAGGTTCTGCTATTGGTTATTGACCGGAGATAAGTCTCGGTCATGTCTACATAGTTCTCGAACACGTAGGGTCCGCACGCTTAACGTTTGATGACGATCGGTATTATGAGTTTATGAGTTTTGATGTACCGAAGGTAGTTCGGAGTCCCGGATGAGATCACGGACATGACAAGGAATCTCGGAATGTCCGAGACGTAAAGATTGATATATTTGACGACTATATTCGGACACCGGAAGTGTTCCGTAAAGTTTCGGAATTAACCGGAGTGTCGGGGGGTTACCGGAACCCCCCCGGGGAAGCTATGGGCCTTAATGGGCCATAGGAGAAAGAGAGAAGGAGGGCCAGGGCTGGGCCACGTGCCCCCCACCCCTTGGTCCGAATTGGACAAGGAAGGAGGGGGGTCAGCGCCCCTTTCCTTCTCGTTCTCCCTCTCCTTCCTTCCCCCCTTCTCCCTCTTGGTGATTCCTACTAGGAATAGGATTGCAATCCTATTCCTAGTAGGATTGCTCCTCCTTGGTGCGCCAATAGGGGCCGGCTGGCCTCCCCCCTTGCTCCTTTATATACGGGGGCAGGGGGCACCCTAGAACACACAAGTTGAATTGTTTTAGCCGTGTGCGGTGCCCCCCTCCCCAGAAACACACCTCGGTCATACTGTCGCAGTGCTTAGGCGAAACCCTGCGCCGGTAACTTCATCATATCCGTCACCACGCCGTCATGCTGACGAAACTCTCCCGTGAAGCTCAACTGGATCAACAGCTCGTGGGACGTCATCAAGGTGAATGTGTGCTGAACGCGGAGGTGCCGTACTTTCTGTGCTTGATCGGTTGGATCGCGAAGAAGTTCGACTACATCAACCGCGTCACTTGATGCTTCCGCTCCCGGTCTACGAGGGTACGTAGACACACTCTCCCCTCTCGTTGCTATGCATCTGGTAGATAGATCTTGCGTGATCGTAGGAAATTTTTAGAATACTACGTTCCCCAATAGTGGCATCATGAGCCAGGTCTATGCATAGATGATATGCACGAGTAGAACACAATGAGTTGTGGGCGATACTAGTCATACTGCTTACCAGCATGTCATACTTTGCTTCGGCGGTATTGTGAGATGAAGCGGCCCGGACCAACATTACGCGTAGGCTTATGCGAGACTGGTTTCACCGTTATGAGCACTCGTTGCTTAAAGGTTACTGGTGGGTGTCTGTCTCTCTCACTTTAGCTGAATCAAGTGTGACTACGACCGGTCCTTGTGAAGGTTAAAATAGCACATACTTGACGAAACATCGTTGTGGTTTTGTATGCGTAGGTAAGAACGGTTCTTGCTAAGCCCGTAGCAGCCACATAAAACTTGCAACAACAAAGTAGAGAACGTCTAACTTGTTTTTGCAGGGCATGTTTTGATGTGATATGGTCAAGACATGATGAGTGATACGGTTTTGTATGAGATGATCATGTTTTGTAATGTTATCGGCAACTGGCAGGAGCCATATGGTTGTCGCTTTATTGTATGAAATGCAATCGCCATGTAATTGCTTTACTTTATCACTAAGCGGTAGCGATAGTCGTAGAAGCAATAGTTGGCGAGACGACAACGATGCTACGATGGATATCAAGGTGTCGCGCCGGTGACGAAGGTGATCATGACGGTGCTTTGGAGATGGAGATCAAAAGCACAAGATGATGATGGCCATATCATGTCACATATTTTGATTGCATGTGATGTTTATCTTATTATGCTTCTTATTTTGCTTAGTACGACGGTAGCATTATAAGATGATCCCTTACAAAAATTTCAAGGTATAAGTGTTCTCCCTGAGTATGCACCGTTGCGAAAGTTCGTCGTGCCGGGACACCACGTGATGATCAGGTGTGATAAGCTCTACGTTCAAATACAACGGGTGTAAGCCAGTTTTGCACACGCAGAATACTCGGGTTAAACTTGGCGAGCCTAGCGTATGCAGATATGGCCTCAGAACACTGGAGACCGAAAGGTCGAGCGTGAATCATATAGTAGATATGATCAACATAAGATGTTCACCATTGCAACTACTCCATCTCACGTGATGATCGGACATGGTTTAGTTGATTGGATCACGTGATCATTTAGATGACCGGAGGGATGTCTGTCTAAGTGGGAGTTCTTAAGTAATATAATTAATTGAACTTTAATTTATCATGAACTTAGTTCTAATAGTTTTTGCATATCTTTGTTGTTGTAGATCAATGGCCCATGCTACCGTTCCTTTGAATTTTAATGCATTCCTAGAGAAAGCTAAGTTGAAAGATGATGGTAGCAATAACACGGACTGGGTCCATAACTTGAGGATTATCCTCATTGCTGCACAGAAGAATTATGTCCTTGAAGCACCGCTAGGTGACAAGCCCCCTCCCGCTAATGTAGACGCTTTGAACGTCTGGCAGACGTGGTCTGATGACTACACGATAGTTCAGTGTGCGATGCTTTACGGCTTAGAACCGGGACTTCAATGACGTTTTGAACGTCATGGACCATATGAGAAGTTCCAGGAGTTGAAGTTGATATTTCAAGCAAATGCCCGGATTGAGAAATATGAGATTTCCAATAAGTTCTACAGCTGCAAGATGGAGGAGAATAGTCCTATGAGTGAACACTTGCTCAGAATGTCTGGGTACTATAATCATATGACTCAACTTGGTTGCAAAGTTGACGAGGATAGTGTTATTGATAGAGTTCTTCAATCACTGCCACCAAGCTATAAAGGCTTCGTGATGAACTATAATATGCAAGGGATGCAGAAGACAATTCCCGAGCTCTTCGCTATGCTCAAAGCTGCGGAGGTAGAAATCAAAAAGGAGCATCAAGTGTTGATGGTTAACAAGACCACTAGTTTCAACAAAAAGGGCAAGGGAAAGAAGGGGAACTTCAAGAAGAATAGCAAGACATTTGCTAATCCCACAAAGAAACCCAAGTCTGGAGCCAAGACTGAAACTGAGTGCTTCTACTGCAAAGGGACTGGACACTGGAAGCGGAACTACCCCAAGTATATGGCGGATAAGAAGGATGGCAAGGTGAACAAAGGTATATGATATACATGTTATTGATGTGTACCTTACTAATGCTCGTAGTAGTACCTGGGTATTTGATACCGGTTCGGTTGCTAATATTTGTAACTCGAAACAGGGACTACGGATTAAACAAAGATTGGCTAAGGATGAGGTGACGATGCGCGTGGGAAATGGTTCCAACGTCGATGTGATCGCCGTCGGCACGCTACCTATACATCTACCTACGGGATTAGTTTTAGACCTGAATAATTGTTATTTGGTGCCAGCGTTGAGCATGAACATTATATCTGGATCTTGTTTGTTGTGAGACGGTTATTCATTTAAATCAGAGAATAATGGTTGTCCTATTTTTATGAATAATATCTTTTATGGTCATGCACCCTTGAAGAGTGGTCTATTCTTGTTGGATCTTGATTGTAGTGATACACATATTCATAATATTGAAGCCAAAAGATGCAAGGTTAATAATGATAGTGCAACTTATTTGTGGCACTGCCATTTAGGTCATATTGGTGTAAAACGCATGAAGAAACTCCATAGTGATGGACTTTTGGAATCACTTGATTATGAATCACTTGGTGCTTGCGAACCATGCCTCATGGGCAAGATGACTAAAACTCCGTTCTAAGGAACTGTGGAGCGAGCAACAGATTTGTTGGAAATCATACAGACTGATGTATGCGGACCAATGAGTGTTGAAGCTCGCGGCAGGTATCGTTATTTTCTGACCTTCATTGATGATTTGAGCAGATATGGGTATATCTACTTAATGAAGCACAAGTCTGAAACATTTGAAAGGTTCAAAGAATTTCAGAGTGAAGTAGAGAATCATCATAACAAGAAAATAAAGTTTCTGCGATCTGATCATGGAGGTGAATATTTGAGTTACGAGTTTGGTCTTCATTTGAAACAATGTGGAATAGTTTCACAACTCAGGCCACCCGGAACACCACAACGTAATGGTGTGTCCGAACGTTCTAACCGTACTTTATTGGATATGGTGCGATCTATGATGTCTCTTACTGATTTACCACTATCGTTTTCGGGTTATGCTTTAGAGACAGTTGCATTCATGTTAAATAGGGCACCATCTAAATCCATTGAGACGACACCTTATGAACTATGGTTTGGCGAGAAACCAAAGTTGTCGTTTCTTAAAGTTTGGGGTTGCGATGCTTATGTGAAAAAGCTTCAACCTGATAAGCTCGAACCCAAGTCGGAGAAATGTGTCTTCATAGGATACCCAAAAGAGACTGTTGGGTATACCTTCTATCACAGATCCGAAGGCAAGATATTCGTTGCTAAGAATGGATCCTTTCTAGAGAAGGAGTTTCTCTCGAAAGAAGTGAGTGGGAGGAAAGTAGAACTTGATGAGGTAATTGTACCTTCTCCCGAATTGGAAAGTGGAACATCACAGAAACTAGTTCCAGTGATTCCTACACCAATTAGTGAGGAAGCTAATGATGATGATCATGAAACTTCAGATCAAGTTTCTGCTGAACGTTGTAGATCTACCAGAGTACGTTCCGCACCAGAGTGGTACGGCAACCCAGTTCTGGAAGTCATGTTACTAGACCATGATGAACCTATGAACTATGAGGAAGCGATGATGAGCCTATATTCCGCAAAATGGCTTGAGGCCATGAAATCTGAGATGGGATCCATGTATGAGAACAAAGTGTGGACTTTGGTTGACTTTCCCGATGATCGGCAAGCCATCGAAAATAAATGGATCTTCAAGAGGAAGACCGACGCAGACGGTAATCTTACTGTTTACAAAGCTCGACTTGTTGCGAAAGGGTTTCGACAAGTTCAAGGAGTTGACTACGATGAGACTTTCTCACCTGTAGCGATGCTTAAGTCTGTCCGAATCGTGTTAGCAATTGCCGCATTTTATGATTATGAAATCTGGCAAATGGATGTCAAAACTGCATTCCTGAATGGATATCTCAAAGAAGAGTTGTATATGATGCAACCAGAAGGATTTGTCAATCCAAAAGGTGCTAACAAAGTATGCAAGCTCCAGCGATCCATCTATGGACTGGTGCAAGCATCTCGGAGTTGGAATATACGCTTTGATGAGGTGATCAAAGCATATGGTTTTATACGGACTTTTGGAGAAGCCTGTATTTACAAGAAAGTGAGTGGGAGCTCTGTAGCATTTCTGATATTATATGTGGATGACATATTGTTGATTGGAAATGATATAGAATTTCTGGATAGCATAAAAGGATATTTGAATAAGAGTTTTTCAATGAAAGACCTCGGAGAAGCTACTTACATATTAGGCATCAGGATCTATAAAGATAGATCAAGACACTTAATTGGACTTTCACAAAGCACATACCTTGATAAAGTTTTGCAGAAGTTCAAAATGGATCAGTCGAAGAAAGGGTTGTTGCTTGTGTTACAAGGTATGAAGTTGAGTAATACTCAATGCCCGATCACTGCAGAAGATAGAGAGTAAATGAAAGTCATGCCCTATGCCTCAGCCATAGGATCTATCATGTATGAAATGTTGTGTACCAGACCTGATGTGTTCCTTGCTATAAGTCTAGCAGGAAGGTACCAAAGTAATCCAGGAGTGGATCACTGGACAGTGGTCAAGAACATCCTGAAATACCTGAAAAGGACAGAGGATATGTTTCTCGTGTATGGAGGTGACAAAGAGCTCGTCGTAAATGGTTACGTCGATTCTAGCTTTGACACTGATCCGGATGACTCTAAGTCACAAATCGGATATGTATTTTTATTAAACGGTGGAGCTGTCAGTTGGTGCAGTTCCAAGCAGAGCGTCGTGGCGGGATCTACGTGTGAAGCGGAATACATAGCTGCTTCGGAAGCAGCAAATGAAGGAGTCTGGATGAAGGAGTTCATATCCGATCTAGGTGTCATACCTAGTGCATCGGGTCCAATGAAAATCTTTTGTGACAACACTCGAGCAATTGCCTTGGCGAAGGAATCCAGGTTTCACAAGAGAACAAAGCACATCAAAAGACGCTTCAATTCCATTCGCGATCTAGTCAAGGAGGGAGACATAGAGATTTGCAAGATACATACGGATCTGCATGTTGCAGACCCATTGACTAAGCCTGTTCCGCGGGCAAAACATGATCAGCACCAGGACTCCATGGGTGTGAGGATCATTACTTTGTAATCTAGATTATTGACTCTAGTTCAAGTGGGAGACTGGAGGAAATATGCCCTAGAGGCAATAATAAAGATGTTATTTGTATTTCCTTATATCATGATAAATGTCTTTTATTCATGCTAGAATTGCATTAATCGGAAACTTAGTACATGTGTGAATACATAGACAAAATAGTATGTCCCTAGTATGCCTCTACTAGACTAGCTCATTCATCAAAGATGGTTATGTTTCCTAGCCATAGACATGAGTTGTCATTTGATCAACGGGATCACATCATTAGGAGAATGATGTGATGGACTAGACCCATCCGTTAGCTTAGCACTATGATCGTTTAAGTTTTACTGCTATTGCTTTCTTCATGACTTATACATGTTCCTATTACTATGAGATTATGCAACTCCCGAATACCGTAGGAACACCTTGTGTGCTATCAAACGTCACAACGTAACTGGGTGGTCATAAAGATGCTCTACAGGTGTCTCCGAAAGTATTCGTGGTGTTGGCATAGATCAAGAATAGGATTTGTCACTCCGAGTGTCGAAGAGGTATCTCTGGGCCCTCTCAGTAATGCACATCATAATAAGCCTTGCAAGCAAATGACTAATGAGTTAGTCACGAGATGATGTATTATGGAACGAGTAAAGAGACTTGCCGGTAACGAGATTGAACTAGGTATAGAGATACCGACGATCGAATCTCGGGCAAGTAACATACCGATGACAAAAGGAACAACGTATGTTGTTATGCGGTTTGACCGATAAAGATCTTCGTAGAATATGTAGGAACCAATATGAGCATCCAGGTTCCGCTATTGGTTATTGACCGGAGATGAGTCTCGGTCATGTCTACATAGTTCTCGAACCCGTAGGGTCCGCACGCTTAACGTTTGATGACGATCGGTATTATGAGTTTATGAGTTTTGATGTACCGAAGGTAGTTTGGAGTCCCGGATGAGATCACAGACATGACGAGGAATCTCGGAATGTCCGAGACGTATAGATTTATATATTGGACGACTATATTCGGACACTGGAAGTGTTCCGTAAAGTTTCGGAATTAACCGGAGTGCCGGGGGGTTACCGGAACCCCCCGGGGAAGCTATGGGCCTTAATGGGCCATAGGAGAAAAAGAGAAGGAGGGCCAGGGCTGGGCCGCGCGCCCCCCACCCCTTAGTTCGAATGGACAAGGAAGGAGGGGGAACCGGCGCCCCTTTCCTTCTCCTTCTCCCTCTCCTTCCTTCCCCCCCTTCTCCCTCTTGGTGATTCCTACTAGGAATAGGATTGTAATCCTATTCCTAGTAGGATTGCTCCTCCTTGGAGCGCCAATAGGGGCCGGCTGGCCTCCCCCTTGCTCCTTTATATACGGGGGCAGGGGGCACCCTAGAACACACAAGTTGAATTGTTTTAGCCGTGTGCGGTGCCCCCCTCCACAGAGACACACCTCGGTCATACTGTCGCGGTACTTAGGCGAAGCCCTGCGCCGGTAACTTCATCATATCCGTCACCACGCCATCGTGCTGACGAAACTCTCCCGTGAAGCTCAACTGGATCAAGAGCTCGTGGGACGTCATCAAGCTGAACGTGTGCTGAATGCGGAGGTGCCGTACGTTCGGTGCTTTATCGGTTGGATCGCAAAGAAGTTCGACTACATCAACCGCGTCACTTGACGCTTCCGCTCCCGGTCTACGAGGGTACGTAGACACACTGTCCCCTCTCGTTGCTATGCATCTGGTAGATAGATCTTGCATGGTCGTAGGAAAATTTCAAAATACTACGTTCCCCAACAAAACGAGAGGCAAAAAATGTAATGCGAAGGATAAGGGTTTGTGATAGGTACTTGGTATATGACTTTTGCGTAAGCCTCCCCAGCAATGGCGCCAGAAATTCTTCTTGCTACTTCTCGAGCTTGCGTTGTATTCCCTCGAAGAGGAAAGGGAGATGCAGCACAGTAGCGTAAGTATTTCCCTGAGTTTTTGAGAACCAAGGTATCAATCCAGTAGGAGACCACGCGCGAGTCCCTCGCACCTGCACAAACAAATAAGAACTTCGCAGGAACGCGATAAGGGGTTTTCAATCCCTTTACGGTCACTTACAAAAGTGAGATCTGATAGAGATGATAGTTTATATTTTTGGTATTTTTTATTATTATAAGAATAGAAAGTAAAAGCGGAAAAAGTAAAGTATACATAGATTGATATGTTGAGAATAGACCCCGGGGCCATAGTGTTCTCTAGTGGCGTCTCTCATGATAGCGATATTCTACGGCGGGTAAACAAATTATTGTCGAGCAATTGATAGAAAAGCGAATAATTATGAGACTATCTAGGCATGATCATTATATATAGGCGTCACGTCCGAGACAAGTAGACCGACTCCTGCCTGCATCTACTACTATTACTCCACACATCGACCGCTATCCAGCATGCATCTAGTGTATTGAGTTCATAAGAACAGAGTAACGCCTTAAGCAAGATGACATGATGTAGAGGGATAAACTCAAGCAATATGATATAAACCCCATCTTTTTATCCTCGATGGCAACAATACAATACGTGCCTTGCTGCCCCTACTGTCATTGGGAAAGGACACCGCAAGATTGAACCCAAAGCCAAGCACTTCTCCCATTGCAAGATCTATAGATCTAGTAGGCCAAACCAAACCAGTCATTCGAAGAGACTTGCAAGGATATTATGAGCACACATAAAGAGTTCAGAAAATAACCAAATATTTCTCATAGATAATCTTGATCATAAGCCCACAATTCATCGGATCACGACAAACACACCGCAAAAAGAGATTACATCGAATAGATCTCCTCGAAGACCGAGGAGAACTTTGTATTGAGATCCAAAGAGAGAGAAGAAGCCATCTATATACTAGCTATGGACCCGAAGGTCTATGGTAAACTACTCACAACTCATGGTGAGGCGATGATGATGATTTTGAAGCACTCCGTGATGGATCCCCGCTCCGGCGGAGCTCCGAAACAGGCCCCAAGATGGGATCTCATGGGAACAGAAGGTTGCGGCGGTGGAACTAGGGTTTTCCCTCTGTTGCTCTGATGGTTTCGGGGTATGTAGGCTTACATAGGAGGAAGGAGGGCACCGTGGGCCTTACGTGGGACCCACGAGGCAGGGGGCGCGCCCCCCACCCTCGTGGGCACCACGTGGTCCCTACTCTGTGGTTCTCAAGTCTCCTGTGCACGATTTTCTCCAATAATATCTCTCCTGAAGGTTTCATTCCGTTTGGACTCCGTTTCATATTCCTTTTCTGCAAAACCCTGAAACAGGCAAAAACAGCAATCTGGACTAGGCCTTTGGGTTAGTAGGTTAGTCCCAAAAAATAATATAAAAGTGTATGACAAAGCCCATTAAACATCCAAAACATCATAAATAATAGCATGGAACAATAAAAAATTATAGATACGTTGGAGACGTATCACACCGCGGCTGAGCTCTCTGTAGCACCATGGTCATCTGCACGCGCGTGCCTGCTCCCCACCCCGGTCCCTCGTCCCGCCCGCCTCCTCCTCGCCCCGCTCACTTGCTATCCACCGTTGCAGCCGCTTGCTGCTCCGGCCGCCCTCTGCCACGGCTACCGGCTCCCTCGCCCGCAGCCATGCGCTAGACGGAGCAGCCCTTGTCGCCGCTCCTGCGGCCGCCCCTCCTTCGGTCGTCCTTGCTTGCCGCCGCCTCGAGCGCGCTGCACCGTGCCGATCGACCGCGCCCGCCGGCAACGACATCCGGCACCCGACGCCTGCGACGAACGGCTCCCAAGCGCCTGCCCATTTTTCATTCGCCGTCGTCAGCTGCCTTGCTGCCCCGATCGCTCCCCGCTCTGCTCCCAACCGCACCGCCGCAACTCGCCGGCCCTGCCTCCCACTTCCGACTGAGCCGAGCCCCGTCGGCTTCCCGCCGTGGCCGCCGGCGAATCCCGCCACTGCGCCGGCCGCCGAGGCCCCGTCCGCGCCCGCCCTCGCCTTTGATTGGCCCCGGGTGCGGGCGCCAGCACCCGAGCGCCCGGAACCCCTATACCCGCCCGCTTTGGCCCTATGGGCCACTGACCATGGGGCCTAGCCCCCCCAATTTTTTTTAAAGAATAATTAATTAATTTAATTAACCTTGCTTATTTAACTTAATTACGTAATTAGTCTTAACTGAAACTATTAGGTTAGACTAAGGTCAATGACAGATGGGGCCCACTACTCAGTTTGACCAGTCAACGGTCAACGTTGACCGCTGACTTCATGGTGACGTCAGGCTGACGTCACTTTTTCTTTTTGAATTAATATTAATTTATATTCTTTAAACCTTTAGAAAATCATATAAAATAATCCGTAACTCGGATGAAAAAGTTTTACATATGAAAGTTGCTCAGAACAACGAGACGAATCCGAATACGCGGTCCGTTTGTCCGCCACACGTCTCTATCATACCGAACATGGAACAGTCCCCCTTTGATTCAACTGTTCAAAATCACGAAACACCGGGGATACTCTCCCGGATGTTATCCTCCTCCGCCAGTATCATGTAGCACCGCATTAGAGCACTCTAGTACTGCGTGTTGACATGTCACGCTTCTTTGTTGCATCTGTGTGCTTTATATTTACTGTTTCTTCCCCCTCTTCTCTCCGGTAGACCCTTAGACCGATGATGCCCGGTGATCGACAACGGTGTTGACGACCCCTCCCGCTTGCCAGAGCAACCAGGCAAGCCAACCCCCCTTGATCATTCTGATATCGCCCACTCTCTTCTCTCTTATGCTTGCATTAGAACTGCTACTGCTTTTTGTATGATCCTATTCTGATGCATAGCCTGTTGTTGATACCGCTTTCATACCTTACATATTTATACTAATCTGCTTAGTATAGGCT
>LR738709.1:573895958-573921426 GCA_902687465.1 Secale cereale
CCGACATTGTCCCGACTGTCCCGCTAGATTATCAGAAGACCCGATCAACGGGATCGAAGACCAGGCCCCGGCACTACACATCACTTTCCCCTTAGTTGCTCGACAATACTGGGTTACTATTGAGTGTCGAGGGTGACACCTCAGCAGCACTTCTGATGTTAACCTTGTAGGTTAGTTCATCGGTTATGGTCATAGAGGGTGATTCCTCTTTCTCCACTCCCGATAACGACATTGTCGTGCAACTCCTCAAGAGTGGACCTCGAGGGTGACTCCTCTTTTGTTCTCCTTGACGATAAACATTAGGTGGAATTCCAACGAGGGTAATTTCCTCAGGTTTCCCTTTGGTGTTAGACACACAGTTACTATGGTTACTATGACTTTACAACTGTTACTTGGAAAGGCGGGTCGACCCTGAGGGGTACCCGCGAATGATGTGGAGACGGGTTGACCTGGAGGGTACCCGAGAGTTGAATACGAGGCGTGGTCGGGCATTCTTAGCCCTTGCTGCAAGTCCTCGAGACGGGGCGACAGGGTCACATCTTTCGTGAGTCTCTGCTCGTTACCGCATTCCCAAGACACTAAACGGTTTGGATATTTGATCCAAGGGGCCTCTAGCCTGATAGTGCTAACCATCACATGGGCATAGTATGGGCGTTCTGCATCGTATGCATCAACCGGAGCATAACTAACGTCATGCGACTGAGCGACGCGCGTCGGGTTGGACTAGTTATGCACCTACCTTTTTAAGGAGGTAGCTAGGTCTGCTCACCGGCTGTCCACGCAACGTGCAGGAGTTCCCGGGGCGATTGGCCCATGACCCCTGGGGGCATAGGGTTTAGTCCGGCATGCATGACCTCTCTATTAAGCCTAGGTCGGGTTGCAGCGTATTGTTTGGCCGAGGGCGGGCATGACCTGGTGGTTTCTTCGGCCGGAGTTAAGCAAGCGTGGTGGGTAAGTTGGTGCACCCCTGCAGGGAAGAAAACATCTATCGATAGCCTGTCCTACGGTAACGAACACTTGGAGTTGTATCCTGATCGCTACAACAAGAACTGGATGCTGAGACATGAATGGATATGTGGCTCTGGGATTGCTTCCTCGCAGGGAGTCGAGGAAGGATCTCTGGGCGTTATTGCTACAACATGCTTGATAATTATAATATGTTATTCTGTACTCTCTTCTACTGCTGCAAGATTGGTGGTGTCCAGAAGATGCTAGTCTTCGATAGGACTAGCTTCCCCCCTCTTATTCTGGCATTCTGCAGCTTAGTCCACAGATACTACCCCTTTTCATTGATATTGATGCATATGTAGTGTAGATCCTTGCTTAGGAGTACTTTGGATGAGTACTCACGGTTGCTTTGCTCCCCCTTTTCCCCCTTCTTTCTTCCTTCTGGTTGATGCAACCAGATGGTGGAGACCAGGAGCCAGAAGCCACCTTTGACGACTGCTACTACCCCGATGGAGGCTACTACTACTTGAAGACCGCCGTCGACCAGGAATAGTTAGGAGGTCCCAGGCAGGAGGCCTTGCCTTTTCGATCATTGATGTTTTGTGCTAGCCTTCTTAAGGCAAACTTGTTTAACTTATGTCTGTACTCAGATATTATTGCTTCCGCTGACTCTTGTGTATTCGAGCTTATGTATTCGAGCCCCTCGAGGCCCCTAGCTTGTAATATAAAGCTTGTATTATTTTAATTTATGTCTAGAGTTGTGTTGTGATATCTTCCAATGAGTCCCTGATCTTGGTCGTACACATTTGCGTGCATGATTAGTGTATGGTCAAATCAGGGTGTCACACCCTTCCTCCCCAATCTTCTCCAACCATATTTTGACACATGCGTCCATAACATCTCCCCCACAGAAATATGTCCGTAAGTCTAGCATTGTGGTGACCCCAGGAAGCTCCATGCGCGGCCTGGGCGTGGATGGCGTGCGTGCTTGCGGCGACTCCGTATGCGCGCTTGGTCCGTTGGCCAACGCCGCGGCGGCGGTGGCTGCCGTGTGTCTGGTGCGTCGACTGGCCGGGCGTGGTGGGCGTGACGTCCCCGGGCATGAGGTGTGCTGCGGGTGGAGGGCCTGCTCCTGCTCAGCTGCTTCGCTCGAGCGGCTGGATTTGCATCTGGCGCGCTGGTGCTCTGATCTGGTTGCTGCTCCTTGCGATGCAGTGGTGGTGGTCACTGGTGCTGTGGTGGTGGTCGGCGGCTATGGCCAGGGGCCGGTGAGTGTCTAGGCGTGGTGGATCGTGGGATCCCGCGGCCAGAGTGTGATCATCCTTGGCTGGGATGGTGGTCGGTGGGCGGCGGTCGGTGGTCGACGCAACTTCGGGAGAAATCCTTATTACGATCTTCATCGGAGCAGGCAACGGTGGCGCCGGCTGGTGCCGTGGCCTTTCTTAGAAGCGTCATCTTGGAGGTGTGCTCCTCCTCTCCACGGCCTTGGCTTCAGAGGGAAACCTCAGATCAACTGGATCGGGCGATGGAGGCGTCTTCATGCCTTTCTCATCCTTGGGGGCATCTTCTCGGGGCCGGCTATGATTGGGAGACTAGTGGATGGCGGTATCTTCGCCGCGTTCTTTGCTGAGGCGGGCGTTTGTTTCTGTTTTGGCAATGATGACGACGACGAGAGGAGCTCGTGTTGCAGCGTGGACTTTGTAGTCGGATCTTCCTGACGTGTCCGAGGTGTCCTTCCGCTGGTTGCTTGGTTGCTTTGAAGTTAGAGCTACAATGGAGCGAGTCCAGGCGGTGGCGTTGACAGACACTCGGTGGTTGTTTGCGGAGGGCATGGTTGGCACAAGTCCTCCATATTTCCCTTGCGATGCTCATTGTCAAAGTCGGAGTTGTCGGTTGCTTCCGTGTGTGGCCATCTGTTGGCATGTGCTGTCATGGCTTCTGCGGCTGTTTGCGGGTTGGCTTCGATGACGGAACTCTATGGTGAAGTCGGAGTCGCCCGTTCGAGGCAACCGGTTATGACGATGACGCTTGCGACTTCTCGGCGGATGTCTTTCTTCTTTGCAGCACCAGGTTTCATGTCAGTGGCCAGTTTGGCTGGTGGTGCCCATGTCATATGGGTTGGATTGTATCTGTTTTAGCCCAGTTTTCCAACAATTAACCGGTCAATTCTCTTATTCTTAATCAATGAAAATAGCAAGTCTTTTGCCTCGCTAAAAAAATACAGAGTCCGAATGTGTTCTCATGATGTTTGTATTGTTTCACGCAACATTATGAGTCATAAAAGTGTCCTTTATCAGAATAAATGGCAACGCGACATCAATAATTGTTCTAAGTATAAACACCAACATCTTCGCATCATGACTATTGAAACCTCTTCTTATGTATTAAATTGGCATAACTAAACACGGAAACGGTGGATGTCATACAACATCTCAATCATCATGCAAGGCTAGTCCAACCCTACCATGGGCGTCGGCACTGTCTCTTAGTGATCACTAGTGTTTGGGGCATCACCCTGTGGTGCCGCTTGAGAGAAAACTGTGCACACGTTTTCATTTGAAAAAATACATAGAGTGCTTGCCTCTGTCTAATAAACATATCAGAAAAAGAATCCTCACCTTCATTAAAAAAGAAAAAAAGGAAAAAAAAGAAAAAAAAATACCACCACAGCCTACCAGCGAGTACCTCTTTAACCCTTCATTAAAAAAATGCTACAGGTCCTCACATCCATCTAGAAAGAAAAAAAATACATTTAAAAAATAATCCACACCTTCATTTAAAAAAAATCAAAAGATTTCTCATCGCGGCCAACTAGCTTGCGCCACATGGCATAGCTAGTTGGCCGCCCGTCACGCGTAGCTTAATGGGTTTAATGTGTCTAGTCTATTTTAGCTACCATGGTGGACTGATGGTACCTTTACATATTAGGAACAAGTTACACATGTTCAACTAGAAGATATAGCCCTACATTAACCAAAAATACGCCCGGGTTATTTGGAAATTTATGGCAAGGCAGAAATATAGGTTGCTTCACAACCTAAAGCAAACAGGACTATTCCTTTAATAGAAAAAGGAATATTATCCAATGATAATAATTTGAGGATGGGATAGGATGGAAATGACATGATCTTGGGAGAGGTTTGAGAAGGATGAGCCACTTGAGAGAAGAAGAAATGATGATATCCCAGGTATCAATTCCATAGAACTCCTTGAAAAACAAAAATCAGAGCAAACCCAAATAAATCAAAAGAAAAAGAAAGAGCCAAAAATCTGGGTGTTACACATTCCCTCTCGATACAGTTGTCAAGCAGCCTTAGGAGTTGCTTATTCGAAACAAGCCCGAACTTTTTCCACACCCAAAAGGGGCAATGTGATGACACCGTGCTAGCTATCGAGGAATTCCGGCATCATACGATTTTCTGAGGATTTCAACGGTTCCATCAAGCATGCCACTGAGGTACTTTCGAAAACCCGGTGGTAGGGCATTCCCCTCCCTCGTTTGTGCAGGGCCTAGGCATGCCGCAAGGACATCACAAAGGATTTTCCATGCCGCTACCGGACATGATTTCACGTGCCGCCTTGTTGATCTGCAATTTTGGGCGATGAAACCCTACCAGAGCAATAAATTTCTGGAATATAGCACATGTGACCAAACAATGCGGGGGCGTGGCACGTGCCATGCGATTCCCTCCTTTGAGAGCACGAGAAGTTTTGAGGCTAACTTTGCAACAGGACCCGAACTTCCTAATACGTCTCCAACGTATCTATAATTTTTTATTGTTCCATGCTATTATTTATGAAGTCTTGGATGTTTAATGGGATTTATCATTCACTTTTATATCATTTTTTGGACTAACCTACTAACCCAAAGGCCCAGTCCAGATTGCTGTTTTTTGCCTATTTCAGGGTTTGCAGAAAAGGAATATCAAACGGAGTCCAAACGGAATGAAACCTCCATGAGAGATATTTTTGGAGAAAATCACGCTAGAGGAACTTGAGAACCACGTCAAGGGAGCCTCGAGTGGCCCTCGAGGGTGGGGGGTGCGCCCCCTTCCCAGGGCGCGCCCCCTGCCTCGAGGCCCACTCGAGCGTCCCCCGGTGCCCTCCTTCTTCCTATATAAGTCCATGTACCCCAAAAACTCCGAAGGCAGAGAGAAATCTCTAATTTCACCGCCGTAGCTTCTGTTCCCGTGGAGATCCCATCTTGGAGCCTGTTCCGAAGCTCCACCGGAGGGGGATCCATCACGGAGGCCTTCATCATCATGATCATCGCCCTCACTGATACGTCTCCAACGTATCTACTTTTCCAAAAACGTTTGCCCTTGTTTTGGATTCTAACTTGCATGATTTGAATGGAACTAACCCGGAGTGACGCTGTTTTTAGCAGAACTGCCATGGTGTTGTTTTTGTGTAGAAATAAAAAGTTCTCGGAATCACCTGAAAATCAATGGAGATTTATTTCAGAAAATATAAAAAATACCTGCAAGAAGATCCACACCTGGGGGCCCATGGGCTATCCTCAAGGGTGTGGGGCGCGCCCCCTGCCTCGAGGGCACCCTGATGCCCCACTGACGTATCCCCAGGTCCTATATATTCCGTTTCGTGGAGAAAAAATCAGGAAAAAGGAATTATCGCGTTTTACGAGACGGAGCCGCCGCCAAGCCCTAATCTCTCTCGGGAGGGCTGATCTGGAGTCCGTTCGGGGCTCCGGAGGGTGGAGATCATCGCCATCCTCATCATTAACCTTCCTCCATCACCAATTCCATGATGCTCACCGCCGTGTGTGAGTAATTCCATCGTAGGCTTGCTGGACGGTGATGGGTTGAATGGGATCTATCATGTAATCGAGTTAGTTTTGTTAGGGTTTGATCCCTAGTATCCAATATGTTCTCAGATTCATGTTGCTATGACTTTGCTATGCTTAATGCTTGTCACTAGGGCCCGAGTGCCATGATTTCAGATCTGAACCTATTATGTTTTCATGAATATATGTGTGTTCTTGATCCTATCTTGCAAGTCTATAGTCACCTACTATGTGTTATGATCCGGCAACCCCGAAGTGACAATAATCGGGACCTCTCCTGGTGATGACCATAGTTTGAGGAGTTCATGCATTCACTATGTGTTAATGCTTTGGTCCGGTACTCTATTAAAAGGAGGCCTTAATATCCCTTAGTTTCCAATAGGACCCCGCTGCCACGGAAGGGCAGGACAAAAGATGTCACGCAAGTTCTTTTCCATAAGCACGTATGACTATATTCAGAATACATGCCTACATTGCATTGATGAATTGGAGCTAGTTCTATGTCACCCTAGGTTATAATTTCTACATGATGAATTGCATCCGACGTAATTTCCCATCATCGATCCAGTGCCTACGAGCTTTACCTATATTGCTTGTCGCTTATTTACTTTTCCGTTGCTATTATCACAAAAACTACAAAAACACTACTTTTATTGCTGCTACCACCACTATCATATTAGTGTGCTACTAAACTATCTTGCTGCAGATAATAAGTTTCCAGGTGTGGCTGAATTGACAACTCAGCTGCTAATACTTAAGAGTATTCTTTGGCTCCCCTTGTGTAGAATCAACAAATTTTGGTTTAATACTTTACCCTCGAAAACTGGTGCGATCCCCTACACTTGTTGGTTATCAAGACTATTTTCTGGCGCCGTTGCCGGGGAGCATAACTCTATTCTTTAAGTCACTTGGGATTTATATCTGCTTATCGCTATGAAGAATTTGAAGGACTCAAAAACCAACATCTTACCCTCAACTACGAGGGGAGGTAAGGAACTGCCATCTAGCTATGCACTTGATTCTCCTTCTGTTATGAGTAAACTTGCGACACCTACTCCTGCTATTGAATCTGATATCTCATATGTTCTTGATGATGCTACTTCTGCTATGTATGATGAAACTACATCTATGCCTGATACTACGCCACTAGGTGAATTTCTAGATGAACAAATTGCTAAGGTTAGGGAGAGTGCAAATGTTGATGATATTTATGCAAGTGATGATGAAACTACTCCCAATAGATATGCATTGCATGTTGTGCCTGAGGGTTATGTTATGGATGAAGAAACTGCTAGAGGCTTTCTTGCTCGCAATGATAGATATGATCTTAAGAAGTTATTAGCTAAGTTGAGAGAAAAGTCCTTGAATGCAAGAATGAAACATGACCCTGCTTTTGCTACTTCACATATTTGTGTCACTGATAAGGATTATGAATTCTCTGTTGATCCTGAGTTAATTACCTTGGTCGAATCTGATCCTTTCCATGGCTATGAGTCTGAAACTGTTGTGGCACATCTTACCAAGTTGAATGATATAGCCACCCTGTTTACCAATGATGAAAAGATTCGCTATTACTATATCCTTAAGCTATTTCCGTTCTCGTTAAAGGGTGATGCTAAGACTTGGTTTAATTCTCTTGATCCTGGTTGTGTGCGTAGTCCCCAGGATATGATGTATTACTTTTCTGCTAAATATTTTCCCGCTCATAAGAAACAAGCTGCCTTACGGGAAATATACAACTTTGCTCAAACTGAAGAAGAGAGTCTCCCACAAGCTTGGGGGAGGCTTCTCCAGTTACTTAATGGTTTGCTTGATCATCCTCTTGAGATGCATGATATACTTGATGTCTTTTATAATGGACTAACCGATGCTTCCAGAGACCACCTGGATAGTTGTGCTGGTTGTGTTTTCAGGGAAAGAACAGTGGAACAAGCTGAATTGATATTGAATAATATGCTAGCCAATGAAAATAATTGGACACTTCCTGAACCAGCCCCTAAGCCAACTCCGAAGAAAAGGGGTGTTCTATTTATCAGTCCTGAAGACATGCAAGAGGCAAAGAAATCTATGAATGAAAAAGGTATTGAAGCTGAAGATGTTAAGAATTTACCGCCTATTGAAGAAATACATGGTCTTGATAACCCGACACAGGTAGTAAAGGTAAATTCTCTTTATAGATTTGATGAAAGTGATATTCATCGTTATAAGTCTGCTAGTCAATGCTTAGATGAGTTTGACAATTTCATTGTGAAAACTTCAATGCTTATGTTGGTAGACAATTACAACACAATGCCCATATGATTGAACGCTTGAGTGATTATCTGTCTAGTGCTAAAGATGAACTGAAACTTATTAGTATACATGCTTCCATGGTCACCACTCAAGTAGAACAAGCACTTAAAGCTCGGAATGATTTGCTCAATGAAATAAATAGTAAGAACAATGACTATGCTGTTAGAGTTGCTACTAGAGGTGGCAGAATGACTCAGGAACCTCTGTATCCTGAAGGCCACCCTAAGAGAATTGAGCAAGATTCCCAGAGAGCTAATTTAGATGCACCTAGTTCTTCTAAGAAGAAGAAGAAGAAAAATGATAGGACTTTGCATGCTTCTAGTGAACCTGTAGCTGCCACACCTGAGAATCCAAATGATATATATGTTTCTGATGCTGAGACACAATCTGGTAATAAACATGAGCCTAGTGATAATATTAATGATGATGTTCATGCTGATGCTCAACCTAGCAATGATAATGATGTAGAGATTGAACCTGCTGTTGATCTTGATAACCCACAATCAAAGAATCAACGTTATGATAAGAGAGACTTTGTTGGTAGGAAGCACGGTAGGGAAAGAAAACCATGGGTTCAGAAACCCATGCCTTTTCCTCCGAAACCATCCAAGAAAAAGGATGATGAGGATTTTGAGCGCTTTGCCGAAATGATTAGACCTACCTTTTTGCGTATGCGTTTGACTGATGTGCTTAAAACAAATCATTATGCCAAGTATATGAAAGATATTATTACCAACAAAAGAAAGATACCTGAAGTAGAAATATCCACCATGCTTGCTAATTACACTTTTGAGGGTGGAATGCCTAAGAAATTAGGGGATCCAGGAGTACCTACTATACCTTGCTCCATTAAGAGAAACTATGTTAAAACTGCTTTGTGTGATCTTGGAGCCGGTGTTAGTGTCATGCCTCTCTCTTTATATCGTAGACTTGACTTGAGTAAGTTGACACCTACTGAAATATCTTTGCAAATGGCTGATAAATCAACTGCTATACCTGTCGGAATTTGTGAGGATGTGCCTGCCGTAGTTGCAAATGTTACTATTTTAACGGACTTTGTTATACTTGATATTCCCGAGGATGATAGTATGTCTATTATTCTTGGAAGACCTTTTTTGAATACTGCAGGGGCTGTTATTGATTGCAACAAAGGCAATGTCACTTTTCATGTCAATGGTAATGAGCATACGGTACACTTTCCTAGGAAACAACCTCGGGTCTTCAGTATCAATTGTATTGAAAAAACTTCAACTATTACTATTGGAGGTTTTGAGTTTCCTATTCCTACTATCAAGAAGGCATATGACATACTTATTGTTGGGGACATACATATCCCCATTGAGGTAACATAGTGTTATTCGAAAATTCTCCGGTTTCATGTTACTCGGAAAGAGTTTATTAACAAGACCTGATCAACCTTGTTAGTGGATTCCTTTTGATGAACATGGGATAGGTGAATCTAGATAGCACAAACCTTCTGTACCCTCCTTTTACTTTCTGTTAATTAGGTTAAATAAAAGAAAATTATTGTTATCTGTCTGTTTCCAGACTTATCCGTGCAATAAAAAATATCCCGAAAATAAAAATTCTCCAAATGCCATGAAAATGAAATATGATTTTTTTTAGAATATTTAAGAAAATATGGCACTGAACACACAGCGAGGGGAGCCAGCACCTGGCCTCGAGGGCACAGGGCGCGCCCCCTGCCTCGAGGGCCCCACGTAGCCCCCTCCACTTATCCTTTCACCCATGCTCTTCTTCTTCCTCCCAAAAACTCCCAAACCAGCTCAAACCCGAGTTCTAGCTCGTTTTGCTGCCATTTTCGATCTCCTTGCTCAAAGCACCATTTACCAAACTGTTTGGGGAGATTGTTCCTTGGTATGTGACTCCTCCATTGGTCCAATTAGTTTTTGTTCTAGTGCTTTATTTATTGCAAATTTGTGCTGCTGTGGTGACCTTGTTCTTGAGCTTGCATGATAAATTTTCTTGGTCCCAAGTAGTTCTAATGCATGATATAGCTTCTAGGCACTTATAGGAGTTGTTGCTATCAATCTTGTTGACTTTGGTTAACTTTTATTGTGAGTTACTAAAAATTTCAGAAAAATATCTAGGAAAAACTTCCAAGGTGGTCCTTCAAGGAAGCAAGGACCGAGGCTTGCGTTCCGTGAGCCAGACGATGAACCACCGAGGGATGCTGATGTACGGGCTTGTGAATGGCCGTCAGATGAATTTATGAGTCAAGCGGGCATCAAAGATTAATTTTACGCATATGTGTGTAACGCTGACCTCGAGGACTTCATGCAAGATAAGTGCCTCCAATACCGTGGCTTGACTGATAGCTTTGTGAGAAGGTTTAAATTTTCATCTTCACGTAATTCTCACACTGTCTTGTTTGATCTATATGATAAATCTTATACCATGGATTTAGAGGATTTTAAAGAAGCCTGCATGCTCCCACAGTGGGGCAGTATGAGTGATCCTCGTAAATCTGAATTTAGAGAATTCCTAGCTAGTATTACAGTGGGGGAATCCAGGGACATCACACAAGCCACCACTGGGAGCATACATTTTCCTGCTATTCATTACTTTGCTCTCTTTAACGGTAGATGCTTAAATGGTAAAGATGAAGCTTGTCACATGTGTGTCCCTGATCTTAGCGTTCTCAGGAGTGCTGTACTAGGTGATAGGCAATATAATTTAGCAGCAATTATTGCACGTAGGCTACACCATAATGGTTCGAATGGAGATTTATTTGGTGGGATCTATGCTACTCGCATAGCCCGCTATCTTCGTGTGTCTGTGCACCCGTATGATGATCCCTTACCAAATGCTTATTTAGACTGTAATGCTATGGCTAGTCACCGGTTTATAGAGTGGGATAATTAGACTCTCAAATATCGACTAATCTTTAACCGGCAGCATGCCATCCCTATTGTTCTTCCTGCCCCTACTTTGTTTAACTTTCATGAAAAAGGAAGACACACTATAACTATGGAGGAGGCAAATGCCTATTATAACATGACGGAGGCAATCCGCCTTCGAGCTGCAGCTCAGCATGCAGCATCTGCTGCATCTCAGTACGACCCCAACTACAACTTTGGATATCCGTCAGGCCAGTACTGGCCATAGACCAACTTAGGCCAAAAGCCTAAGCTTGGGGGAGTACGTGTTTCTCACCGACTTACTTTCATGTTCACACTTATTCTAGTTGTCGGTGCTCACACTTTTTCACTGTACCATCCATGCTTAGTTTAATTTTCTTTTTCTTAGTCTTTTTCTTGTGTGCTAGAAAAACCCAGAAAAACAAAAAATATATTAGTTGAAGCTTCTAGCTAGTTTACTTTCTTTGCTTGTAGTAGTAACTAAAAATGAAAACCCAAAAAGATTTCCCGTTCTTCTTTTGCTTGTTGGGAGCATTCCCGCGTAAATAGTTTATTTTCTTTTCTTTAGGGGTTAAGAGTAGAAGACCAAGATTAAAATGATTAGTGGCTCTCATATGCTTTGTTGTTGATTTAATCTTGAGCCATATTATCTTGTCTTCTCTCTTGTATTAAATGCCTGCATATTCCAGCTTAGTCCAATGCATGTGCACTATTATTATTATCCACACCGTTCGGTCGTGCAAGTGAAAGGCAATAAGGATGATATATGATGAACTAATTGAGATGAGAAAAGCTGGTATGAACTCGACCTCTTTTGTTTTTGTAAATATGATTGCTCGTCGTTCTTGATTCAGCTTGTTATGAATGAAACATGTTTGCAATAACAATTAGAGATCATAGCTGCTTATGCCATGCTTAATTAGCTGAGAGTTTATAATGGTCTATCTTGTGTGCCAACATGATATTAAAATGGTTGTGATGTGGTATGATAGGTGGTATCCTCCTCTGAACGATTTAAGTGACTTGACTTGGCACATGTTCACGCATGTAGTTGAAACAAATCAACATAGCCTTCACGATATTTATGTTCATGGTGATTTATATCCTACTCATGCTTGCATTCATTGTTGATTAATTTTATGCATGTTCGTGACCGTTGTTGCTCTCTAGCTGGTCGCTTCCCAGTCTCTCTCTAGCCTTCACCTGTACTAAGCGGGAATACTGCTTGTGCATCCACTTCCATAAACCCCAAAGTTATCCCATATGAGTCCACTATACCTTCCTATATGCGGTATTTACCTGCCGTTCCAAGTAAATTGGTATGTGCCAAACTATAAACCTTCAAATGAAATTCTGTTTTGTATGCTCGAACAGCTCATGTATCAACTAGGGTTGTTTATATCTTCCATGCTAGGTGGGCTTTTCTCACGATGAGTGGACTCCGCTCATCATTCATGAGAAAATGGCTGGTCACCGGGATGTCTAGTCCCATGCTCAAAATCATAATAATTAAACAAAACTCCCATAGGGCTGTTGCTTGTTTGGACGGTAACCCGTGGATTCGGCTGGCCGTGGAGTGTGCTTGTTGGTGGTTGGGGGAGTATGAACTTTACCATTCTGTTTGAGAACCGCCTATAATGTGCGTAGCATGGGAGATATCGAGATTCTTGGTTGTTATGTTGACAATGAAAGTATACCGCTCAAAATGTTATTCATCTCTATTTAAAAATCGAGCTCTCGCACCTCTACAAATCCCTGCTTCCCTCTGCGAAGGGCCTATCTATTTACTTTTATGCAGAGTCATCATCTTCTTATCAAAAAGCACCAGTAGGTGAGCACCTCTGTCGTTGCATGTATTACTATTAATTTGCATTGAGTATGATCATGACTGGATCTCTTTTAGCATGAATTACAATGTCTAGTCAGTCCTTGATCTTTAAAGGTGCTCTGCATTTATGTTTTGCGGTCTCAGAAAGGGCTAGCGACATACCATCCTGTTATATCATATCATGATTGTTTTGAGAAGTGTTGTCATTTGAGGTTTATTATTATTGCTCGCTAGTTGATTTTGCCATTGATGTGAGTAGTCTTCAGACCTTAAAGTTATTGTGAATGTGGTTAGTTCATGGTCTTGTTGAAAACCTGAATGCTAGCTTACATATTTACAACAACAAGAGCAAACAGAGTTTGTCAAAGTTTTTCTTTATCACTTTCAGTTTATCAACTGAATTGCTTGAGGACAAGCAAAGGTTTAAGCTTGGGGGAGTTGATACGTCTCCAACGTATCTACTTTTCCAAACACTTTTGCCCTTGTTTTGGACTCTAACTTGCATGATTTGAATGGAACTAACCCGGACTGACGTTGTTTTCAACAGAACTGCAATGGTGTTGTTTTTGTGCAGAAAATAAAAGTTCTCGGAATCGCCTGAAAATCAACGGAGATTTATTTCAGAAAAAATATAAAATACCTGCAAGAAGATCCACACCTGGGGGTCCACGGGCTGTCCTCGAGGGTGGGGGACGCGCCCCCCCTGCCTCGAGGGCACCCCAATGGCCCACCGACGTATCCCCGGGTCCTATTTATTCCGTTTTGTGGAGAAAAAAATCAGGGAAAAAGAATTATCTCGTTTTACGAAACGGAGCCGCCGCCAAGCCCTAATCTATCTCGGGAGGGCTGATCTGGAGTCCGTTTGGGGCTTCGGAGGGTGGAGATCATCGCCATCGTCATCATCAACCTTGCTCCATCGCCAATTCAATGATGATCACCGCCGTGTGTGAGTAATTCCATCGTAGGCTTGCTGGACGGTGATGGGTTGAATGGGATCTATCATGTAATCGAGTGAGTTTTGTTAGGGTTTGATCCCTAGTATCCACTATGTTCTCAGATTTATGTTGCTATGACTTTGCTATGCTTAATGCTTGTCACTAGGGCCCGAGTGCCATGATTTCAGATCTGAACCTATTATGTTTTCATGAATATATGTGTGTTCTTGATCCTATCTTGCAAGTCTATAGTCACCTACTATGTGTTATGATCCGGCAACCCCGAAGTGACAATAATCTGGACCACTCCCGGTGATGACCATAGTTTGAGGAGTTCATGTATTCACTATGTGTTAATGCTTTGGTCCGGTACTCTATTAAAAGGAGGCCTTAATATCCCTTAGTTTCCAATAGGACCCCGCTGCCACGGGAGGGTAGGACAAAAGATGCCATGCAAATTATTTTCCATAAGCACGTATGACTATATTCGAAATACATGCCTACATTGCATTGATGAACTGGAGCTAGTTCTGTGTCACCCTGGGTTATAACTTCTACATGATGAATTGCATCCGACGTAATTTCCCATCATCGATCCAATGCCTACGAGCTTTACCTATATTGCTTGTCGCTTATTTACTTTTCCGTTGCTATTATCACAAAAACTACAAAAACACTATCTTTACTTTTATTGCTGCTACCACCACTATCATATTATTGTGCTACTAAACTATCTTGCTGCAGATACTAAGTTTCCAGGTGTGGCTGAATTGACAACTCTGCTGCTAATACTTAAGAGTATTCTTTGGCTCCCCTTGTGTCGAATCAATAAATTTGGTTTTAATACTTTACTCGAAAACTGTTGCGATCCCCTACACTTGTGGGTTATCACTCACCATGAGTTGTGAGTAGTTTACCATAGACCTTCGGGTCCATAGCTAGTATCTAGATGGCTTCTTCTCTCTCTCTCTGGATCTCAATACACAGTTCTCCTCGGTCTTCGAGGAGATCTATTCGATGTAATCTATTTTTGCGGTGTGTTTGTCGAGATCCAATGAATTGTGAGTTTATGCTTAAGGTTATCTATGAAAGATATTTGGTTCTTCTTTGAAATTTTTATGTGTGCTCATAATATCCTTGCAAGTCTCTTCAAATTATTGGTTTGGTTTGGCCTACTAGATCTATAGTTCTTGCAATGGGAGAAGTGCTTGGCTTTGGGTTCAATCTTGCGGTGTCCTTTCCCAGTGACAGTAGGGGCGGCAAGGCACGTATTGTATTGTTGCCAACGAGGATAAAAAGATGGTGTTTACATCATATTGCTTGAGTTTATCCCTCTACATCATGTCATCTTGCTTAAGGCGTTACTCTGTTCGTATGAACTCAATACACTAGATGCATACTGGATAGCGGTCGATGTGTGGAGTAATAGTAGTAGATGCAGGCAGGAGTCGGTCTACTTGTCTCGGACGTGATGCCGATACACAATGATCATGCCTAGATAGTCTCGTAATTATTCGCTTTTCTATCAATTGCTCGACAGTAATTTGTTACCCGCCGTAGAATATCGCTATCATGAGAGAAGCCACTAGAGAAAACTATGCCCCCCAGGTCTATTCTTGACATATCAATCTACATCTACTTTACTTTAGCACTTTTATTTTCTGTTCTATTAAACTAAAAATACCAAAAATATAAACTATCATCTCTATCAGATCTCACTCTCATAAGTGACCGTAAAGGGATTGACAACCCCTTATCGCGTTGGCTGCGAAGTTCTTATTTGTTTGTGCAGGTGTGAGGGACTCGCGCGTGGTCTCCTACTGGATTGATACCTTGGTTCTCAAAACTGAGGGAAATACTTACGCTACTGTGCTGCATCTCCCTTTCCTCTTCGAGGGAATACAACGCAAGCTCAAGAGGTAGCAAGAAGAATTTCTGGCGCCGTTGCCGGGGGGGCTTACGCAAAATTCATATACCAAATACCTATCACAAACCCTTATCCTTCACATTACATTTTTTGCCTCTCGTTTTCCTCTCCCGCACTTCACCCTTGCCGTTTTATTTACCCTTCTTCTATCGTCTGTTTACCGTCCGCTTGCCTCTTCTTTGCTTGTGTTGCTGTGTGCCCTCAATTAGCATGCATCTTCGCTTGCTAAAGTATGAATCCTCATACTTTTTGGCGCCCTTGCCGGGGAGGCTTACGCAAAATTCATATACCAAATACCTATCACAAACCCTTATCCTTCGCATTACATTTTTTGCCTCTCATTTTCCTCTCCCCCACTTCACCCTTGCCGTTTTATTTGCCCTTCTTCTATTGTATGTTTACCGTCCGCTTGCCTCTTGTTTGCTTGTGTTGCTATGTGCCCTCAATTAGCATGCATCTTCGCTTGCTAAAGTATGAATCCTCATCCACTTGCTAATCTCTTTAAGAGATGCAATTATGTTGAACCAATTGCTAGTGAGCTGCGTGCACTAGATTATCTTTATGGGGTTTTGCTTGAAATTTATGAATCTGAAAATCGTGATGAAGTATTGAAAGAAAAATATAAAGTGATTCACGATAGCTCTTTGAGTAAAAAGCATGATTGCAATGATGTTTTTATAAATTCTATTGATGTCAATTGTGCTAATGATAGGCAAAACCCTAAGGTTGGGGATGCTTATTTTGCTATGCCCACTACTTGTTGCAATGATCATGATTGGGGTGATTCTTCTTATGATCTTGAACATTATTTGAGCCCCGTGATGAATATAAGACTGAAAATAGTGTTTGCAATGATATTGAAAGTGGGTTTGGAAGAGTGTCAACTTTAGATCCCACATACTTGGAGAACGCTCAATCTTATGAAACTTTTGATAAAAGTGGGTTTGGAGAGGTCATGACTTTAGTTAATGTTAATCCCACTATTTTGGAAGAATGTCAAACTCGTATGCATGTGGATCATGTTGAGAATATGTTATGCGATAGCTATATTGTTGAAATTTCTTATGATCCTACACGCAATTATTATGAGAGAGGAAAATATGGTTGTAGGAATTTTCATGTTACTAAATTACCTCTCGTTATGTTGAGATTGCTATTGGCTCTTTCTTCTTCCTTGCATATGCCAGATCTTGCTTGTCTTGGTAATTTGTTTTCCTATAAAATGCCTATGCATAGGAAGTATGTTAGACTTAGAGGTGATTTTCACATGCTTTATGGTGCACTTTGTGTGCTTCAATTCTTATCTTTCATCTGAGCATCATCGAATTAATCGTGCCTAGCTAGGGGCGTAAAAGGATAGCGCTTGTTGGGAGGCAACCCAATTTTATTTATTTTTTGTTTTTTTCCTGTTAGGGAATAAATATTGCATCTAGCCTCTGATTAGATGTGGTTTCATGTTTTTTTTAGTGTTTGTGCCAAGTAGAACCTTTGGGAAGACTTGTGTGAAGTTTATATGATCTTGCTGTGAAAAACAGAATCGTTAGCGCTCGCTAAAGTAGTCGTGGGACTTTACTGGAGCGTGATTTTTAGTTGATTCTTTTTGAAGATGATTGGTAGACAAATTGCGCAAATTTACCAATTTAGTTTGAATTTTTTGGAGTTCCAGAAGTACGCGAACCCTGCAGATTACTACAGACTGTTCTGTCTTTGACAGATTCTGTTTTTCATGTGTTGTTTGCTTATTCTGATGCATCTATGAGTAGTATTGGAGGATATGAACCATAGAGAAGTTGGAGTACAGTAGGTTTTACACCAATATAAACAAATAATGAATTCATTGCTGTACCTTTGAGTAGTGGTTTGCTTTCTTTTACTAATGGAGCTCACGAGAATTTTTGTCTAAGTTTTGTGTTGTGAAGTTTTCAAGTTTTGAGTATTGCTTTGATGGACTATGGAACAAGGAGTAGCAAAGGCCTAAGCTTGGGGATGCCCACGGCACCCCAAGTAAATTCAAGATAATCAAAAGCCTAAGCTTAGGGTGCGCCGGGAAGGCATCCCCTCTTTTGTCTTCATCCATCGGTAACTATACTTGGAGCTATATTTTTATTCGCAACATGCTATGTGTTTTGCTTGGAGCGTCTTGTGTAATTTGAGTCTTTGCTTGTTAGTTTGCCACAATCATCCTTGCTGGACACACCTATTTGAGAGAGTTAAATATGGCCTAGAAATTGTTAGAACACTCTATGTGCTTCACTTATATCTATTGAGTTCAATAGTTTTTGCTCTAGTGTTTCACTTATATCTTTTAGAGCACGGTGGTGATAATATTACGTAGAAATTGTTGAACTCTCATGCTTCTCTTATATCTATTTGAGAGTCTATTGAAACATCATGGTAATGTGTTTAGGCTAAAGAAACTAGTCTTCACATGATAGACATCCAATGTCAATGTGGTAAAAAAATTCACACCAAGTGCATTGAATAGAATGAGATGTTGGATGCTTGATAATTGTTTTGAGACATGAGGATAGTGATATTAGAGTCATGCTAGTGGAGTTATTATGAAATTGAGAAATACTCATGTTAAGGTTAGTGATTACCTTAGCATGCACGTATGGTGAACCGCTATGTGACGAAGTTAGAGCATGAGGTATTTGTAGAGTGCCAACCTTTGTGTGGAGGTCGGGGGCGCGCGATGGTTAACTCCTACCAACCTCCCCCCTAGGAGCATGCGTTGATTGCTTTGTTTTGATGACTCGTAGATTTTTGCAATAAGTATATGAGTTCCTATGACTAATGTTGAGTCCATGGATTATATGCACTCTCACCCTTCCACCTTTGCTAGCCTCTCTTGTACCGCGCAACTTTCGCCGGTGCCATAAACCCACTATATATCCTTCCCCAAAACAGCCACCATATTTTTCCTCAAAACAGCCACCATACCTACCTATCATGGCATTTCCATAGCCATTCCGAGATATATTGCCATGCAACTTTCCACCGTTCCGTTCATATGACACGCATCATATTGTCATATTGCCATGCGTGATCATGTAGTTGACATCGTAGTTGTGGCAAAGCCACCATGCATAATTCTTCATATATGTCACTCTTGATTCATTGCACATATCCCGGTACACCACCGGAGGCATTCATGTAGAGTCATACTTGTTGTACTATCGAGTTGTAATATCAAGTTGTAATAAAAAGTGTGATGATCATCATTATTAGAGCATTGTCCCATGTGAGGAAAGGCCAATAAAAAAAAGATGGCAAAAAAATAGAGAGGGGCTAATAAAAAAAGAGAGAGAGAAAGCCCCTCCAAAAAAAGAGAAAAGAGAGAAGGGACAATTGCTACTATCTTTTTCCACACTTGTGCTTGAAAGTAGCACCCTCATCTTAATTGTAGAGAGTCTCATTCTTAGTCACTTTCATATACTAGTGGGAATTTTCATTATAGAACTTGGCTTGTATATTCCAACGATGGGCTTCTTCAAATGCCTTAGGTCTTCGTGAGCAAGCAAGTTGGATGCACACCCACTAGTTTCTTTTGTTGAGCTTTCATATATTTTTAGCTCTAGTGCATCCGGTGCATGGCAATCCCTACTCACTCACATTGACATCTATTGATGGGCATCTCCATAGCCCGTTGATACGCCTTGTCGATGTGAGACTATCTCCCTCCTTTTTGTCTTCTCCACAACCACCTCTATTCCACCCATAGTGCTATATCACTAGTAGAAAACAGGGCATTGGTCCAGCCCATTAGCCCCGGTTCAATCTAGAACCGGGTCCAATGGGGGTACTGGACCCGGTTCGTGAGCCCAGGGGGCCGGCCGGGCCACGTTGGCCATTGGTCCCGGTTCGTCTGGACCTATTGGTCCCGGTTGGAGCTAAAAACCGGGACCAATGGCTCTTGCTCCTGGCCCACCACTATTGGTCCCGGTTGGTGTTATGAACCGGGACCAAAGGCACCCCTTTAGTCCCGGTTTGTAGCACCAACCGGGACCAGTGAGTTGCCTATATATACCCCCTCACTCAAGAGCAGAGCTCACTGCTCTGTTTTTTTTCTGGCCGAGGGGGAGAGGGGTTAGTGGTGCTCTAGCTCACCTCCTATGCACACAACGTGTTCGGTGGAATGCCCGAGCCACACTAGTTAAGCTTTTCTCCTCTCGAAGCTCTATTTTCTCCGAGATTTGTCTAGGTTTAGCGGTCCGTCACGTCCCGTCCCCGTCTTCGCCGCCGTCGATCGCCCCCGCGGATCTCGTCACCGGCACCACCGTGGTGAGCCTCTTGTTATGTCCATGCTTTTCTTACTTTTATTATTGCTTTAGATAGATATTTGTCTAATTTTCTTACGTTTATTATTGCTTGTTATTATATAGTGCGATGGTTTTGATATCCGCCCACGTGGGCCCTCGTCCGGTCTACGATTCGGATGTGGTATATTAATTTATAACTATTTGTTTTAGTGTTTATGATAGTTATGCCGACCAACCTGACATGCATAGATGTTTTATTATGTCTAGGAGGTAGTTGAACCGGAAATTCCAACCGACCCTCTTGTGGAGAGGTTAAATTTAGTTGAAGAGGAAAACATTTCGTTAAAGAAAAAATTGGAAAAAATGGAGGAGGAGAAGATGGAATTGGAGTTGCATGTTGTGGAAGTTATCGATGATCACAAGATCAAGATGGACCCTATTGTCGAGAGGTTAAATTTAGTTGAAGAATAAAACAAATTCTTGAAGGAAAAAATAAAAAAAATTGTGGACGAGAAGATGATATTGGAGTTGCATGTTGCGGATGTCGTCGATGATCACAAGATCAAGATGGATGCAATGTAGTTGAAGATTAAAAAGATTAGAAAATATGCCATTCATACCGAGGCTTGGTATCATTATGCCGTTGGATCAATTGTTACCTTGGTTGCGATTATGATAGCATTTGTTTTCGCGTTGAAATGTTTTACATAGTTTCGATGTGTATGGAGAGCTATATGTTGTTAGATGAGAACTATATATGTATGTACTTTGGTTTTAATGTGATGATGAACTTTTATCCATTTGGTCACTTAATTATCTATTTATGATGTTCTGTAATAGTTTTTGACACACTTAATTATATATAAATGCACGCAGATGAACCGGCAATGGATGTACGGTGACAGACACACCTCCGAGTACATTAAGGGCGTGCGTGAGTTTCTAAATGCGGCTGAGGCAAACAAGCAGAATGGTTTTATGTGTTGTCCATGCACTAAATGTGTGAATACGATGTCTTACTCTAACCGGAAAATCCTTCACTCCCACCTGCTTTACAAGGGTTTCATGCCACACTATAATGTTTGGACAAGGCACGGAGAAATAGGGGTTATGATGGAAGACGGCGAAGAAGAAGAGTACGATGACAACTATGTGCCCCCTGAATACGGTGATGCTGCAATGGGGGGAGCTGGTGAAGATCAAGAGGAACCAGACGATGTGCCCAATGATGCTGCAACGGGTGAAGCTGCTGAAGATCAAGAGGAACCAAATGATGATCTTCGCCGGGTCATTGTCGATGCAAGGACACAATGCGAAAGTCAAAAGGAGAAGCTGAAGTTCGATCGCGTGTTAGAGGATCACAAAAAAGGGTTGTACCCCAATTGCGAAGATGGCAACACAAAGCTCGGTACCGTACTGGAATTGCTGCAGTGGAAGGCAGAGAATGCTGTGGCTGACAAAGGATTTGAGAAGCTACTGAAAATATTGAAGAAGAAGCTTCCGAAGGATAACGAATTGCCCGACAGTACATACGCAGCAAAGAAGGTCGTATGCCCTCTAGGATTGGAGGTGCAGAAGATACATGCATGCCCTAATGACTGCATCCTCTACCGCGGTGCATACAAGGATCTGAACGCATGCCTGGTATGCGGTGCATTGCGGTATAAGATCAGACGAGATGACCCTGGTGATGTTGATGGCGAGCCCGCCAGGAAGAGGGTTCCTGCGAAGGTGATGTGGTATGCTCCTATAATACCACGGTTGAAACGTTTGTTTAGAAACAGAGAGCATGCCAAGTTGATGAGATGGCACAGTGAGGACCATAAGAAAGACGGGAAGTTGAGAGCACCCGCTGACGGGTCGCAGTGGAGAAAAATCGAGAGAAAGTACTGGGACGAGTTTGCAAAGGACCCAAGGAACGTATGGTTTGCTTTAAGTTCGGATGGCATTAATCCTTTCGGGGAGCAGAGAGCAATCACAGCACCAGGCCCGTGACTCTATGTATGTATAACCTTCCTCCTTGGATGTGCATGAAGCGGAAGTTCATTATGATGCCAGTTCTCATCCAAGGCCCTAAGCAACCCGGCAACGACATTGATGTGTACCTAAGGCCATTAGTTGAAGAACTTTTACAGCTGTGGAATGGAAACGGTGTACGTGCATGGGATGAGCACAAACAGGAGGAATTTGACCTAAAGGCGTTGCTGTTCGTGACCATCAACGATTGGCCCGCTCTTAGTAACCTTTCAGGACAGACAAACAAAGGATACCACGCATGCACGCACTGTTTAGATGACACTGAAAGTATATACCTGGACAAGTGCAGGAAGAATGTGTACCTGGGCCATCGTCGATTTCTTCCGACCAACCATCAATGTCGAAAGAAAGGCAAGCATTTCAAAGGAGAGGCAGATCACTGGAAGAAGCCCGCCATGCGTACCGGTGATCACGTACTTGCTATGGTCAATGATTTACACGTAATCTTTGGAAAGGGCCCCGGCACACTAGCTGTTCCGAATGACGATGAGGGACACGCACCCATGTGGAAGAAGAAATCTATATTTTGGGACCTACCCTACTGGAAAGACCTAGAGGTCCGCTCTTCAATCGACGTGATGCACGTGACGAAGAACCTTTGCGTGAACCTGCTAGGCTTCTTGGGCGTGTATGGAAAGACAAAAGATATAGCTGAGGCATGGGAGGACCTGCAACGTTTGCACGAAAAAGACGGCATCCCTCCGAAGCAGTATGAAGGTCCTGCCAGCTATGCTCTTACGAAAGAAGAGAAAGAAATCTTCTTTGAATGCCTGCTCAGTATGAAGGTCCCGACTGGCTTCTCGTCGAATATAAAGGGAATAATAAATATGGCAGAGAAAAAGTTCCAGAACCTAAAGTCTCATGACTGCCATGTGATTTTGACGCAACTGCTTCCGGTTGCATTGAGGGGGCTTCTACCGGAAAACGTCCGATTAGCCATTGTGAAGCTATGTGCATTCCTCAATGCAATCTCTCAGAAGGTGATCGATCCAGAAATCGTACCAAGGCTAAGGAGTGATGTGGCGCAATGTCTTGTCAGTTTTGAGCTTGTGTTCCCACCATCCTTCTTCAATATCATGACACATGTCCTAGTTCATCTAGTCGACGAGATTGTCATTCTGGGGCCCGTATTTCTACACAATATGTTCCCCTTTGAGAGGTTCATGGGAGTCCTAAAGAAATATGTCCGTAACCGCGCCAGGCCAGAAGGAAGCATCTCCATGGGCCATCAAACAGAGGATGTCATCGGGTTTTGTGTTGACTTCATTCCTGGCCTTAATAAGATAGGTGTCCCTAAATCGCGGTACGAGGGGAGACTGACTGGAAAAGGCACGCTTGGAAGGGACTCAATAATATGCAAGGACGGATATTCTTGGTCTCAAGCACACTACACAGTTCTACAGAACTCTACATTGGTGACCCCGTATGTCGATGAACACAAGAACAGTCTGCGCTCCAAACACCCGGAGCAGTGCGACGACTGGATTACACGTGAACACATCAGGACTTTCAGCAGTTGGTTGGAAACACGTCTCAGAGGTGACAACACTGTTTGTGATGAGTTGTACTTGTTGTCCAGGGGACCATCTTCGACTGTATTGATTTACAAAGGATACGAGATAAATGGGAATACATTTTACACGATTGTCCAAGATCAAAAGAGCACCAACCAAAACAGCGGTGTCCGCTTTGATGCAACAACCGAGAGGGGAAAGGACACATATTATGGTTACATAGTGGACATATGGGAACTTGACTACGGACATGATTTTAAGGTCCCTTTGTTTAAGTGAAAATGGGTCAATCTGTCAGGAGGCGGGGTACAGGTAGACCCACAGTACGGAATGACAACAGTGGATCTGAAAAATCTTGGATACACTGACGAACCGTTCGTCCTAGCCAATGATGTGGCACAGGTTATCTATGTGAAGAACATGTCTACCAGACCGAGAAAAAGAAAAGATAAGGAAGCGAATACATCATACGATGAGCCAAAGCGCCACATAGTTCTTTCAGGAAAAAGGGACATCCTGGGAGTGGAGGGCAAGACAGACATGTCTGAAGATTATGAAAAGTTTCATGAAATTCCTCCCTTCAAAGTCAAGGTTGACCCAAGCATCCTGATAAACGATGAAGATTATCCATGGTTACGGCGCAATAAGCAAATGACACAAGCGAAGAAAAAGTGAAGAGTTTTTTCTGCAACTATTATGATGATACCATGCCAACTTTGTAACAAACGAGTATGATACCATTGTCCGTTTGTACTATTCAAATTTCAATACTACTTGCACTAACAGAGAAAGTTTGTAATTGGTTTTACCAGAAAGAATTAAAAAAATAAAGCAAATAACAAAAGAAAATAAATAATGCAGAAAACAAAACAAAAAAACTTGAAAAAAAAATAGCAACAATAAGTATTTTTTTTTAAGTATAAACAAAATAAAATAAATAAAGCAACAAAGAAAATAAATAAAGGAAGTAAAATAAATAAAGCAACTCTAAATACAGCAAAAAACAACTTAGAAATAAACAAAGAAAATAAAATAAATAAAGCAACTCTAAATACAGCAAAAAACAACTTAGAAATAAATAGCAACAATAAGTATTTTGTTGTAAGTATAAACAAAATAAAATAAATAAAGCAACAAAGAAAATAAATAAAGGAAGTAAAATAAATAAAGCAACTCTAAATACAGCAAAAAACAACTTAGAAATAAACAAAGAAAATAAAATAAATAAAGCAACTCTAAATACAGCAAAAAAACAACTTAGAAATAAATAAAGCAAAAAAGGAAATAAAAATTGGGCGCTGCCCAGTGAGCCTGCAAGGCCTATAGTACAGGATCCACCTGTACTATAAGGCCCAGCAAGCTCACAGGGCAGCGCGCAGAGTTAGGCCCAGAAGCCTGCATTTGAGAGGAGCTCGAGAGGGTGGGAGCAGCAGCCCTTATAAACCACTCTCGAGCTCCCTCAGCTAGCGAGGTGGGACTAAACATCCCACCGGACCCGCGCCAGCACAGGGCCTTTGGTCCCGGTTGGTGGCTGAAACCGGGACTAAAGGGTGGCATTAGTACCGGTTGGTGGCCGAAACCGGGACTAATACCCCCCTTTAGTCCCGGTTGCTGCCACCAATCGGGACTAAAGGCCCCTCCTTCCCGCCCTTTGGGCTGCTGAAAAGGGACCTTTAGTCCCGGTTGGTGGCAGCAACCGGGACTAAAGGGGTGTATTAGTCCCGGTTTCATCCACCAACCGGGACTAATACTGCTCCTATATAACCAGGACTTGCGAAATTTTGGGTAGTTTTCTTCTTCCGCGCCCCCGACGCCTCCCTCTCCTTCCCCGCCCCCGTTGCCCCGTCGCCGTCGCCGTCGCCCCCGTCGCCCCCGACGCCGCCCCGACGCCGCCTCGTCGCCGTCGCCCCGCCCCGCGACCCCGTTCCGCCCCGCCCCGCGCCGTCGCCGTGCCCCGGCCCGTCGCCGTCGCGCCGCGCGCCCCGCCCCGCCGCCGTCGCGCCGCCCAGCCCCGCCGCGCGATGTGAGGGCTCCCTTTT
>LR738709.1:573944509-573968457 GCA_902687465.1 Secale cereale
CCCCCCCCCCGCGCGGCCAGGGAGGGGGCCGGGCCAGGTGGCCGCCTAGGCACCCTGTGGCCCCCCTCTGGTTGACCTTTTGCGTGCTTTCGTGATACGTCTGGAAAATACCCTCCGTCGATTTTCAGGTAATTTGGAGGTATTCTTCTTCAGCAACTCAGCGTCCACTTTTTACCGCTGAATCCTGCGTCTGCTGCTTCGGCACCGGAAAGTTGCAAACTGTGTAAAATAAGCCAAAACAACATAAGAACATCATCGTAATGTGAAATATATCAATGAATAAGGATGAATTACGATATAAAATAGTGATGCATTTTGGACGTATCATGTGGTCACCTCTTAACCTATAAAAGGAGGCTCGAGGCAACTGAGCAAAGGGTTCGAACATTTAAACCCCCCAACACGTGTATGCACGTAGTTGTTATTCCCGAGGCACCCTTGCCGGGCTAGAGCACTCCGTGTCTTCGTCTTCCTCGTGATGAATCCACCAAAGCAGGAGTAGGGTTTTACGCTGCAAAGCGGAACGAACCTGGGTAAAAGAGAGTTGCCATGCGGCCCTATCGTTTCTGCTCTTTGTGCAACATGACCACCCCCTCCCCCTCACCGAACCATAAAGGGGCGGCCCTGCCCCATAGGTGATCGTGCATCCCCCATGACAGAAACCCTAGCAGACCAATAAATTTCATGAATATTGCATGTGTGTCCAAAAAATGCGGGGGCATGGCACGTGCCATGCGATTGCCTCATTTGAGAGCACGAGAAGTTTTGAGGCCAACGGAGCAACAGGACCCGCACTTCCTGCACAAACTTCTCGATACCCAGAGACTAACTCGGAGATGGTGTTGTTGAATTAATAAAAAGCGTCGGCATCCATCATTAGGAAGATGGCCTATCACTTTGAATCTTCTCTATCCGAAACATGTGAAGATTCACATTGAGGGTACATCTTCTTAACATGGGTGTAATGAAGACCGAAGCTTACTACATCCGGACTATACCACTATTTAAACATTTTCTGTTGCTTGTCTCAGGGCGAGATGGGACTAAAGTTTGATGCCAGCCATATCTTTATCGAGAGCCACACTCAGGAAGCATTGCTGTTCCAAGAGCGGTGCTCGGTAAAGGCACGGTTGGATTATAAAATTAATACATATTCTTACTAATGAACACCGAAGTTTAGTGCAATTGGACTATCGGACTATTTATACAGGTATGCGAGGTGGGACTAAATCAACAACTGTGGTTGTTCCGAGAGATGATTTCGATAAAGAAGTCAAACCGTGACTGTGCCATTAACCGCAGCCGGCTGTGACACGTGGCAAAACGTTGTCATGTAGGCACTACATGGCTATCGACAAATAGTGCCCTTGCCGAGTGTTGCCTTTTTGTTGAGGCATACTCTGTGCAATATCATGTTTTTGCGGAGATGCGCCTCGTGCCGAGAGAGTGTCCGCAGTTTGGCTCTCGGTAAAGAGCATGGCACCCGGCGTATACAAACATTCCAGTAGTGTTTATACGTGGAATGTAGGGTGCATCCAAGCCAAGAATGATCACCTTTGGGATGCCATAGTCAAACGGAAAAAAGTGGCTGTCACAAACTAAAAATTTAGGCACCTGACCATTAGTAGCAAAATCTGATCTCTACTTCTAATAGAGCAGTTGGTAGTCTTTGTTCCAGTTTTTTTTCGTCCTACCTCCCACTTCGTCTGGTTATATTTCGCTTGATTTATTTTCGTCCGGTTTATTTTCGTCTCGCATCCCACCACCATATCTCCTCACGTTTATTTTCCAAAGTTTCCTAACTAGACACGTTATAAACGGCAGTAACTGATACCACATTACCAATCAATAAAATTTAGTTTCATGACGATCAATTCCAAATCCTAAATTTCCTAATGCACCGATCTTTGCCTTTTCTAAGTGATTGTTTGGATAAGGAGGATTAGCTACGGATATATCTCTACTGATAAAAGATGAGTCTGTACATCGTTGGTTGGTACCCCTGGCTAGTCGGTCGAAGGAATGCATCGCCCCTGCCGATTTCTTTCCAAAAGAGTCAACTTCCTGTTTCCGATCGAAGGAAACAAATTTCTTGCACTCTCCAATTTCTGATTTTCTAGCGTGGTTTTCTTTCCTACCAAATACAACATCCTCCGTCCACGCCCCCTCTCCTCCCGACTTAGGTGCGACCGTGCGAGGGCTAGGTCAAGATATTGATGGAACACGACTGCCGCCACACTCCCACTCCCGCTCCAACGCCGCCATATCCCATCTGCTGGCCTCCTCCGTTGCCGAATGCCTGGGCGATGGGCATGGCGAGGACGGTGCCAACACACACGTTGAGAGCGTTCGTGCGGCCGTGGACCACGCCTGCGGCAGCAGCATGGGATGATAGGGGCCAGTCGTCACGCTTGACCGGAGGTAAGCGCGGGCGCAACCATGTAGAATGTGCCAATGCGCCAAGGCAAATGCGGAGAATGGCGCGCGTTTGTTCTTATTTCTCGAGCAAGCTTTTGACGTACGATCATCAGGGCGTCATGGATCTTGCTTCATCTGCGCATCCATGCCGGCTGCTTTCATCTCGCATATGTGGTTTCTCTGGTACCTACAGCTCAGTCATGTGCTTTGGCGGCAATGTTATCTCGGAAGGGCAAGGAAAGATATGGTAAATATCTTGCTCTAAGTATCTTCTCGTGCACCCGTGGATTAGCCCAGCTTTGGTTATTTTGCTGCTGTATGCGCTCGATTTTTTTAAAAGGGATGCGCTCGATTTTGATGTTTGGGCTAATGCTTGGAGTCGAGGATAGATCTGCTACCCAAAGCCACGTGTTTGGTCAATAAATTAAAAGGTGCAAATTAAAGTCTTCTAAACCAAAATCAGCTACATTTCTCAGTTTTGGGCGAGAAGATTGTAGAAGCCAGAGGCATAATGGTGTTCAAAGATGTTATTGAGGGTGCTAGACTGCCAGACTGCCATTGCATTCTATTAAGATAACATCGTACTACATGATCAAGGCATAATCTACAACTGATGATCTCATAAGGGACTTGCCACAACCTCGTTCCTAGGTATGTACTTACTGCATGTTTGACTTAGAATTTTCTATTCAGAATTTATAGATATTTCGTTGGTTCAACTGCTTGACCATTTTGTATATTTTTCCTTTAGATGCCAGCAAAACTTCGTGTTCTTTGAGGTACAAATCCTTTCGACTGAAATTTTCATATAAAATACCCTGTATTTTGTACGATTATGCTAAATGTTGTCAATATGCTTAATCCAAGTTATTATTTTTGTTGTTTGAGTAAATTGTTACACATAAAATATGCTTAAGTCATATATGTTGCTCCAATTCGCCAAGAACTTGGAGGTGGTCTGCGTTTCGTCATGGAGGAGGTTCAACACCCTTTCTAATTCACTTTAACTCCTTCTATTATTATTTTTTACTTATGTTCTTGCATGGTTTTTCGTTTCTACATAGTACTTGTTTTGTGTCGATCGACTGCCTATATTGAAGAATAATGCCATTTTTTCTCGAACAACACCGAAAGGCATATCCTTTTTGCATTAGAACAAACCGCCAAGATGTAATGCCCAGGATGGAGCTATATCTCCTACGTGTCGAGGCACGACTTAGAGACATAACCCCATGCTGGAATGATCGCAAGTCTGGTATCTTTGCACAACTCATGTAAAAAGGGGGATGGAAAACATAAACATAGTTGGCTTACACTCGCCACGTCACACAAATACAATACATGTCTCAATCATCATACATTTAAAACTTCACTGCCCTCTAAGGGTAAAATCCAAATGATAAGATACCAAACATAATTTAAATCCACAGGTCGGATCGAATCCTAGTAGAAGTCTCCACTACTGATCATCAGGATAACGAACATAGTATCGACTACGCTCCTCGTCATACTCCCAGTCTAGCTCGGTGCCATCACCTGGATAGCTCACCACTGGACCTGCATCTGGTGTGGTGAAGTAAATGTGAGCCACAAAGGACTCAGCAATCCCGTTCCCGGGTAACAAGACTATTTAAACCTTGGGAGAGGATAAGGCTGAAGAAAATAATAAGTGTCTACAGCAGCAACTAGCACTAGCTTACGTGAGAGAGTGCGAGAAGAGAAAGTCTCGGTCGAGAGATGATCATGAAGTGATCCTAGCTACAGCTCAACAAACATAACCCCACCGTGTTCAACTCCCGAATCCCTATTCGGAAATTGACAGTCACGGTACACACGCTGGTAGTGTATTGAAACATTGTGTCAAGTTATCTACAACCGGATATTAACAAGCTCCCATCTGCCACATAACCGCGGGCACGGCTTTCGAAAGTTCATAACCCTGCAGGGGTGTTCCAACTTGACCCATTACAAGCCCACGATCCGCGGAGTCGCAACTCCAAAGTGGGAAGACCCGAGTATTCTCGGAATCCCGTGCTCAAGATACTCCGAACTAAGGTAAGGCTAATCCAGCAAATCCTCCCGGCGTGTCAACACCCTGATAGTAGCCGCGCGTATCTAAGTCTCAGGACACGACCGGATGAGTCATCCTACAGGTGTATGCCAGATACCTCAGGTTGCCCCAAGGCGGCCCCGCAGTCTGATCGTTTCAGACCAACACTCATGTGGAGCACTGGCCCGGGGTTGTTGATTAAGAAAGAGGGTTAATTACTCCCTATGCAAGTTTAATTTGTTATTAGGCAAATAGTACCAATGTTGGGACTTGCTGGAAAAGACTTAGCACTTAGCGGTTTATCGAGGGGGTCCCATACACCCCAACCGTGTTAGGAACGCATAATCAAGGAACATAACACCGGTTTATATGTTTCCTAACGGCATGAGTGGAACAAATCACCAAGCAAAAGGCTTAGCCTTCCACCCTTGCCAATATATAGATGATTTCATTTTAAGCATTTATATAGTGTGATATAACCCAACAAAACTTCAACATGAAGCGAGCATCTTCGAACTTCACCTGCAACTAGCAATGCTATAAGAAGGGCTGAGCGAAGCGTACTTAGCCAAGCAACGGTTTGCATAGGTAGGGTGGTTAAACATGGTGATGGTTACAAGTAGGAGGCTGACAGGAAGAACATGGGCATCGAGGCAAAGCTATAGATCGAGACTACTAGCAATAGGCAAAAATAGTAATGTTATCGGGGTTCGGTCATCTTGCCTGAAGTGAAGTCGTTCGGATCGTAAGAAGGGTCCTCGTGCTCAACCTCGTTGGTAACCTCGTGCACGTACTCGTACTCGGTCTCAGCTTCCGGCTCTAAACAATTCAATCACACAAGGCACGAATCAACAAGATGCAATGCGCACTCAAAATGATGGATGCATGATGGATGCACTAAGAGAACACACGGAGCACGGAAAATAGCACTCAAGCAAATCACCTCAAAACATGATAACAATAGGAGATTCTGAATCTACACGGAAAATCAATCAAGTTTCATATAAGACTCGCTGAAATCGGAGCTACGGGCTAAAAGTTATGCCCGAAACAAGAAATGAGCGAAAGCTGAAAATTACAGCAACATAGCAACTTCGGAGCACTAGAAAAATAAGCTACAGCACCCAAACAACATGGCAAAGAGCATGAACATAATCTAGACATATCCTACAGCAAATAAGTTCAAAGGTGCACCCCCAAAGGAGCCACGGATCAATAGCAACAAGCTTGGACATATTGAACTTGACAATAAAATTCTGGCAGCAGAATTTTATTGAAACTTTGGAGCAAAAGATAAACATGCTACAGCCACTTAAATAAGCATGTGATAACATGAATGGAAAGCCAACAATATATACTACAAGGAACCAACAAGATACACTCCAAAACTATCATGGTTTGTCCTAGAGCAGCAAGCAAACATGGCATCGGAACGTTACAGATTTCAGACTTAGTGAAAAATCCACTAAGTGTCAAAACAGCAGTTTCATCATGGCATCTAAAAGAGCAAGTTTAAGTCACCTCGAAACTAAACATGGCAAGTGGTAAGCACCACATCAAAGTACACATGATGGTGATTCCGAAACACACAAGCATGCATCAAGGAGATAAACACAACGATAGCAATGAGCTCAACAAGATGGTATTTCATAACAAGTGAAACAACATCACAGCCACATGGCACTTTGCAACGAAGATATACATGGCAAGAATAAATCTATCATGCAACCTAACACAAACAACATGTAGAGCATGGCAAGACGATCACGTGGACATGTCATTTGCATCATTCGGACAAACGAGCTAAAAGATATCACTATGCAAAGATGGCATAAAAACATCACATAGCAGCAGTTTATATCACGATGCACTCTTGCAACAGAAAAATAAGCATCTAAATGATCTCTAACATGCATGGCACAATGAGATGAAACGTAGTGCTAATCACCACGAACGTCTGGACACCTCATTCACTCAATTCGGAGGAACACACACAAAGTTATTGCAGTTTGAAATATGCATCAGAGAACAAAACAAACAGGGACTTAGGGAAACTGCAAACAACCTCAGATCTGGTCAAACGGGGTCAACGGCGGCGAAGCGGACTGGATCCGGGCGAAGCAGAGGGCCCAGGCGAGGCGCGCGGTCGGGCCGGCCCGCGGATCCGGCGGCTACGGGCCCCGAGCGGCGGCTGATCTGCCGGCCCACCTGGCGTCGGCGCGGCTGGAGAGGTGGGAAGGCCGGCCCGCTGCGGCGGCCTGGTGGCGGAGGCGAGGCGAAGGCGCCTGGTGGGCTCTGGCTCGCGGAGGAGGGGAGGCCCACGGCGTGGCGCGGAGATCGGCCCAGCCGGGAGGAGCGGCCCAGGCGGTCGAGGACCTGCGGCGAAGTGGTCCAGCCAGGCCGAGGCGGGAGTCGGCCTGGGATCGTGGTCGAGGGAGTGGAGTGGCCGAGGCCTGGCGACGGGTGCTGGAGGGCGATGGGCCTTCGGAACGCGGAGGGGAAGTGGTCCAGGCCGTCGGGTGAACTGGTCCTGGCGGTCGAGGGAGGAGGGGGGTTGACCCGATCGAAGGAGGCGGCTGGTTCGGCTCCTCGTGAGCCTGGCGGCGGGGTCTTCGGTGAGGAGAAGCCAAGTGGCGGCTGGGGGCTGGTGGATCCGAAAATAAATAGGGGAGGGGAGCTAGAGGTTAGGGATGCCCAAAATGGACATAGGTGGGTCTATATATAGCAGATTTGCTAGGGTTAGGGTTTTGGGGTGTTTTGGAGCCCTCCGATCGCGATCCGACGGATTCGATCGCGAGGGGAGTTAGGATGGGCCAAGAGGAGGTAAGTGGGCTGTTGGAGAGGTGCCTTGGACCTCAAAGCGGAGACACTTTGAGCCCACACGAAAAACTGTTGGGATAGCAACCGGACTCGAAACGCGACGAGATTTGACAGGCGGGTTACACACCACAAAACAACAACACACGACAAGTCTCGCGCCACACCGGTAACGTTACACGGCCAAACAACAAAGTTGGCCTACGGGACGCCACGGACACGTGAGGGAGCTCCGGAACGCGAAACGGGCAACGGGAAGGAACGCGTGGAACCGGATGCAACCGACAACACAAATGCAATGCGATGCACATGTCTACATGATATGAATGAATGCCACACACGCACACAACAAAACGACGAAAACCCGAAAGACAAAGAACCCGGAATGGAATAGATGAATCCGGAGATATATTATATGCCCAAAAGGGAAAGTATTACATCCGGGGCATTACAAACTCTCCTCTACTACAAAAAGATCTTGTCCCGAGATCTAGCACTGGAAAAAGGAAGGGTACTCGGAACGAAGATGATCTTCTCGTTCCCATGTAGCTTCTCGGTCGGTGTGATGTGACCACTTGACTTTCAAGAATTTGATGGACTTGTTGCGGGTCTTGCGTTCGGTTTCTTCGAGAATAGCAATGGGATGCTCTCGGTAGGACAAGTCTTGTTGAAGATCAATCTCTTCAAACGGAATCATGCGTTCAGGTGCCTTGAAGCATTTGCGGAGTTGAGACACATGGAACACACCATGACCTTTGGCGAAGTTGGAAGGGAGCTCAAGTTGATAGGCTAGATCGCCTCTTTTGACAAGAATCTTGAAAGGCCCGACGTATCTAGGAGCAAGCTTTCCTTTGATACCGAATATCTGAGTGCCTTTCATCGGAGAAACACGGAGATAGACATGATCATCAATGTTGAAAGCCAAGTCACGATGCTTGCCGTCATAGTAGCTCTTCTGACGCGACTGAGCGGCCTTGAGATTCTCACGTATGACTTTGCACATTTCTTCGGCTTCTGAGATCAAGTCATTGCCAAGAAGTTGACGTTCGCCTGTTTCAGACCAGTTGAGAGGGGTACGTCACTTTCTGCCATAGAGAATTTCAAACGGAGCTTTGCCTGCACTTGCTTGAAAGCTGTTGTTGTAAGAGAACTCGGCAAGTGGAAGGCAGTCTTCCCATTTCATGCCAAAAGATATGACACAGGCTCTGAGCATGTCTTCTAGAATCTGATTCACTCGCTCGACTTGACCACTAGTCTGAGGGTGAAATGCAGTGCTGAACCTGATCTTAGTGCCCATGGCAGACTGAAAGGAGTCCCAGAACCTTCAAGTGAACAAACTTCCACGGTCTGAGGAGATAACTTGAGGAATGCCATGTAAAGACACAATTCTGGAAGTGTACAGCTCTGCCAATTGAGCTGCATTGATTGATTCTTTGACTGGCAGGAAGTGAGCGACTTTGGTAAGCTTGTCAATCACCACGAAGATAGAATCATTTCCTCGCTTGGACTTAGGAAAGCCAGTGACGAAGTCCATTTCAATGTGGTCGAACTTCCACTCTGGAATACGAAGAGGTTGGAGAAGACCGGCTGGACGTTGATGTTCTGCTTTCACTCTTCTGCAAACATCACATTCATTCACGAATTGGGCAATCTCCCTTTTCATGCGTGTCCACCAGTAAGATTGCTTGAGATCTTGGTACATCTTGGAACTGCCAGGATGAATGGAAAGGAGAGAATCATGTGCTTATTCCATTATGAGCTTCCTGAGATCACCTTTGGGAACAACGAGTCTGTCCTCGAAGAATAAGGTATCTCTCTCATCAACACGAAAGCACTTGTATTTTGGAGTGCCCTTTGCAATACCATGTTTCACCTTCTTCACCATGGTATCACTGAGTTGGGCCTCACGGACCTGATCTTCCAAGGTAGGAGCAATTTGAAGATTTGCAAGAAAACCCTGCTGAACAACTTGGAGGTTGAGTTTCATGAATGCTTCACAAAGCTCAGGCTGGTACGGCTTGATAAGAAGGCTGTTGCAATATGCCTTTCTGCTCAAAGCATCTGCAATCACATTCGCCTTGCCAGGAGTGTATTCAATGCTGGGATTATACTCTTGGATCATTTCAACCCAACGAGTCTGGCGGAGGTTCAGATGCGGCTGTGTGAAGATGTACTTCAAGCTCTTGTGATCAGTGAAGATGTCGACCTTTCTGCCCAACAAAAGATGTCTCCACGTAATCAAAGCATGTACCCCAGCTGCTAGTTCGAGATCATGTGTGGGATAGTTCTTCTCACTTGGCTTGAGCTGACGAGAAGTATATGCCACAATTCTCTTATCTTGCATAAGCACACCACCAAGGCCTTGAAGAGAAGCATCACAGAATACTTCATAGGGCTTGGATTCATCTGGAGGAGTTAGAACTGGAGCAGAGACAAGCTTTTCTTTGAGAGTTGTGAATGCCACTTCACACTCTGGAGACCAAAAGTATTTGACATTCTTGTGAAGCAAGTTGGAAAGAGGCTTGGCAATCTTGGAGAAGTTCTCAACGAACCTTCTGCAATAGCTGGCAAGACCCAGAAAACTTCGGAGTTGCTTGACGTTCTGAGGAGCTTCCCAGTTGACAATTGCTTCAACTTTCTCGAGATTAACCGCAATACCGTCAGCTGAGATGATGTGGCCCAGGTACAAAACCTTATCGAGCCAAAACTCGCACTTGGAGAACTTGGCATAGAACTTATGCTCACGGAGTCGATCAAGAACCAGACGTAAGTGCTTTTTGTGATCTTCTTCATTCCTGGAAAATACCAGAATATCATCCAGATACACAAGCACAAACTCGCCAGTATAGGGGTTGAAGATGTAATGCATCATCCTCGAAAAGGTAGGAGGAGCATTGGCGAGACCAAAAGACATGACGGTATACTCGTATGAACCGTAGCTCGTTCTGAAGGCCGTCTTGGGAATGTCTTCCTCACGAATGCGAATTTGATGATAGCCCATTCGGAGGTCGAGCTTAGAGAACACTTTAGCTCCTTTGAGCTGCTCGAAGAGTTCGTTGATGTTGGGGAGCGGATACTTGTTCTTTATTGTCTTCTTGTTCAATGGCCGGTAATCAACGCAGAGACGCTCTGTGCCATCTTTCTTCTTGACAATTAAGACACCATAGCCCCAAGGAGACGTACTAGGCCTGATGAGACCCATACTCTCCTGTTTATCAAGCTGCTTCTTCAATTCCTTCAATTCATCCGGAGAGAGCTTGTACGGACGCCGGCATGCTGGCTCAGTACCCGGCTCGAGTTCAATGACAAATTCCACCTGACGGTGTGGAGGCATGCCTGGAAGTTCTTCAGGAAAGACGCCTTGATATTCGTTCACCACCGGAATTTGAGATATGGCATTAATTTCGCCCTTATCATTGAGAGAGAAAAGCCTGATAGTGTTATCCCTGGAGGCGAAGATAATCACATCTTCATCAGGATGAGTCATCTTGACTTCCTTTTGAGCACAATCAATGTGAGCATCATGCTGAGAAAGCCAATCCATTCCGAGGATGAGGAATGTCAGAATTACCAAGAACCACCGGTTTAGCCAGAAAGCGATAATCACCCATGCGAATAGAAACATTCGGAGCAAATATGTTGGAAGTCATGCACTTGCCCGGAGAAATTACTTGCAACCTCTGAGGTAGACTTTGGATGTCAACATTATGCTTGGATGCGAATGGTTGAGACATGAAAGAGCATGAAGCACCCGAATCAAATAACACTTTAGCTGGAAAAGAGTTAACTGGAAGGTTACCCAAAATGACATCAGAAGAATTCTCCGCTTGCGCTGCACTCATCAGATTGACCCTTGCTGACTTTGGATCATGCCTGACAATAGCTGAACTCACAGGTGGAGGAGGTGGAAGACGCTTCGGGTTCGGACATCTGTTGGCATAGTGACCTTTCTGAGTGCATTTGTTGCAAGTCACTTCCGAGAGAGGACGGAAAAGAGAACCACTTGACTTGGAGCCTTGAGACTGAAACTGCTTCTTCGACTGGTTGCTCGGGTTGGGTGGGTGGGAGAAACCACGTCCACTAGAGTTCTTGTTGTTGGAGTTGTTGGAGTTGTTGGAGTTGTTGGAGTTGTTGTAAGGAGCTCGAATCACTGGAGGAGGAGGAAACCAAAATATCTGTTGTTTCGAGACCATCTGAGACGATGAGGAAGAGTGAACGGCATCTCGAATCCTCTTTTTAGAAGCCTCCATCTTAAGCTGAGCTGCTTCTTGTTTCAAAGCCATGTTATAGAATTTGTCGAATTCATCGAGCTCGAACAAGGTGAGAGCAAGTTGAAGTTCATCTTTCAGGCCTCCACGGAACTGGTAGATTTTGCTCTTAGCATCAGGAATGTCTTGCTTAGCATAGCGGGCGAGGTTTTGGAACTTGACATTATACTGATAGACTGTCATAGAGACCTGCTTCAGGTTGCGTAATTGCTCACGCATACCCTCGATGACACTTGTAGGAATGTGGTGCGAGCGAAAGTCCTTGCAGAAATTCTCCTAAGAGATCACCTGACCTGGCCTGGAGTCTTTGTACTGCTGCCACCAGTCAGCTGCTTGGTCTTTGAGTTGGAAGGTTGCAAACTTCACATAATCCTCTTCCTTCACGTTACTGCACTCAAAATGCTTCTTTATGTCGGTTAACCAATCTTCAGCATCAAGAGGGTCGACACAGTAACTGAAAGCTTTTGGATTATTGGCCAAGAACTGGTTGAGAGTAGCATGGTGCTGCTGGTTGAAGAAGTTGCCTTGATTCCCTGGAACACCCTGATTAGCTTGATTAGCTTGCATCTGCTGCATCATCTGCATCAACATCTGGGTGTTCTGAGCTGTAGTCTGCATAATCGCTCTCCAAGCCTCAGGCGGAGGAGGAGGGGAAGGAGGACGGTCTGGGACCTCTTCCGCCTCTGGGTTAGCGTTGGGAACCCTTTTCGGAGCCATCCTGAAAGAGATGACCACGAATCAGCAATTGATTGACAGAAGGTATAAGCTAAATCAATGGAATGAATTGCAACAAGTCTTCACAATAATCATTCGAACAATAGAACGAATGAAATCATTCGAACAAGAGGAACGAATGAAATTCTCAGTTAAATGATAACATCAATCTTCACGAGAAGCCACATAGGGGACAAAAGGTAAAATAAGAAAAACAACAAGGTACAAACGGGAACAAACACAAGATAGGAGCTTCGTTCTAACATCTTTGTGCTGAAAGCATATGAACGCGTTACGAAAGGGTTTTGCAATCCCCAGATCAGCATAGCCAAGGACCCTTTAAGATGCAACTCCCGATCGGAACATCGGTCATAATACCACTTCACTCAATGTAGAACCCCGAACTCACTAACCTGCATTCGTTGGAAGAATGCCTACGATCTACTGGATAAACCCACCTGTTAATTTCCGAAAGATTCCAGTTATGCAATCAGGTGTTGGGGATACACGGGAAGCACCGCGCAATCAACTCTAAACCTACATCCAGATGTATCCATCCTTCAACACATAACCAGTCTTTCTCGGAAACTGTCTACCTCGGACCTTCGAAAAGCATCCACTATAACAAGCTATGGCAATACTCCCGAACTACCTCCCCAGTACTGGGTGATGTCGGGGTTATCTTGCCACTGGCCGTATAGGAGAGATTTTCGATGTCGGCCGTCTTAAGTATTTAGTACTGCCACGATATGCTTGTGACGACAATACCCCGAAGCTCAACTCCCCGGGACACTGCCACAACCCCTAATGTCAGGAGGCATCAAGAACAATATTCTCGTCACAAGAACATCGAAACAATCCCAGAATACTCGCGAGATTCCTAAAAAAATTTGGTGCAATTTTTGAAGATAGAAGAGACAAGAGTAGTCGTCAGGAGTCCTCACCAGAGAGAAAGGGGATGAGAAGCAAAGAATTCCTACTCTCCGATATAATATAGGACTCAAAATATTTTTCAGTGTGTGCCTAGACTCGACCGTCAACGATTCGATCAATCAGTGGGGGCTCCTAGGTCGGAGAAGGCTCTGAATACCAACTTGTAATGCCCAGGATGGAGCTATATCTCCTACGTGTCGAGGCACGACTTAGAGACATAACCCCATGCTGGAATGATCGCAAGTCTGGTATCTTTGCACAACTCATGTAAAAAGGGGAATGGAAAACATAAACATAGTTGGCTTACACTCGCCACGTCACACAAATACAATACATGTCTCAATCATCATACATTTAAAACTTCACTGCCCTCTAAGGGTAAAATCCAAATGATAAGATACCAAACATAATTTAAATCCACAGGTCGGATCGAATCCTAGTAGAAGTCTCCACTACTGATCATCAGGATAACGAACATAGTATCGACTACGCTCCTCGTCGTACTCCCAGTATAGCTCGGTGCCATCACCTGGATAGCTCACCACTGGACCTGCATCTGGTGTGGTGAAGTAACTGTGAGCCACAGAGGACTCAGCAATCCCGTTCCCGGGTAACAAGACTATTTAAACCTTGGGAGAGGATAAGGCTGAAGAAAAGAATAAGTGTCTACAGCAGCAACTAGCACTAGCTTACGTGAGAGAGTGCGAGAAGAGAAAGTCTCGGTCGAGAGATGATCGCGAAGTGATCCTAGCTACAGCTCAGCAAACATAACCCCACCGAGTTCAACTCCCGAATCCCTATTCGGAAATTGACAGTCACGGTACACACGCTGGTAGTGTATTGAAACATCGTGTCAAGATATCTACAACCGGATATTAACAAGCTCCCATCTGCCACATAAACGCGGGCACGGCTTTTGAAAGTTCATAACCCTGCAGGGGTGTTCCAACTTGACCCATTACAAGCCCACGATCCGCGGAGTCGCAACTCCAAAGTGGGAAGACCCGAGTATTCTCGGAATCCCGTGCTCAAGATACTCCGAACTAAGGTAAGGCTAATCCAGCAAATCCTCCCGGCGTGTCGACACCCTGATAGTAGCCGCGCGTATCGAAGTCTCAGGACACGACCGGATGAGTCATCCTACAGGTGTATGCCAGATACCTCGGGTTGCCCCAAGGCGGCCCCGCAGTCTGCTCGTTTCAGACCAACACTCATGTGGAGCACTGGCCCGGGGTTGTTGATTAAGAAAGAGGGTTAATTACTCCCTATGCAAGTTTAATTTGTTATTAGGCAAATAGTACCAATGTTGGGACTTGCTGGAAAAGACTTAGCACTTAGCGGTTTATCAAGGGGGTCCCATACACCCCAACCGTGTTAGGAACGCATAATAAAGGAACATAACACCGGTTTATACGGTTCCTAACGGCATGAGTGGAACAAATCACCAAGCAAAAGGCTTAGCCTTCCACCCTTGCCAATATATAGATGATTTCATTTTAAGCATTTATATAGTGTGATATAACCCAACAAAACTCAACATGAAGCGAGCATCTTCGAACTTCACCTGCAACTAGCAATGCTATAAGAAGGGCTGAGCGAAGCGTACTTAGCCAAGCAACGGTTTGCATAGGTAGGGTGGTTAAACATGGTGATGGTTACAAGTAGGAGGCTGACAGGAAGAACATGGGCATCGAGGCAAAGCTATAGATCGATACTACTAGCAATAGGCAAAAATAGTAATGTTATCGGGGTTCGGTCATCTTGCCTGAAGTGAAGTCGTTCGGATCGTAAGAAGGGTCCTCGTGCTCAACCTCGTTGGTAACCTCGTGCTCGTACTCGTACTCGGTCTCAGCTTCCGGCTCTAAACAATTCAATCACACAAGGCACGAATCAACAAGATGCAATGCGCACTCAAAATGATGGATGCATGATGGATGCACTAAGAGAGCACACGGAGCACGGAAAATAGCACTCAAGCAAATCACCTCAAAACATGATAACAATAGGAGATTATGAATCTACACGGAAAATTAATCAAGTTTCATATAAGACTCGCTGAAATCGGAGCTACGGGCTAAAAGTTATGCCCGAAACAAGAAATGAGCGAAAGCTGAAAATTACAGCAACATAGCAACTTCGGAGCACTAGAAAAATAAGCTACAGCACCCAAACAACATGGCAAAGAGCATGAACATAATCTAGACATATCCTACAGCAAATAAGTTCAAAGGTGCACCCCCAAAGGAGCCACGGATCAATAGCAACAAGCTTGGACATATTGAACTTGACAATAAAATTCTGGCAGCAGAATTTTATTGAAACTTTGGAGCAAAAGATAAACATGCTACAGCCACTTAAATAAGCATGTGAGAACATGAATGGAAAGCCAACAATATATACTACAAGGAACCAACAAGATACACTCCAAAACTATCATGGTTTGTCCTAGAGCAGCAAGCAAACATGGCATCGGAACGTTACAGATTTCAGACTTAGTGAAAAATCCACTAAGTGTCAAAACAGCAGTTTCATCATGGCATCTAAAAGAGCAAGTTTAAGTCACCTCGAAACTAAACATGGCAAGTGGTAAGCACCACATCAAAGTACACATGATGGTGATTCCGAAACACACAAGCATGCATCAAGGAGATAAACACAACGATAGCAATGAGCTCAACAAGATGGCATTTCATAACAAGTGAAACAACATCACAGCCACATGGCACTTTGCAACGAAGATATACATGGCAAGAATAAATCTATCATGCAACCTAACACAAACAACATGTAGAGCATGGCAATACGATCACGTGGACATGTCATTTGCATCATTCGGACAAACGAGCTAAAAGATATCACTATGCAAAGATGGCATATAAACATCACATAGCAGCAGTTTATATCACGATGCACTCTTGCAACAGAAAAATAAGCACCTAAATGATCTCTAACATGCATGGCACAATGAGATGAAACGTAGTTCTAATCACCACGAACGTCTGGACACCTCATTCACTCAATTCGGAGCAACACACACAAAGTTATTGCAGTTTGAAATATGCATTAGAGAACAAAACAAACAAGGACTTAGGGAAACTGCAAACAACCTCAGATCTGGTCAAACGGGGTCAACGGCGGCGAAGCGGACTGGATCCGGGCGAAGCAGAGGGCCCAGGCGAGGCGCGCGGTCGGGCCGGCCCGCGGATCCGGCGGCTACGGGCCCCGAGCGGCGGCTAATCTGCCGGCCCACCTGGCGTCGGCGCGGCTGGAGAGGTGGGAAGGCCGGCCCGCTGCGGCGGCCTGGTGGCGGAGGCGAGGCGAAGGCGCCTGGTGGGCTCTGGCTCGCGGAGGAGGGGAGGCCCACGGCGCGGCGCGGAGATCGGCCCAGCCGGGAGGAGCGGCCCAGGCGGTCGAGGACCTGCGGCGAAGTGGTCCAGCCAGGCCGAGGCGGGAGTCGGCCTGGGATCGTGGTCGAGGGAGCGGAGTGGCCGAGGCCTGGCGACGGGTGCTGGAGGGCGATGGGCCTTCGGGACACGGAGGAGAAGTGGTCCAGGCCGTCGGGTGAAGTGGTCCTGGCGGTCGAGGGAGGAGGGGGGTTGACCCGATCGAAGGAGGCGGCTGGTTCGGCTCCTCGTGAGCCTGGTGGCGGGGTCTTCGGTGAGGAGAAGCCAAGTGGCGGCTGGGGGCTGGTGGATCCGAAAATAAATAGGGGAGGGGAGCTAGAGGTTAGGGATGCCCAAAATGGACATAGGGGGGTCTATATATAGCAGATTTGCTAGGGTTAGGGTTTTTGGGTGTTTTGGAGCCCTCCGATCGCGATCCGACGGATCTGATCGCGAGGGGAGTTAGGATGGGCCAAGAGGAGGTAAGTGGGCTGTTGGAGAGGTGCCTTGGACCTCAAAGCGGAGACACTTTGAGCCCACACGAAAAACTGTTGGGATAGCAAACGGACTCGAAACGCGACGAGATTTGACAGGCGGGTTACACACCACAAAACAACAACACACGACAAGTCTCGCGCCACACCGGTAACGTTACACGGCCAAACAACAAAGTAGGCCTACGGGACGCCACGGACACGTGAGGGAGCTCCGGAACGCGAAACGGGCAACGGGAAGGAACGCGTGGAACCGGATGCAACCGACAACACAAATGCAATGCGATGCACATGTCTACATGATATGAATGAATGCCACACACGCACACAACAAAACGACGAAAACCCGAAAGACAAAGAACCCGGAATGGAATAGATAAAGCCGGAGATATATTATATGCCCAAAAGGGAAAGTATTACATCCGGGGCATTACACAAGATGTCTCTCATGTATGTTTTCACTCAGGTCAATTATGAGACTACTGTTCACATATGTTAATTATTTTTCTATTCATCTTAATCACTTATTACATGAATGGTCATGTAAGAGGAAACAAATTACTGGTGCACATTATCTTCATGTGGCTTCGCACGACCTCTACAGTACTATCACAGTCGTAGGTGGTTAAGTGTTTGGTATGTATCTTCATGTGGCTTCACACGATTTCTACTATGGGGGTTGGGCCGTTGATCATTTTTGGTGAAGTTGGAGTCACTTGATTGAGCCCTAAGGGCTCCGATTTTGAAAAACTAAAAGGTAATACTTTACAATTTACCTTGAATGGGATCCAGTGATTTCCATACAACATGACAGTACACTAATGAAGTTGATCACATCTTACATGCATACTGATTACACTTGCCCAACTTAAGCAATGACTCAAATCGACAGAGTACAGCCAGGCACGCCACAACAAACCCTAATAGGTTGTGCGTGTCACAAATCCTATCATCAACCTTTACAAAGGATTACAACTTACATGAAATACCACGATCGCTAGCAACAAGGATTCGGGGAGGACAAGATGATAGATGCCGAAAAGGATTCAAGAAGGACAAGATGCCCCAACACCGGCTGTAATATTAGTCGAGATGAATCTTATAAAAAAAATTGAGATGTGAAGGTGTGGTGGATTTAGTAGAAAGAAAAATAAATCTGGTAGATTTTTGCTATAGAGAACAAAACAGATTGATTGCATTTGCTTCTTTACGCAATATGTTTATTGTGCAATTAAAAAAGTACTTGTATGTTATTTTTTGTTTGTGTTATAAAACACATTAAAAATGAGTATAATTATTTATTATCTGTTTTGTGTTATAAAACATATTAAAATGAGTATTTGACCATTGGTTTTCTATGTTATTTTTATTGTAACAAAAGTTTGATTATTCAACTGAAAATGTTGGGTATTACAATGATAACCATATGGATTTGGTAGTAGGAAAGTAGTGGATGCACCCAACTTCGGTGCATGCACACAATGAACAATAAATTCACAAAAAGGAAAAAAAAACTTCGTGGATGTGATTATGCGCAAATGTTTTAGGAGGTTCCAAAATTTGCTCATCAAAAAATTGATGACCATACAAAGCGAAATACAAATGATGCTCTGAACCCAAGTTTACTATTCACATGTTTCAGCACAACTTTTTTTTGTACCGAGCTCCTCGGATGTCATTTGGCCACCAAATTTTGTAAGCACCTAAAACATTTGGTCATAATCACATCCACAAAGTTTTGGATTTTTTCTAATGTTTTGCTAAGTTTTTGATCATGGGTGCATGGGGTGACTGAGTGCACAAAAACCACAAATATAAAATGAAATATAGTTATTTAGGTTTTTTTTTCTGGAGTTAGAAAAATTAACTGGAAAAGGTGAGAGAGAGATGTAATTACTTAATTATGTGGGAAGTTAATTAGCATGCCTGTAATTAATTAGATATGCGCTGAAACATGCTGAATCTATTTGAAAGTGCTCGTGGGTAAGGACGGCCAGCAGGCTCTCACCGATATAGGGATCAGCGTTACCAACATGGACTAAGGCCATGATGACCGTGCTTTGCATGACATACACACTACTAGGAAAAGGGCTATAGATGGAATTGATACTAATGGCACACCAGACAGGCAGTGCGCCATTAGTATATAGTAATGGCGCACCAGCAACAGATATGCCATTAGAGTTTGAAGTACTAATGGCGCACCTTGCCCGGAGTGCGCCATTAGTATCAAGAAGTTTTTTTTTAACTAGCGCGCCTGTCCAAACATACTAATGGCGCATCCATGCATAGTGCGCCATTACTAGTTGTAACTAGTAATGGCGCACCTGCAGTAAAGTGCGCCATTAATGCTCTTTTTTTATGATATTTTTTATTCTTTTTTTTACAAAACTACTAATGGCGCACTGTTCCAGAGTGCGCCATTACTAGTTTGAACTAGTAATGGCGCACTATGCGACAGTGCGCCATTAGTATGTTTTTTTTTGCAAAACTTGTAATGGCGCACCAACTATAAATGCGCCATTAGTAACCTTGATTACTAATGGCGCATTTATAGTTGGTGCGCCATTAGTAAGCGGGCAGCAACAACATATTTTGGACAGCCTCTCTACCACACTCACTTTCCCCCCCGCCCCCCCACTTCTTCATTCTCTCCACCTCCTCTCCTCTCGGGTCCCTCCTCTTTTTCACCTCATTTCCACCATATATTCATTCAAATTAAGTGGTTAAATTACCTTGTTTTGATAGGTAAGTAAGGGGGAAGCTATATTTATGTTGTTCTCCATACAACAATGTGCACATGCAGTTTTATGGCCTAGCTAGATCTATGTATGTTTGTGGTGTTGCATAGGTTTGTTGTGTTGCATATGTGTTTGTGTTTGGAGGTGTACCGGTATTTGAAATGCGATAGTTGCCAATATTTTCCCGGAATGTTGATTCATTTCCGTTTCGGTAAAGAATTTTGGCATTAAGCATTCATTTTTGTCCTATTTTTAGGGAAAGTCATGGCAAATTTTTTCTTGGTTCTAAAATATCGTTTTGCTCTACCCCGCAGGGCGACCATGGTGCGCACGATGACCGAAGGCATCGTGAATAGGTTTTTGAGGTCCACGAAGGCCGAGATGCTTCAAAAGAACGAGACAGAGATAAGATGTCCGTGTCGAAGATGCAAGCTGAAGAGCCTTATTCCGGACCCGGATTCCGGGCAGGTGCGGGACCACCTGCTCTTGCGTGGTTTCATGGATGGCTATCGGTGGCAAGGTGATGAAGATGACTACGAAGTCGTCCATGGGGGTCGGGCAAGAAACGAGGAAGGGCAGCAAGACAACCACCGCGGCTCGGGCGGGCGAGAAGACGAAGAATCCCCAAGAGATGATCACGACGGTGATGTTGTACACAGTCATCATGTAGAAGATGCAGGACATGATGATGAGGAAGATGCCGGAGCAGACGATGGGCATGATCATGAAGATGATGATGCCGGCGGAGCAGACGACGCTGAACCATCGATGGGCTGGGTGTAGGACCCTCATATTCAAGAGCTGCTTCTCAAGCAGACCGATAACGCAAGAGCTGCCGCCCGAGAGAAAGCCAAGATGGATCAACTTGAGTTAGACGCGGTTACTCCATTGTATGAAGGATGCAGGCCCGAGGATACCCGCCTGAAAGTAACGCTCATGGCTCTGGAGATGAAGGTAAAACACAAAATGACCGACGCATGCTTCGATGAGAACATGTCATTCTGGCACGAACGTCTTCCCAAGGGGAACAAGTGCCCCACCAGTTTGGAGGAGGCGAAGAAAATCGTGTGTCCTCTGGATTTACCGCACGTGAAATACCATGTGTGCATGAACAATTGCATCATTTATCGGGACGAGCACGCGGAGTCTACCATATGTCCGGTGTGCGGCGTCACTCGATACAAGAAGAGGAAGAAAGCTCCTCGAAAAGTGGTGTGGTACTTTCCGATCACTCCTCGTCTGCAGCGGTATTTTGCGGACCCTAAGGTAGCAAAGCTTCTGCGTTGGCACGCGGATAGGGAGGAGAAGAAGCGAGAAGATGACGCAAATGATCCGGAGATAGATAAAAAAGACAAGATGTTGAGTCACCCTAAAGATGCGAGCCAGTGGCAAGCGTTGAACTTCGAAGACCTAGAATTTGGGAACGATCCAAGGAACATCGTGCTGGGCGCGAGCACCGATGGAGTCAACCCGTTTGGCAGCCAGAGAAGCACACATAGCACCTGGCCTGTGTTTGTGTGGATGTACAACCTTCCCCCCTGGTTGTGCATGAAGAGGAAGTACATTCACATGAGTATGCTAATTGAAGGACCGAAACAACCAGGGAACGACATCAATCTGTATCTGGGGCTGCTGAAAGAGGAGCTAGACACGCTATGGAAAACGCGAGCCAATACGTGGGACGCTGCAAAGAAAGAATATTTCCCTATGAGAGCCGCGCTGCTCATGACGGTGCACGACTATCTCGGTTACGGATATGTCGCGGGGCAGGTGGTCCACGGATTTTCTGGATGCGTCAGGTGCATGGATGACACAACGTATCGCCAGCTAGATAGAGATCCCGGGTCTTCGAAAACCGTGTTCATGGGACATCGAAGGTGGCTTCACGATGATGACCTGTGGAGAAAACGCAAGGATCTGTTCGATGGTGAAACCGAACCCCGAGGACGCCCGCGTACGAGGAGCGGCGAGGAAATAGACGAGCTGTTGAAAAATTGGAAAGATTGCCCACTGCCGGGAAAGAAGCAAAAGGCGCCAGAGCCGGGAAAGAAGCGAAAGGCGCCAGAGCCGCTGCTGAAGGTATGGAAAACGAGGTCTGTTTTCTGGGACTTGCCTTACTGGAAGATCCACCGTGTGCCTCACAGCCTTGAGGTAATGCATATCACGAAGAACGTGTGTGAGAGTTTGATTGGTACCCTGCTCAACATGCCAGAGAGGACCAAAGATGGGCCGAAAGCAAGGGCAGACTTGAAATCAATGGGCATCAGGCAGGAGCTTCACGCTATATATGATGATCATGATGATGATGATGATGATGAGGCGAAGCAGGACACGGAAAGTCGTCGCAAAGGCAAAAAGGCCAAGAAGACCGGAAATGACTACCCTCCCGCGTGCTTCACTCTAAGTCAGGAGGAGATCGAGCAGTTTTTCACCTGCCTCGTAGGAGTACAACTTCCTTACGGTTACGCGGGGAAGATAAGCAGATACCTAGACCGGGCGAAGCTGAAGTTCAGCGGGATGAAGTCTCACGACTGTCACGTGCTGATGACGCAGATACTTCCAGTTGCAATCCGTGGTATCATGGACGCGCACGTCCGTGAAACCCTATTTGGCCTATGCAACTTTTTCGACGTCATCTCTCGGAAGTCTGTTGGCGTGAGGCAACTCAGAAGGCTACAGGAAGAGATCGTGGTGATACTATGCGAGCTTGAGATGTACTTCCCGCCCGCATTCTTCGACGTTATGGTGCATCTGCTGGTCCATATCGTGGACGATATCATCCAACTCGGGCCGACGTTCCTGCACAGCATGATGCCGTTCGAAAGGATGAATGGTGTCATCAAAGGATACGTTCGCAACATGTCACGTCTAGAGGGAAGCATAGCCAGGGGCTTTCTGACCGAAGAGTGCATCTCGTACTGCACGAATTATCTAGGCATCGAGAACCCCGTTGGTCTGCCTGTCAACAGGAACCTCGGCAGGCTCGCTGGATCGGGTCACCGTGAGGGTCGCCGCGAAATGCATGTCGACTTCGAGGGTCGACTCGCCGACTTTGAAAGAGCAAACCTAGTCGCGCTACAACACATAGACGTGGTCGATCCTTGGGTGGTTCAGCACAAAACCTTTATTGAGAAGACATACAATGACCTAGGCCAACAGAGGACGGACGAAGATATAATCAAAGAGCAAAACTCATGTTTCACGCGTTGGTTCAAGCAGAAGCTTCTGTCGTACCCTTTACATGATGATTCTTCCGCGAAGAACAACTCATATTCGCCTTGTCACAGGGCGCCGAGCACAACCTGATGACCTATGAGGCGTACGATATCAACGGCTACACATTCTACACCAAGGCCAAGGACATGAAGAGCGATGGTTATCAGAACTCCGGGGTAACGATGGAATCCTACACCGGTAATGACAAGGACAGATACTACGGAAGGATCGAGGAGATCTGGGAGCTGAGCTACGCTGGAGAGAAGGTCCCGATGTTCCGTGTCAGATGGGCCAAGAGCGTCCTAAAAGAAGACCGGTATTTCACCACCATGGTTATACCCGAAGCCAAATCCAAGACCGCGGGCGCAAACGTCACCGCGAAAAATGAGCCATGGGTACTGGCTTCCCAAGTTGACCAATGCTTCTTCATTACCGATCCGTCAAAGCCCAGTCGTGTTGTCGTGAGGAGAGGCAAAAGGAAGATCATCGGAATGGATGGAGTAGCCAATGAGAAAGACTTCGACAAGTACGGCGACCCGAGGATCGAACATGACGACGATGATGAAGTAGGAGCTTACACCACAAGAAGAAGCAGGACCACCCTACCTAAAGGACGTTCGTTCCACAGAAGAACTCCATTTGCGGAAAAGAAGGGCAAGAGATTGTGAACAGATAGCTAGCTAAGATCGATTGTATTTAAATCGTACCCTTCATTTCTCGATTGTATTTCATGGGCACTTTTTAAACTATCATGAATATTTTTAAATTTCATGGACACTCGATCTCGACCCCCCCTCTATCTCGATCGCTATCCCACCTCGCCAGATCCGGTCCCCCTCGCCGCCGAGCACCCCCCGGTCCACCGACCGCCGCCGCCGACCCCCCGCACCCTCGATTCCCCTACTCAACCGCCG
>LR738709.1:573968467-574002967 GCA_902687465.1 Secale cereale
GTCCACCGGCCGCCGCCGCCGACCCCCTGCACCCTCGATTCCCCTACTAAACCGCCGCCGACCCCCTGCACCCCCTGCGCCATTTTTTCATATTCATAAATATTTTCAAATAACAAATTTGATTATATTTTATAAAAAATTATTACTTTTTTATAAAAAAATATTACTCTTATGATTTAAACAAGTTTGAACATATTTAAACACAAATAAGTGTCAAACATCATTTAAATGCAAAAAAAAAATTGGGGGAGCCTGGGAATCAAACCCAGGACCTCCTGGTGGGTGTGCTGCATGCTGACCAGTCAGGCTAGTGTGTGGGTTCTGTTGGGTAGTGGGTTAGGTGGAATACATACCTGACCAGTCGGGCTAGTGACTAGAACACAATACTAATGGCGCACCTGGGGGGGTGCGCCATTAGATTCTACATACTTATGGCGCACAGAGGTGCGGTGCGCCATTAGTAATCCCCCCATCCATATCGCCCCCACCGGCCGCACCCTCCTCTCTCTCCCTCGCCAGATCTCCCCCCTCTCCCCGACGCCTCTCTCTCCCTCCAGCGCCGTGCCGCCGCCCCCGCGCCACCCCCGCCGAGCCGAGCGCCGCGCCGCCGACGCCCGCGCCCCCAACGCCCGGACGCCCCCGACGCCCTCGACACCCGCGCCCCCGACGTCCGACGCCCTCGACGCCCGCGCCCCCGACGTCCGACGCCCCCGACGCCTCCCCGACTCTGCAGCAACGCCGCCGCCCGGAGCTACGCCGGCGACCACTCCATACGCAGGTAGCCATCACTCCTCCCTCCTTCCTCTCTAATCACCACCACAAAGTCATTTTTTTTGTATTTCTGCCATTTTCGTTGAAGTACTCTAGATCAAAATTTAGGTCTGTGAGTGCTCTGTGAGCGCTGGAGTTGATCTACAAGAAAAATATAAGTTGATTTCGCATCAGTAGAAATCGCAGACAGACAATTTTTTTAGGTTAGTACAGGAGTACTCTGTGAGTGCTGGAGTTGATCTAGAGTGCTCTGTGAGTGCTCTGTGAGTGCAATTTTTTTAGGTTAGTACAATATTTCGCATCAGTTGATCTAGAGTGCTCTGTGAGTGCAATTTTCCTTGAGTGAAATGCTTGTACTCCTTGTGTTAGTACTGGAGTAGCATAATTTGTGTTAGTACTGGAGTAGCATAATTAACTGAAACATTTTCAGTTTAGTGTAGGACTTGCAAGCAGTAGTACTTAGCTTAGTTTAGTAGTTTAGTGTAGGACATGGAGTAGTTTCAGTAGTTTAGTAGTTTAGTGTAGGACTTGGAGTAGTTTCAGTAGTTTAGTAGTTTCAGTAGCTTAGTGCAATGCTATTGGTGAATCTTATATCTGGGTTGGACCATGGCCTAATGAGCCTAGGATGGTGCCACAGCTAGCTTGTCTAGGTTAAGTTCAATATAACCCTCGTATAAGTGAGGTATTTTTTTTGGTTTAGGTTAATACCATGATAATGAAGGAAATATGCCCTAGAGGCAATAATAAAGATGTTATTTGTATTTCCTTATATCATGATAAATGTCATTTATTCATGCTAGAATTGTATTAACCGGAAACTTGATACATGTGTGAATACATAGACAAAATAGTATGTCCCTAGTATGCCTCTACTAGACTAGCTCATTGGTCAAAGATGGCTATGTTTCCTAGCCATAGACATGAGTTGTCATTTTATCAACGGGGTCACATCATTAGGAGAATGATGTGATGGACTAGACCCATCCGTTAGCATAGCACTATGATCGTTTAGTTTTACTGCTATTGCTTTCTTCATGACTTATACATGTTCCTATGACTATGAGATTATGCAACTCCCGAATACCGTAGGAACACCTTGTGTGCTATCAAAAGTCACAACGTAACTGGGTGATCATAAAGATGCTCTACAGGTGTCTCCGAAAGTATTCGTGGTGTTGGCATAGATCAAGATTAGGATTTGTCACTCCAAATGTCGGAGAGGTATCTCTGGGCCCTCTCGGTAACACACATCATAATAAGCCTTGCAAGCAAAAGGACTAATGAGTTAGTCACGAGATGATGTGTTACGGAACGAGTAAAGAGACTTGCCGGTAACGAGATTGAACTGGGTATAGAGATACCAACGATCGAATCTCGGGCAAGTAACATACCGATGACAAAAGGAACAACGTATGTTGTTATGCGGTTTGACCGATAAAGATCTTCGTAGAATATGTAGGAGCCAATATGAACATCCAGGTTCCGCTATTGGTTATTGACCGGAGATGAGTCTCGGTCATGTCTACATAGTTCTCGAACCCGCAGGGTCCGCACGCTTAACGTTTAATGACGATCGGTATTATGAGTTTTGATGTACCAAAGGTAGTTCGGAGTCCCGGATGAGATCACGGACATGACGAGGAGTCTCGAAATGTCCGAGACATAAAGATTGATATATTGGACGACTATATTCGGACACCGGAAGTGTTCCGAAAAAGTTTCGGATTTAACTGGATTGCCGGAGGGGGTTACCGGAACCCCCTACGAGGGGGGATGGTCCATAGTGGGCCTTGAGGAAAGGAGAAATGCAGCCCATAGAGGCTGGCCGGCGCCCCACCTAGGGATCCTAGTTGGACTAGGATTGGGGGGGCGCCACCTCTCCCTCTTTTCCTTTCCCTCTCTTCCTTCTTGGTGGACTCCTACTAGGAATAGGATTGCAATCCTATTCCTAGTAGGATTGCCCTACCCGCACCATAGGAGGCCGGCCGGCCCTCCCCTCTTGCTCCTTTATATACGGGGGCAGGGGGGCACCCAAAGACACACAAGTTGAATTGTTCCAGCCGTGTGCGGTGCCCCCCTCCACAGAAACACACCTCGGTCATACCGTCGCAGTGCTTAGGCGAAGCCCTGCGCCGGTGAATACATCATATCCGTCACCACGCCGTCGTGCTGACGAAACTCTCCCGTGAAGCTCAACTGGATCAAGAGCTCGTGGGACGTCATCAAGCTGAACGTGTGCTGAACGCGGAGGTGCCGTACGTTCGGTGCTTGATCGGTTGAATCGCGAAGAAGTTCGACTACATCAACCGCGTCACTTGACGCTTCCGCTTCCGGTCTACGAGGGTACGTAGACACACTCTTCCCTCTCATTGCTATGCATCTGGTAGATAGATCTTGCGTGATCGTAGGAAAATTTTAAAATACTACGTTCCCCATCAGTGGCATCGTGAGCCAGGTCTATGCGTAGATGATATGCACGAGTAGAACACAATGAGTTGTGGGCGATAGTAGTCATACTGCTTACCAGCATGTCATACTTTGCTTCGGCGGTATTGTGAGATGAAGCGTCCCAGACCGACATTACGCGTACGCTTACGCGAGACTGGTTTCACCGTTACGAGCACTCGTTGCTTAAAGGTGACTGGCGGGTGTCTGTCTCTCTCACTTTAGCTGAATCAAGTGTGGCTACGCCCGGTCCTTGTGAAGGTTAAAACAGCACATACTTGACGAAACATTGTTGTGGTTTTGTATGCGTAGGTAAGAACGGTTCTTGCTAAGCCCGTAGCAGCCACGTAAAACTTGCAACAACAAAGTAGAGGACGTCTAACTTGTTTTTGCAGGGCATGTTGTGATGTGATATGGTCAGGACATGATGAGTTATACGGTGTTGTATGAGATGATCATGTTTTGTAATGTTATCGGCAACTGGCAGGAGCCATATGGTTGTCGCTTTATTGTATGAAATGCAATCGCCATGTAATTGCTTTACTTTATCACTAAGCGGTAGCGATAGTCGTAGAAGCAATAGTTGGCGAGACGACAACGATGCTATGATGGAGATCAAGTTGTCGCGCCGGTGACAAAGGTGATCATGACGTTGCTTTGGAGATGGAGATCAAAAGCACAAGATGATGATGGCCATATCATGTCACATATTTTGATTTGCATGTGATGTTTATCTTATTATGCTTCTTATTTTGCTTAGAACAACGGTAGCATTATAAGATGATCCCTTACTAAATTTCAAGGTATAAGTGTTCTCCCTGAGTATGCTCCGTTGCGAAAGTTCATCGTGCCGAGACACCACGTGATGATCGGGTGTGATAAGCTCTACGTTCAAATACAACGGGTGTAAGCCAGTTTTGCACACGCAGAATACTCGGGTTAAACTTGACGAGCCTAGCATATGCAGATATGGCCTCGGAACACTGGAGACCGAAAGGTCGAGCGTGAATCATATAGTAGATATGATCAACATAAGATGTTCACCATTGAAACTACTCCATCTCACGTGATGATCGGACATGGTTTAGTTGATTTGGATCACGTGATCATTTAGATGACCGGAGGGATGTCTATCTAAGTGGGAGTTCTTTGATTAATATGATTAAATTGAACTTTAATTTATCATGAACTTAGTCCTGGTAGTATTAGCATATCTATGTTGTAGATCAATAGCTCGCGATGTTGCTCCCCGTTTATTTTTTATATGCTCCTAGAGAAAAACTAAGTTGAAAGATGTTAGTAGCAAAGATGCGGACTAGGTCCGTGATCTGAGGATTATCCTCATTGCTGCACAGAAGTATTATGTCCTTCATGCACCGCTAGGTGACAGACCTATTGCAGGAGCAGATACAGACGTTATGAACGTTTTGACAAAAGCTCGATATGATGGCTACTTGATAGTTTAGTGCACCATACTTTATGGCTTAGAATCGGGACTTCAAAACTGTTTTGAACACCACGGAGCATATAAGATGTTCCAAGAGTTGAAATTAGTATTTCATACTCATGCCCGTGTCGAGAGGTATGAGACCTCTGACAGTACTTTGCCTACAAGATGGAGGAGAATAGCTCAACCAGTGAGCATATGCTCAGATTGTCTGGGTACTACAATTGCTTGAATCAAGTGGGAGTTAATCTTCCAGATAAGATAGTAATTGACAAAGTTCTCTAGACACTATCACCAAGTTAGTAGAACTTCGTGATGAACTATAATATGCAAGGGATGACAAAAGTAATTCTCGAGCTCTTCGCGATGCTGAAATCGGCGAAGGTAGAAATCAAGAAACAACATCAAGTGTTGATGGTTAACAAGACCACTTGTTTCAAGTAAAGGGCAAAGGGATAGAAGGGGAACTTCAAGAAGAATGACAAGAAAGTTGTCACTCCCGTGAAGAAACCCAAAGCTAAACTCAAGCCTGAAACTAAGTGCTTCTACTGCAAAGGAAATGGTCACTGGAAGTGGAACTGCCCTAGATACTTGGCGGATAAGAAGGATGGCAAATTGAACAACGGTATATTTTGATATACAGATTATTGATATGTACTTTACTAGTGTTCATAGCAACCCCTGGGTATTTGATACCGGTTCAGTTGCTAAAGTTAGTAACTCGAAACAAGAGTTGCGGAATGAACAGAGACTAGTTAAAGGATGAAGTGACGATGTGTATTGGAAGCAGTTCCAAGATTGATATGATCATCATCGCACACTCCCTATACTTTCGGGATTAGTGTTGAACCTAAATAAGTGTTATTTGGTGTTTGTGTTGAGCATGAATATGATTTGATCATGTTTATTGCAATCCGGTTATTCATGTAAGTTAGAGAATAATTGTTGTTCTGTTTACATGAATAAAACCTTCTATGGTCATACACCCAATGAAAATAGTTTGTTGGATCTCGATCGTGTGATACACATATTCATAATATTGAAGCCAAAAGATGCAAGGTTAATAATGATAGTGCAACATATTTGTGGCACTGCCGTTTAGGTCATATTGGTGTAAAGCGCATGAAGAAACTCCATAGTGATGGACTTTTTGGAATCACTTGATTATGAATCACTTGGTGCTTGCGAACCATGCCTCATGGGCAAGATGACTAAAACTCCGTTCTCCGGAACTGTGGAGCAAGCAACAGAGTTGTTGGAAATCATACATACTGATGTATGCAGACCAATGAGTGTTGAAGCTCACGGCGGGAATCGTTATTTTCTGACCTTCACTGATGATTTGAGCAGATATGGGTATATCTACTTAATGAAGCACAAGTCTGAAACATTTGAAAATTTCAAAGAATTTCAGAGTGAAGTGGAGAATCATCGTAACAAGAAAATAAGAGTTTCTACGATATGATCGTAGAGGTAAAATATTTGAGTTAGCGAGTTTGGCCTTCAGTAAAAACAATGTGAAATAGTTTCACTACTCACGCCACCTGGAACACCACAGTGTAATGGTGTGTCCGAACGTCATAACCGTACTTTATTAGATATGGTGCGAACGATGATGTCTCTTACCGATCTACCACTATTGCTTTTGGGGTTATGCATTAGAGATAGCTACATTCACGTTAAATAGGGCACCATCTAAATCCGTGGAGATGACACCGTATGAACTGTGGTTTGACGAGAAACCTAAGCTGTCATTTTTTTTAAGTTTGGGATTGCGATGCTTATGTGAAAAAGTTTCAACATGATAAGCTCGAACCCAAATCGGAGAAGTAAATCTTCATAGGATACCCAAAAGAAACTGTTGGGTACACCTTCTATCACAGATCCGAAGGCAAGGACTTTGTTGCTAAGAGTGGATCCTTTCTAGAGAAGGAGTTTCTCTCGAAAGAAGTGAGTAGGAGGAAAGTAGAACTTGATGAGGTAATTGTACCTTCTCCCGAATTGGAAAGTGGAACATCACAGAAACTAGTTCCAGTGATTCCTACACCAATTAGTGAGGAAGCTAATGATGATGATCATGAAACTTCAGATCAAGTTTCTGCTGAACGTCGTAGATCAACCAGAGTACGTTTCGCACCAGAGTGGTACGGCAACCCAGTTCTGGAAGTCATGTTACTAGACCATGATGAACCTGCGAACTATGAGGAAGCGATGAGGAGCCCAGATTCCGCAAAATGGCTTGAGGCCATGAAATCTGAGATGGGATCCATGTATGAGAACAAAGTGTGGACTTTGGTTGACTTGCCCGATGATCAGCAAGCCATCGAAAATAAATGGATCTTCAAGAGGAAGACCGACGCTGACGGTAATGTTACTGTTTACAAAGCTCGACTTGTTGCGAAAGGTTTTTCGACAAGTTCAAGGAGTTGACTACGATGAGACTTTCTCACCCGTAGCGATGCTTAAGTCTGTCCGAATCATGTTAGCAACTGCCGCATTTTATGAAATCTGGCAAATGGATAACAAAACTGCATTCTTTAATGGATTTATTAAAGAAAAATTGTATATGATGCAACCCGAAGGTTTTGTCAATCCTAAAGGTGCTAACAAAATGTGCAAGCTCCAGCGATCCATCTATGGACTGGTGCAAGCATCTCAGAGTTGGAATATACGCTTTGATAAGTTGATCAAAGCATATAGATTTATATAGACTTACGGTGAAGCCTGTATTTACAAGAAGTGAGTGGGAGCACTACAACCTTTCTGATAAGTATATGTGAATGACATATTGTCGATCGGAAATGATGTAGAATTTTCTGGAAAGCATAATGTAGTGTTTGAAAGGAGTTTTTCAAAGAAAGACCTTGGTGAAGCTGCTTATATATTGGGCATCAAGATCTATAGAGATAGATCAAGACGCTTGATAAGACTTTCGATAAGTACATACCTTGATAAGATTTTGAAGTAGTTAAAAATGGATCAGTCAAAGAAGGAGTTCTTGCCTGACTTGTAAGGTGTGAAGTTGAGTAAGACTCAAAGCCAGACCACGGCAGAAAAATATAGAGAGAATGAAAGTCATTCCCTATGCCTCAGCCATAGGTTCTATAAAGTATGCCATGTTGTGTACCAAACATGTTGTGTATCTTGCCATGAGTTTGTCAAGGGGGTACAATAGTGATCCAGGAGTAGATCAATGTACAGCGGTCAAAATTATCCTTAGTAACTGGATGACTAAGGAAATGTTTCTCGATTATGGAGGTGATAAAGAGTTCGTCGTAAAGGGTTACGCCGATGCAAGCTTTGACACTAAATCCAGATGACTCTAAGTATCAATCTGGATGCGTATTGAAAGTGGGAGCAATTAGCTAGAGTAGCTCTATGCAGAGCATTGTAGACATAGAAATTTGCAAAATACATACGGATCTGAATGTGACAGACCCGTTGACTAAACTTCTCTCACAAGCAAAACATGATCACACCTTATTACTCTTGGGTATTAATCACATAGCGATGTGAACTAGATTATTGACTCTAGTAAACCCTTTGGGTGTTGGTCACATGGCGATGTGAACTATGGGTGTTATTCACATAACGATGTGAACTATCGGTATTAAATCACATGGCGATGTGAGTTAGATTATTGACTCTAGTGCAAGTGGGAGACTGAAGGAAATATGCCCTAGAGGCAATAATAAAGATGTTATTTGTATTTCCTTATATCATGATAAATGTCTTTTATTCATGCTAGAATTGTATTAACCGGAAACTTGATACATGTGTGAATACATAGACAAAATAGTATGTCCCTAGTATGCCTCTACTAGACTAGCTCATTGATCAAAGATGGCTATGTTTCCTAGCCATAGACATGAGTTGTCATTTGATCAACGGGATCACATCATTAGGAGAATGATGTGATGGACTAGACTCATCCGTTAGCATAGCACTATGATCGTTTAGTTTTACTGCTATTGCTTTCTTCATGACTTATACATGTTCCTATGACTATGAGATTATGCAACTCCCGAATACCGTAGGAACACCTTGTGTGCTATCAAACGTCACAACATAATTGGGTGATCATAAAGATGCTCTACAGGTGTCTCCGAAAGTATTCGTGGTGTTGGCATAGATCAAGATTAGGATTTGTCACTCCAAATGTCGGAGAGGTATCTCTGGGCCCTCTTGGTAACACACATCATAATAAGCCTTGCAAGCAAAAGGACTAATGAGTTAGTCACGAGATGATGTGTTACGGAACGAGTAAAGAGACTTGCCGGTAACGAGATTGAACTAGGTATAGAGATACCAACGATCGAATCTCGGGCAAGTAACATACCGATGACAAAAGGAACAACGTATGTTGTTATGCGGTTTGACCGATAAAGATCCTCGTAGAATATGTAGGAGCCAATATGAACATCCAGGTTCCGCTATTGGTTATTGACCGGAGATGAGTCTCGGTCATGTCTACATAGTTCTCGAACCCGTAGGGTCCGCACGCTTAACGTTTGATGACGATCGGTATTATGAGTTTATGAGTTTTGATGTACCGAAGGTAGTTCGGAGTCCCGGATGAGATCACAGACATGACGAGGAGTCTCGGAATGTCCGAGACATAAAGATTGATATATTGGACGACTATATTCGGACACCAGAAGTGTTCCGGAAAAGTTTCGGATTTAACTGGATTGCCGGAGGGGGTTACCGGAACCCCCTACGAGGGGGGGTGGTCCATAGTGGGCCTTGAGGAAAAGAGAGAGGCAGCCCATAGAGGCTGGCCGGCGCCCCACCTAGGGATCCTAGTTGGACTAGGATTGGGGGGGCGCCACCTCTCCCTCTTTTCCTTTCCCTCTCTTCCTTCTTGGTGGACTCCTACAAGGAATAGGATTGCAATCCTATTCCTAGTAGGATTGCCCTAGCCGCACCATAGGAGGCCGTCCGGCCCTCCCCTCTTGCTCCTTTATATACGGGGGCAGGGGGGCACCCAAAGACACACAAGTTGAATTGTTCCAGCCGTGTGCGGTGCCCCCCTCCACAGAAACACACCTCGGTCATACCGTCGCAGTGCTTAGGCGAAGCCCTGCGCCGGTGAATACATCATATCCGTCACCACGCCGTCGTGCTGACGAAACTCTCCCGTGAAGCTCAACTGGATCAAGAGCTCGTGGGACGTCATCAAGCTGAACGTGTGCTGAACGCGGAGGTGCCGTACGTTCGGTGCTTGATCGGTTGAATCGCGAAGAAGTTCGACTACATTAACCGCGTCACTTGACGCTTCCGCTTCCGGTCTACGAGGGTACGTAGACACACTCTTCCCTCTCATTGCTATGCATCTGGTAGATAGATCTTGCGTGATCGTAGGAAAATTTTAAAATACTACGTTCCCCATCAGATAAGGACATTCAGGCCATTGCCTTGTTGGCTGACCTTTTGACACTTAGCATGCCATGAGGGTTCTTGACACATATACCTCAAGTTGTAGCAATGGATTAAATATCAGTCCTAAAAATATGGGTCTGTCAGTACTACCATAGTTCCTTTTTTTACTGAAGGAAGCGTCTACAGTTTTTTTTTAATAGATAAAAAGGTGTACATGATTTACATGCCCTCGGGTGAAAAAGAAAAAGAAAAGAAAAGGGGGATTTTAGACAATATGAAGTTGCTCTAATTATATGTTTTAGGCTAGTACAGGGTGTTGCTTTATTCTGTCATCAATTGTAACTATGTCACAAATAAATTGTTCCTTCTTCTGTATTTGACAAGTAATGACTGTTGATAAGCTGAGGCATGTGGATTAAGCAGTTTCTTTGCTGTAACATACTGTATATCACTCCACAAAGAAATACAGTACATATTGATGTGCTTGGTAAAACTTGTTCATGTACTGAACTACTAATGCCTTGTGATGCTCTGAATTACTTGTGATGCCTCTGAATTACTTGTGATCACATTGAGAAAGACTTGTAAAGATGATGATCACATTGAGAAAGACTTGTGATCACATTGTGATAGTTTTGCAGGTACCCCGAGAGGCCCTTGAGTTTGCTGGAATGTTGATTAACTTCCGTTCCGGCAAATTCGGGTACTCCATATGTCCTATTTTCAGCAAAGGTCATGCTGAAATTTTCCGTGAATTTTAGCATGACTTTGCTAAAAATAGGACATATAGGGTACTTGTGACTAATGCATGGGCCGGGGTATCTTAGTGGTTAATTAGGTAGGATCAAGTGCCCCTTTATTCTAGCTGCATTAAACCATAGGCGGCAATAGAGCCAAGTGATTAGGCCCAACTTACAATTCTCCTTCCTAGCTTAGCTTTTAGGATGCCTCGGTGTTGACAAACCATAAATTATGAAACCTTGGCTTTTAGGGTGCCTCGGTGTCGATAAAACCGAAATGATGAAAGCTTAGGCTTTTAGGGTGCCTCGGCGTCGAAAAACCCTCAATTATAAAAGCTTAGCTTTTAGGATGCCTCGGTGTCGACAAACCCTAAATGATGAGACCATGATCTTGTTCCTTGACAATAACCAACTTTTTGACCAAACTTTGTTCCTATTTAGAGAGAAACATGGCCAACAACGATGAGGCCGGCGGTTCGGGCGGGAAGGCATTCTGGGAGCTGTCCCAGGAGATGGAGGAACAACCTCACTTGTATGAGGACGCCGCCTTCCACACCGATCCTGAGACCACTGATGGTACCGCGGAGGATGACCCCACTGATGCCACCACTGATGGTGCCGCCGAGAATGCCACCACTGATGATGGCGGCGCACGCACAGATGGCAGCCAACCGAAGAGGCAACGGAAGGACCGGCGCCCGACCGTGCTCTGCACCCTCAAGGAGGAAGTTACTGAAGTGGACTCCGACGGGAATCCAACGGCGCCCGAACGAATAGTCAAGGGGTACTCGATTCAGCTCGGGTGCATTCTCCGGAGCACCGTCTCGATCAACAGCGAGAACCTGAGGCATCCTGACAACGGGAATTACCGCAACCTCCTCTTCACGAAGCTGCACGAACGATACAAGTTCCCCGCTCAATTTGATAACACAAGCCTCAAAGGGAATAAAGTGAACAATGCTGCCCTCACGAAGATGAGCAAGGCCCTGTCTACTTGGAAAACCAATGTGAAGAGAATGATCAAGAAAGGTGAGAGTTATGAGACGATCAAGGAGAAACATCCTTCGATCACCGAAGATGACTACAACGAATTCAAGATCAATTGCTCGAGCGCCGCACACTCCGAATCAAGTCAGTGGGGGAAAGAAATGCGGCAGCTCAACTTAGGAGAACACACACTCGGTCCCGGCGGTTACAGAGTGGCGGAGCCTATATGGGACAAGGAGGAGGCGGACCGTGCCGAGCAAGGCCTACCGCCCCTCTTCGATAAATACGGTGACAAGCAGACCAGGAACTTTATCAGGGCCCGGTACAAGAAGGACCCGAAAACAAAGGAGCTGGCCAAGGATCCGAAGACCAGGGCGCTTGAGGCTGTTCTGGTAAGGAATACACCCCCGCGTAAATAGCTCCATATGGTTGCATTCTAATTAATGAAGCCAAATTTCTAAATGATTCACATTCCTTCCGCAGGCGACTGAAAGCAGTAGCGCGGGGTCGACTAAGAGCGGCCCTTGGGACACGACTCTAAATAGGGCGTTGAATGTAATGAAGAACAAGGATAAGCTCGAGAAGCCGACGTCAGCTGGTCGTGTGGCCGGCAAAGGCTTGTCGACAAAATGGTCGTCATACTATAACGCTAGTGGGCGAAAGGAGAAAAAGACCAGCTCGGAAAGCCAGGCGCGCGAGGTTCAAGAACTCAAGGCACAGGTGGCGCGGATTCCGGAGATTGTCCAAGAGCAAGTGCAACAACAGATCGGAGCGACGATCACCGCCATTGTGCCTAGCTTGATCGAGGGGTTGCAGGCGTGGATTGCTGGCGGTCAACAGGGGCCGCCCCCGATTCCCAGCTTCACGGCCAGCAACTCGCAGAACGCGATGGTGGGGCCATTGGTGTCTCCGGCGGAGGCGGGATTGGTGTCTCCGACGCCGGCACGGGAGCTTAATGCACCCGTGTGTACGCCGGCCGGCACCTCTGCAGCAAGCGGCCCCTCCGTCAACTGCACGCCCGCCGTTAGCGGTGTCTCGACATTAGCCGAGCTCGACGCCATCATCACGGTAACTAATTAAGCCTCTCTCGGCCGAGGACTTCATCTCCTTGCCTTTGACTGGGCATCCCTGACGCCCTACATGTTTTCGCAGGGCGCCGCCGACGTTCCGTGCACTCTCCTGCACTTCGTGAACAACGAGTTGGTCGATGTCACCAAGGGCAAAATCGTTCAACCGGGCCAGCCCTTGTTCCACGGTACCCAGATGCCACCCAACTTGTTTAGAGTTCAACTGGTTCGGGTGCTGCCAGGCTGCGACGAGGTGTTACCTCCGATTCGACCCGTCGGGGCCGACGATGATGACGTCATGACCCTCAGCGCCTGCCTGAGCTGGCCCCTGCTTTGGCCGAAGAGCCAGATTCGTTTGGGGGCGGGGGAAACCACACCAAAGACAACACCGCCAGTCGTGCCGGCGCCAAGTCGTCCCCATGGCAAGTCCGCCGCAACGGTGCCGGACATCCCTATGCCACTGGATCCAAACATGCATATGGCACAGGATCAGAACGACGACGACGACGATACATTTGCCAACGTCGATCAGTACATTGCCGACCATGGGTACGGTGACGACTTCATGGGGGCTCCTTCTCAAGAACCCAACCCAACAAAAGACGTGCGCGATCAAGCCGGTACCGCGGAGAAGCCAAGTTGCAACAGGCGTCGTCTGCCGTTCAGCTCTCAGGAGACGCCTCCAGCTGCCGACTTCACCGAGCCTCAGATAGGCGAGGTGCGAAATATGATCAGCCCCAACACACTAAAGAAGGCGATCTCTGAGCAGAACTCGGTCCCAATTCAGGAGATGAAGAAGAAGGCACGCAAAAGAAAAACTAACAAGGGTGCGAGCCAGCCGGCACCGAGTACGATCCGTGCTCAGGACGGGCCACCTTCACCTGAGGATGTAATGAGGAGGGTGCATGTGGCGGGTAGGCCGATGCTACCGACAAATATGCTCGATGCTGCAACCGGTGCTATGCGGAGTCTGCATGACAGTGTTCTTTCTTTGGAGAAGCGGCGTCTCAGAGAGAAGGATGTGGCATACCCGGTTTTCGCGGCCAAGGTGCCGGAGGGCAAGGGCTTTGTGGATAACTCCATCGGGGGTGCGATCGTCCTGCGGTTTGATGACATCCACGCTATGTTGAACCTTCATCCGCTGCACTACACCTTCGTTCGGCTATTTTCGCTGAGTATGGAGATGCGGATCATTCGCGACAAGACCCCGGACATCGTGATAGTCGACCCCTTCTACATGCGTGCCAAGATCTTGGGCAGCGCTGGGGACCGGCAAGTCGCGAGTTCTTACCTCGAAGGCGTCATTCTGGCAAACCGAGATAAGGATAACTTCCTCGTGCCTTACTTTCCCGAGTAAGTCATCCGCCTCAACCGCCCCGTAACATATGAATTCTTAGATTTCGATCGTTCTTCTTTTAACATTCCGTGTTTTCTGCAGTGACACACAGTGCACGCTCATCCTACTAAGCCCCAAATATTCCATGGCCACGTATTTCGACCCGGACCGTCAGTCGGCTGTAGACTACACAAATGTCAAGAAGGTTCTTGATGATGTTCTCGCCGGCTACGCCAAATCTTGAGGCACCTTCACCAGGACAACTCGTAAGTACGGCAAGCACGTGTTCTCCCACAACACGACGTTCTGCTGCGTCAAGCAGCCGCCTGGCGGTCAGAAGGGTGCCTACTACGCCATCCATCACATGCGGGCGATCGTACGGGACCATCATCAACTTCTGCTACCGAGTAAGCTCAAAGATTGGGCCGCGCGCGTGTCGGCAATCCAGGACGCGGACATCAGACAAGATTTCTTTCGCATCCAGTCGGAGTTTGCGGAAATCATCCATCAAGATGTCCTTCGTACCTCGGGGCAGTTCTACCTCAGAAATCAACCGTCGAACAGTGACATCGACACAATGCTACAAATGCAGGCTGACAACGCCCGTGATTTCATGACTCCCACGATAGACGGCGGCTTCATCCACGCTCCGGTGCATTGAGTCGAGTCGAAAGCAGTGATGCTGTGTCTAGTTCTGAAACATCGATTGGCTCATGTTGTAATTAAACTTTAATGAACTTGTAGTATGTCTCTTTGGTTTCGAGAGTCGTTCAACTTAGATGTAATCGATGATATTAATGTCTTGCTTTTCTCTTTCGATCGTTCTGTTGCATACTTATATATTGCTTATGAATTGTCTGTGAATTGGTACTAACGTTTTGTTTGGCTAGTGCATATATAGCGATGCCGTCGTATGTCGTGTACAAGGGTAAGGTTCCCGGAGTCTACGACGACTGGGAGGAGTGTCGGAGACAGGTTCACCGATTCAGCGGTAACAGTTACAAAGGGTACACCACTAGGGCCGAGGCCGAATCTAGATACGCCCGCTATCTAGCGGGAGAGGGGAGGGAGCGTTGGAGGAAACGGATGAAAACGAGTTTCATCGTGATGATGCTCATCGTGACGACCACAGCTCTCTTCTATGTGATGGTAGTTTAGATGATCGATATCGACTTGTAATGTGAAGACAAACTCGCTACTCGCGGTCTCGAGACTTGTAATATATTGTTCTATCTTTGTTCGGTCTTTTTAATTCGGAGACTAATATGATGAATTGTATTCGGAGACTAATATGATGAATTGTATTCAGAGACTAATCTTCTATTGTATTCGATGAATGTGTTGTTGATGTGTGTTGTCTATATTCTGTGCAATTATACATTTTGTAATCTGTGCAAAAAAACAGAAAAATAATATTAAAAAAACCTAATATTCATACTAATGGCGCATTAGTGTGCCAAAGCATACTAATGGCGCATTATCAGCCAGTGCGCCATTACTATGCGGACATTACTAATGACGCATCATACCTTAGTGCGCCATTAGTATGCCAAAGCACCTGGGTACACATGGCCCCTGGGAGGCATACTAATGGCGCACTACGGTGCACACTAATGGCGCATCTGCGGTGTGCCATTAGTATACCAGATACTAATGGCGCATCAGAGGTGCGCCATTAGTATCAAATACTAATGGCGTGCTAGTAATGGCGCACCACTAATGCGCCATTAATGGCCAAATTAGGTGCGCCATTAATAGGCCTTTTTCTAGTAGTGACACAAGTTGATGGTTGTCGATACGTTCACAGGTGAGGGCACTAGGCGCTCGAGGACAACCAATGGTAACAATCGAGGTCTCTGGCCGCACCTTCGAGATGTCAGTGATGACTGGGAACAATCAGTCACACATCATCATTCTTCAAATATTGTTTCATCCCGTAGCAACGCACGGGTGTTTAGCTAGTAGTAGTATAGATAACAGAAGCCTCAGGATTGCGTATGGTCGTCCTCACTTCGATCCTGAAACCGACCGGACCACTGCAAATCCAGTCAGTCTAGCCGACGGGACTATATCAAGCGTGTACGTACGGCCGGAAATATGTACGCAAGCACGCACGTAGACACGGACACACGGTCACATCACACACGGCACGTTAACTACATACATACACAGGAATATCATCGACGAGGCGGCGAAATCTCCCGCTCGATGGTCGACGTGGAGAACCCTGACGTCGGGGAGGCGGAGCCCAACGAGTGTAGCAGGCGTATGTTGACTTCCCTCATGGGTTTTGCCTTCGTGGCGTTCATGTTCGTCTTCGTGCACGCTGCGGCGCTGCTGGAAGAGTCCCATCCGGCGTCGACGAGCGCCGCCCTGACCGCCCTGTCGCTGCTGGCCCTCTTCTTCGGGTGCTGGTTTGGCGGCATCTTCGTGATCCTCGTGGCGGAGTGGCACCACGGCGGGGTAGAAGGACATGCTAGGTTTGCTGATGATTTGATCCAGTCCGATAGATTTATTCTTCCTGAATCAGTCCATCAGTTTCTAATTCGCATCGATCAACATGTAGATGCATAGTCTTTTCTTCTTATCGATTTTTTACTATTACCGTCTTCCCCCGCCGCCGGTTCCCCTGGCCGTATGTTTTTCTTCTTCTGTTTGGCCAGAGATGGATTATATCTTTTGTCCCTCCATGGTGCCAGCTACTTCGGGGGTGGCATATGGATACATATGCCTCATGACAAAAAATAGTTTGAGACATCTACATATATTTATAAGACTTCAATTCAAGATGTGCTTCTCCAAGTTCACTGTATGTGCTTACCGCCGAGGTGCAAACTCTGCAGCACATGAACCAGCTCAAGTAGGTTGTATGTGTTTACCAGATGATTGTATGGAGTCGGACACCATTGTATCGCCCACTGTGGCTGCCCGTGTGTTGGGTGATACGCTCAACCACCGTTAATCTATAAAACTTTGCTTCGCCTTTAAAAAAAATATCATGCTTACAATGTCACGGTGCCAAAAAAACATGTTATATTTTGATAAATCAAAAAGAATGGGCGTTTCTCACCCAAGCTGCTGCAGAAGCGAAGGGGGTGACGTCTGATGTCTGAACCGATCATTGCTGCAGAGGCAAAATTTCGTGTTTTGACCTTTTTCTAAAAGTAAATCGAGATCTAACCCTAGTTTGTACAAATTTCGGGATCTGACCCTTTCTTACCGCCAAGGCCTCTGGCGGTAGGGTATAACAACCTACCGCCAAGGGCCTTGGCGGTAGGAAACACCCCTACCGCCAAACAGGCTGGCGGTAGCCTGTACAACACTACCACCAAGGACCTTGGCGGTAGGTGCGAGCATGCACTGTTTTTCGTACTTCGGAAAAAGACAACCCTATCACCAGAGGCCTTGGCCGTAGGTTAGGCCTTGGCGGTAAAAAAAAGGGTCAGATCCCAATTTTTTGATAAAGTGGGGTCAGATCTCGAATAAGTTTCGAAAAAGGGTCAAAACACGAAAATTTGCCTGCTGCAGAAGAGATGGATCGAATTGGAGCAGACAGCCGGGTCAAAACTCAAAAGAAGGAAAGCAAAACACCACCGGTAGCACCACAGAACACAGGGCAGTCGCCTCGCTGGAACCAGTCCACGGCAGCCATCCGGTGAACCCACCACACGCGCACCGCAACGCAGTCCAAAACCAGAATCCTCCTCGCTCCACCTCCACCGCACCAAATCGGCCGCCACACGCAGAATGCTCCGCCGCCTCTCCGGCGCCGCCGCGGGCGGGCTCCGCCGCTCCCTCTCCTCGTCCTCGGCCGCCTCGCGGCCCCCGTGGGCGCTCATCCAGCTCACCGACGTCGACAAGTCGGGGGCGCCGGCGCCGGGCGCGACCCTGCACCTCGACGCGCCCCCGTTCGTCACCGACCTCACCGTCCCCGCCCACTTCATCCACCCGCGCCCTCTCCCCGACCTCGCGACCGGCGTGCACGGCGACGTCCCGGGCCACGTCGCAGCTACCAGCAGCGACGGCTTCCTCCTCGTGCGCTTCTGGGAATCCCGCTTCCAGTTCGACGTCCCCGCCAACGGCGACCACAGCGAGGCCTTGGTCTCCGCGTTCCTCAACTTCTCCTTCACCGGCATGGACACGAGCCCGGAAGTCACGCGCTTCGTCTGCAACCCGCTCAGCGGCGAGCTGTACCGCCTCCCGGACCTCGACGGCACCAAGAGGACCTCCCGTTACCGCCACATCGGCCTCCTCACCCAGTCCCAAGGCGGGCACGGCCCCCCTGACAGGTATGCGGTAGCTGACATGTTCACGACCAGAGGCAGGGAGGAGGAGGAGGACGGCTTCGTCTTGCGGCGGTTTCTCTCGGAGACGGGGAAGTGGGAAAAAATGGCGGGCTTGCCGTCCCCATTGCCCGCCGGTCGGCGGATGCACATCGACAGCGCCGTGGTGCCCTTCGGTGACCGCTTGTGGTGGATCGACGAGAGCTGGGGCGCCATCTCGGTGGACCCGCTCAGCGAGAGGCCGGAGCTCCGGTTCGTGGAGCTGCCCAGAGGGAGCGTGCTGCCTGACCTCCAAGGCGTGGTGTTCATGAGGAAACTGAACCGCTACCGGCGCATGGGGGAAAGCGAGGGGAAGATGCGCTACGTCGAGGTGTCCAAAGAGAAGCCCTATGTGGTCAGCTCCTTCTCCCTCGACGACGGTGGCACCTCCTGGACGCTGGACCATGAGGTGGCGTTCACCACGATTTGGGATGATGAACAGCACGATGTACCGTTGAAGGAGATGCCAGCAATTGGTGCGATTGACCCACTGAACAGCCATGTTGTTTACCTTGTGTGCGGCGACCAGCTTCTTGGCGTCGACATGGAGAAGGAGAAGATAACAGGGAGCTCTCGTCTAGCTATACCCAGTGTCCCCATCCTACCATGTGTCCTCCCGACGTGGCTGGAGTCAAGCCAGATTCCATCTTCAGGTACTAACACTCTCATCTCCTTGATCAGTTGTTTGTATGAGCTATGGAATTGGTGAAGATGATTATACTCTGCAATTGTTAAATTAGGCGCCTTTCACCGTATCTTCTGAAATTATGTGCTTGCAGTCCTCTCCTCTGGATACAAATTGGGCTAGAATTTGGGAGTAAATTGACATGTTTTTGAGGAACTGCAGTGCTCCCTTTCTATTGTGGTCAACTGCAACTAGACATAAGAGGAGAAGTGCATCCAAGCTAGGAAGAATAGAGTATACTATACAGCTATCAGATTGGGTACATTTTTTTTTTTTTTTTGCGGTTGCAGATTGGGTACATTTTGTTTTAACACATCTTCTGAAATTGTGTGCTTGGAAGCTTATGTAGGGTCCTCTGTATATAAATTCTATGTACTATAATTTTGTTGTAAATTGGTTGAAATTGAGGTGAATTTGAGGAACAATAGTGATTGTTCAAGCCATTCAAGCACTTATGCATTTCATTCATCTAATTACTGTAACCTGTTCTGCCATTTCAAGCCATATATGCTATTCAGAGAATGTATACATTGTAATTGACTGTTTATTCTTGTTTGCATGGTTGAAGATTGGAGCAAGAAGACCGCTGTGAAAAGGGAGACGTCGCCTGACATGATCAAAAAGGAGACTTTGCGTGTAGAAGTAGAGCTGAGGAAGTGACGTGCACCAGCTAATTCCTATCTTGGTACTTTCGCATAACCTATCTTCATGTATTATCCATCACAGTCCATTTCTCTTGCAATGGCAGCAGTGTGTTATTTGGAAAAATAAGTACTATTTGGTGCATATGTCTGCCAGCAGCCAATTCTATTGAGTAACACTAGTTTTTAATTCACCTGATTTATTTATTATTACAAATTTAAAGTTCAGAGTGTGAAAACACGGTGATAACGGTGGTTGAGGTTAGCAGATACCAAGAATTTTTGGTTATGATGAGCCATCTTCATTCATTAAGGTGAAATGTTATCAGCAACTGATCTTTGCTAAACTGTTCCAAAGATTATGGTGAACCCTCTTGCTTCATTTATTGTCGCAGCAGAAAATAAACATAGCATATTGCAGCATTCATATGGCATCTCATTTTTGTAACCGTTCCAAAACAACGTGGATGGGAATGTGCTGGTGCTGCTATTTCTGTTTATTTGGACTTGTGGAGCTCAAGAAGAAGAGGAAGCTGTTTTCATGTCATTCACTCTCTCCATAGCAGTATTCAGATGTCCCTAGTGTTTAATCCGTTTTCAAAGTTATTGCGAGAGATTGGCAAGACTCACGTTTACAATTCGCTTTGCAGGTATCTCAACTGTCAGATAGGAGTTGTTTCCTGACATCTTATTTTGGGGACTGCTGTGAGACGCATGTTTACAACTTGCTCAACCACACTTTGCGCAAAATCTGATGGATTCCTTGCATATTTTGGTTGCTTTTTTTTACATGGCTCAGTGTTATGTTCTCTTAACTTTGGATGAGTCAGTATCTTTTAGAAGGTGATGTTAGAGTGTTCTTGGATCTTGTTATCATCAGCTATTACATGTATGCCGTTGCGGAATCTGGAGTTCAGCTCAATCCTTGGCATTGTAATGTTGAGAGGAACCTGTATCTTGGAGAGGTTTATTAAGCTGCTTCTAGTGTTGCTGATCTTGGGGACTTGGAACCCTGGCATGCTATGCAATGGATAACTCTCATTGCTATATGCTTGCTCCGTGCCACTTTTCTCCCCTTGGTTTAAGAAACTGTGAGTTTTGAGCTGTAAAGATGGTAAAGCTACTGCTCTTGCGTGGGCCCAAACTGTCAATTTTACAGTTCTTAATGCTACGTGATTTCTTCAGTTTTGGCATTTTATTTGGCAACTACGAGTACTATATTTCAAATGCCTTGCTGGAGTTTCTTTCTGAAAATTAGGTTGAATAGAGAAACTATAGTTGAGTATGGGAAAGTGGGGAAGAGAGGTAGGATAGTACGGATGACACTGTGATTAAAAAAGATACATAGAGTTCTAGCGTACACAGATTAAAAAAGATTAACTACTCGTCGCTTTCCGACTCCGGCTCAATAATGTCCTCCTCCGACGTCTGAATATAGGCGTCAGCATGATGCTCGTCCATGAAGTCGTCTCACCCAGACGTTTCTCGTAGCTTCAGTTTCAATTGAGCGGCCAGCTTCCGCGCACGCTTGTCCTCCCGATAGGCGGCTCGCTCCGTCCTCCTCGCCTTCCTCTTCATCCTCCTTTGCTTGTAGAACTGACGCTCGTCGACGATGTCCTGCGGGAAGCGTGTGGAAGGAGAGCGCGTCAAAACAAGCGTGCGAACCTTTCCCGCGTGCTGGAGCGCCAAAACTAGCGCACGCTAGGGCGATTTTCCCTGCGCGCGAACCTTTCCCGCGTGCTGGAGCACCAAAATCAGGGCAACGACATGGCCGCTGGCATGATCTAAAGCGCGCGCGGTCATGAAATGAGTTGGCGTCTTGGGCGCGCTGCCGACCCAAATCAAAAAGTGAGCGGACACCGGACGGACGGCCGACCCAAACGGACAAAAAGCAGACAAAAACACCGTCCTTTTGGGTCGGTCCGTTGGAGTTGCTATTACGTTGTAAGGTCTTTTATGAATAATTTATAAAGTAGTTGCATGCATCGTTCAGATGCAAGGTCCGGGGTCTTCCTTCTTTTAAAAAAAAAAGTGAATTCTCAGCCCAGTTCAATATACGAGCAGAGCCGAATAAAAAATAAATGCGAGAAGCACATGCCACAGCATTCCAGAAGATGACATGTCTCAGCCGATTTTGCCAGCAGTTTTCTTCTTCTTGTTCTGAAACACCTTAATTTCAACCAAATCCAGTCAACTACAAATACCACCGCATATCATCGGGTTACCAACCACCGAATTATTATATCAACCCCAAAATCCAGGCAGGCATACTACTACCATTTCGGAAAAGAGAGCCCTCCCAGGATGAAAGCGAGCATGATCCTCTCCCTGTCCGCCGACACCGTGCTGTGCAGCACGTCGCCGTCGACGAGCCGCAGCTTCCGCGCGCAGGCATCCACCGAGGCGAGCGCGCCCTCCCAGACCCGCCGGAAGTCCGCGGGCGAGCAGGCCTTGAGCGCGCCTTCCATGGCGGCCACGTCGGCGCGCGCGAAGCCGTACATGTCCACGCAGCTTTGATACATCGCCCGCGCGCCCTCGGAGATCTTCGGCTCCTGCGCCAGCTTCTTGCCGGCGCCCTCGGTGGCCTCGGACGACTGGAGGGCGGCTCTCACGGCGACGACGCCGTAGGCGCTGGCCGTGAGGCCGTCCTTCGCGCCGTGCAGCGTCTTCTGGCACAGCTCCAGCTCGCGCTGGCCCTGCCAGGCGCTCGTCTTGTGGCACGCGTCGGCCACGGACATGGACGGGTCGCCTGCGCATGCGGCGTCGGTGCTGCCGGAGAGCAAGGCGATGGCCGTGAGAGATACGGCCAGGGCGCATATGATGTAGTGTGTGTTCTTCATGTTTGCTGGATCTCTGTATAAACCTGTGCGCGTTCTGCAACCTGTGTGTATCGAAAGGAACGCAAGAACGGCTTTTATAGAAGGGTCGTGCCAATACGCCAAACTGAAAATATACCGTAAATGCAGAGAAATTAATATGTGCTGATCTAAAAGATCTTATATTAGTTCATAGAGGGAGTATCATTGGCATATAGAAATCAATAAATCCTTAAAATCAATGTGTAGCATTAGTCTATAGAAATCAATAAATCCTTAAAATCAATGTGTAGCATTAGTCTATAGAAATCAATTAATAAATCCTTCAAATCAATGTGTAGCATTAGTTTATGGGTGTGGCTATCTCTAATCTAAATGAGATTAAGGGCCAATTCATTTGGGCGGCTTAAAAATTAAGCTGCCTCTCCCCAGCTTAAAAAATAAGCCGTCCTCTAAGTTTGTTGAGACTTCTGAATTTGTTATCCCATAACTAGTTTAGAAGCCCCAATGAATAAGTGAGGCAGCTTATGGGAAAAATTGGAGAGGGGCGGCTTATTTTTTAAGCTGCCAAAAGAACTGGTCCTAAATGTCATCTAGGAGTAGCTCACTTGAGTATATATATTTTTCTTTCCTCCTTTCCAGTTTTTTCACTTTTATATTTTCCCATTTTACGTTTTATTCTTGACTTCTTTTATTGCATTTCCATTTTACAAAATATGAAAATGCAGTAGTGGATGGGAAGTGGACACATTGTTGCACACATCAGGACAATCGTGCGAGTGTAGTTAGATGCGGTGTGGAAACAACGGAAATAGACCCCAAATAAAGTAACTAAGAAGAAAAAAAAGAACAAAATCATTAATGTGTATTATTATGCAGCAACCTACGGTGCCCAATAAATAAATCCTTAAAATAAATGTCTCTGATCTAAATGAGAATTAAACCTCATCTAACTCACTTGAGTATTATTTTTCTTTCCTCCTTTCTCATTTCCTTTCCGTTCTATATTTTTCTCACTTTACGCTTTATTCTTGACTTTTTATTGCATTACTATTTTAGAAAATGTCCAAATGTAGTAGTGGATTGCATGTGGACATATTTTTGCGGAAAAAGTCCAAAATAAACCTTGAACTTATAGATGAAAGCTAAACTGAACCCTGAACTCTCAATCCCTGAAATCAGCACACTCAACTCTTTGATCCCGGTCTAATTTAAACCTTGAGAGCGTTCCCAAACAGGGATTGGTTGAATCCCGGTATTGTTGGCTGCAGACATAACTGGGCCGGCCCAACAAGCACCAAACATGATTTTTTTTTTCTTTTTCGTTCTTTTTTGAGTCTGTTTTTTTTTTTCATAATATGTGATGTACAAATACAGAAAAATAGATAGTCGCTGAAGAAAATAGAGAATCCGGAATCAAACTTGCGACCTGATGTCGTTGATCTCCTCGAGCAAGCCAATAGAACAAGTAGTTGTTAGTGTTTAATGTGAAGCCCGAAATCTTTTAGCACACCGCAAAGTCGAGATTAAAAAAAAAATTAAGAGCAAACAAATATGGAAAACGTAATCAATTTGAGAAATCTCTGAAATAATTAAAGTGTGAATACTGTTTGAAAATTCTGAATACATTTTAATAAACGAACAACTTCAAGGCGGGTTTTGTTTTATTTCGTAAAACAACCAAAGTAAAAATAAATACAAAAACAGTGGAAAAGGACTCAAACCTTGCGACCTACCGCTGCTGACTTCCTCCAACTAGCCACTAAAATCATTAGCCGTTGCTGCTATGATGTGAGCCCTGAAAGATTAAACCACATAGAGCAGCACCGAGATTTCTATCATTTTTTGATGGGTACACAGATATTGAAAACGGGCCGAATAATTTTTCCAATATCCTTTTTAAAGTGGGAACACCTTTTAAAAATTCGGAATCATGTTTTAAAAAATGAACATTTAAAAAAAAGACAATCAATTTTGAAAAAAGTGATGACTGTTTCAAACATATTTCTTAAAACATCAGAACAGGTTTTCAAACCTGTTTTTTTAATAAACATTGTATGAAAATATTTGTACAGTTTTACAAAATATTTATTGTTATAATACATGTATTTGGCAAAATGTTACGGTGTCAAATTGACAAAATAGAATTTCGTGAATTATTTGGTTTAAAAAGTATTATCAGTATTTCAAACTTGTTCACATTTTTTGAACAAAACAATGAACACGTTTTGAAATCTGGACAAAATTTTAATATCCGAACACTTTTTGAATTTTGAAAAAACGGAAGCAACTTTTGAAACCGGAACAAATGTGTGAGAAAAGTGCAGAATAATTTTTAGAAAATGAATTACGTTTTGAAAACAGAATCAATTTTAAAAAAGCTAACACTTAAAAAAATGAAAACATATATGTAGAGAAATTTACATAATGTATTTGAAAAATGTTAAAAGTGTACCAAAAAATATTACATGTGCGTCTTAAAAATGTACTTTGTGTAATGAGAAAAATTAGAGATGTCTAAAAAGAAACAAAAAGGAAAAACAAACAAAACGTCAAAATCAATAAAGACGAGAGTACAGCAAGCGTGCAAGTGACTGCTTTAATGGGCCGGCCCGATTTGATTTGCCACGTAAGCGAATACCGGCGAAACACTCTAAAGGTTCAAAATAGACCGGGATCGAAAAGTTTGGTGTGCTGATTTCAGGGATTGGAAGTTCAGGGTTCGATTTAGCTTTCGTCTACGAGTTCAAGGTTTATTTTGGACTTTTTCCTATTTTTGCACACAGCAGGGCAGTCGTGCAAGTGTAGTTACACGCCGCGTGAAAAAAAACCATAAATAGAACCCAAATATCAGTAGAAAAGGAAATCAATCATTAATGTATATCATTATGCAGCAACCTATAGGGCCCAATAAATCCTTAAAATCAATTAGCAGCATTAGTTTATGGGTGTGGATATATCTGATCTTAATTGGAATTAAATCTCATCTAGTTCGCATGAGTATATATTTTTCTTTCTTCCTTTCCATTTTCATTCACTTATATATTTTTCTCATCTTACGTTTTATTTTCGAATTTTTTATTGCATTTTTATTTTAAAAATGCGAATGCATTGTTGACATGTTGTAGCGCACAATGGGCAGTTGTGCAAGTGTAGTTACGCACAGGGTGAGAAAAAATAGGACCCAGATAAAATATTTTAGTAGAAAAGTGAAAAAGAACAAAAATCATTAACGTGTATCATTATGCAACAACCTATAGGGCATGTCCGTCACGTAGGACTGACGGGTAGGGCCCACACGGGGACGCGGAGAGATCGCTGGTCCGACGAGCACCTCCTCCACTCCGCGCCGCGTGACGCCGCTCCGGCGTGCCGCCCGAGGGAGGAAGCCACTATTTAAGCCGGACGGCGGCAACAGAACCCTAGCCCGCTCCATTTGTCCCCTTTCTCCTCTCTGTCGTCGCACTTCTACTTTCATCCGCTGCTTGCGATGTCGAGGCACCGGCCCACCACCTACGCCATGCTCACTCCGGAGCGAAGGTTGCAGCTGCTGGAGCAGATTCAAGCTAGGCGGGTTGCTTGTTTCGCTATCGGCCTTCCTCCCGATTCGTCTGAGCCGTCAGAGGAGGAGGAGGAGCAAGAGGAGGAGGAGGAGGGGGAGCAGCCGCCGGAAGTGGAGCCCATGGAGGAGGAGGAGTTGCCGTGTGCGGGCTTCGCTATGGCGGACACGAAGGTGGAGTACCGGCAGGGGCGGAGCTACAGGGTGGACAGGGTGGGCCACGGCCCACCCTGGGATTTTGGGCTGGCCTATATCGTATAGCTTATTAGGAGATGGGCCTGGGAGAGAAGATGCCCAGCAAACAGCCTTCGCTGGTCGTCTGCTTGTCCCGAACGCAGAGACGCACATGGGTCAACCCAGTCCATGGCGACTGCTTAGACTTTGATCCGCCGCCAGCCCGCCCGGCCGCCCGGAGCCACCGCCGGACCGCCCTGACGCCTGCGGCCTGCCTGTCCTCCCACTGCCCGGCGGCTGTTGTCCGCGAGCGCGTACTACTGCACAGCAGCACGCTGAGGCTGAGCCTCCCTGTTAACTGAACTGCCGGAGCCCCCCAATCTGCTCAGATGTTGTGCCCGTCTCCTTCCTATAGAGGTACCCCATCCCCTGATCCACCCATCCCTCATGGTTGCTCACTTAATCTCTGATTTAGACATATTTACATTGAATTTGACAAGATTTTTGGCACAGATCTGAATTTGTCTAGACCAGGCAGCTCCTCTAGCCGTCGCGCTCTTTGGATTCACTAGAGTCTGGAGACTGGAGGCGTGTAGCAGCCTCGATTTCAATTTATCAAGAGACTGAAATCAGGTAGCCAGGGAATTATTATTTGTACAACACTACATCGATACATAATATGCTCAATTTTATTTACGGTTCGACAAATAACATTGTCGATGTTGTAAGACTACATTTTTTATCTATTTAATATATGATATTGGTAGTTACTAGAAATATTCACATGTCACGTTCTTTGTCAATTTTTTTTTGGAAGGACCACCCTGGTTCCAAATCCTAGCTCCGCCGTTGAGTACGGGGCCACTCAAACGATGTAGATGGTGGCGCCCAGTCGGCTTTTGGGTATTGTGGTTGTAGATGCTCTAAAAACAACAACAAAAAGATGTTAATAACCGACCAGTGGCAATAAATACTGTTATGATCAGCGGAAGAAAATCTCTGCAATTAATCAAAGATGTAGTGATTGATAGACGGACAAAGGAGGAGCTTAAGCAAGTTTTAATAAAAGCATTCAACCAAGTAGTCAGATGAAACGCAGCAGCATATATCATGACCTAGAAAACAGTGTCCAGGCACCCAACTAAAGGCAAATGATCAGAGTACAGATTACACACTTAAAGCTAGTTCCAAGCCTCCAGGCGATCAACTTGAACGGTTCGGTCAAAGCACACAGCTGATCCTATGAGATCCAAGACTGCAGCGTTTAGACAGGTGCTTGATCACCCGGAGAGGACCGTCGCCCTCGTCGCAGGGCTTCACCTCCACGCCGGTGAGGACGGCGAACTCGCGCCTCATGGCCTTACAGAAGGAAACGACGCAAAAGCTGCCCGCACCCAGGCTCACCAGGTGGCGCTTGTACGGCGACCACTTCTCCTCCGGCAGGTCGAGAGGATCAAAAGTATGCCGCAATGCCGGCGGCCCGGCACGGGCAGAGCGCATCGTAGTGCAATCCAGAGCACACAGGCGGTGGGGGCTGTCAGCGGACAGGGCGAAAGAGAGGCCGAGCTCGGGAACATACTCCGCTCTGCCGTGGAAGGGCAGCGCCCAGTCGCCGGCATGAGTCCATGCCTCAGTCGCCGTGTCGAACGCGTAGGTGCCGACGCCGTCGAAGGATATGCATATAGTCGTGCCGTCGACGACCATGGAGGAACACGTACCGATGTCGATGTCGACGTCGACGGCTTTTGTTCCACAGGCATCATCATCGGCTAGAAACGGCGGCGGCGGGAGCCTTTCCCAGTGGAATGAATTGATGTAGTTGTGGTTCAGACTTTCAGCCTCACAGACGGAGAAGAGGTTCTTGGAGAAGTATCTGAGGACCTCGAAGGAGAAAACGACGGCGGCGGCCGGCGGCGACAGGTCGAGGACGTAGAGGCAGGGAGAGCCCGAGTAGTGACGTCGACCGCCGGGGTCGGCTAGGGGTGGCGCGGAGAAGCAGACGCAGTTGGGGGCCCTGAGAGGATGCATGGGGTGAATGGGTTGGACCGAGTTGAGGTCGACGTCGTAGAGGAACGGGCCGTTGGTATTGGCAGCCAGCAGGAGGCTGTTCTCTTTCATCAGCAGAGCCGAGAAGGGACAGGGATGCGTGGGCTTGGCGCGGAGGTTCTCGAACTCCAATCGACGCGTCTGCGCCCGGGCTTCACGGAACAGCCGGAGGAGGAAGAAGACTCACACGAGCACACACTAGACACAAGAACACACGGAGTTTCCTGGCAACGCACTTCTGCCTTTTCTCTTGTTCTCTGTCAACACAAATGAAGTGAGTACATGTGTTTAAGTACCAGGCCTACACTACACCCACGCACTCACTAACTCCACTACTAATCCCACTACGTTGCATGCAGACGCGACGGCCAAGCCAGCTGCTTGATCCGATTATTCATGCATTTACAGGCTTGAGTCAAATCCAAGTTTTCAGCAGACTTTGAGCTTGCCCACAACGGCACACTTGACGCACGCCTCAACTGATTGCGTCCGCTTCTAGCTCCACGTTGATATGCCGCCGCACTCGACCGCTCTGACTCCACGGAGCTGTACGCGCATATTGCTAACAACCACATCCATGCAAACTACACAACGTGCATGGTACCGATCAGCTAATGCTAACTCAACTAACTAACTAGGCACTATTCAGCTTGCATGTGTACTCGTCTCCACACTTCTACGAGCACGTTCACTGCCGCAGCCTCGAGCCTTCAACTTAACTACATGCATGAACGAAACTAATGCGACGAAATAAACATGATGAATACCTAGACAACAAGGTTTACTCTATCAATCACCCCCTTAACCTTGTTGTCATTTATTCGAACACTTCCATGTCAATCTTCAAAGCAGCCCCTGCTCGTCGTCGGCGGTCGCGGCGGCGAGGTGGGCCTGCTCCTTCCTGGGCGCGGTGCAGTCCCTCGAGAAATGCCCGTAGTCTTGGCAGTTGTAGCAGCGGACCTTGCGGATGTCGAAGTTGCTCCTCCTCTTGGCAGCACCGCCACGTTTCTTGGAGCGGGCAAACCACTCCTCCTCCGTGAGGAGCAGCTGAGTGCCGCCGTTGCTGTCGCCTGCCTCGTCCATGTCGAAGCTCTCCTCCACGGCCAAGAAGCTACCCGTGAGCTCTTCAATCGTCAAGGTCTTGAGGTCGAGTAGCGACTGGATGGAGTGGGCGAGTTGCCGGTAGCGCTGCGGCACGCAGCGGAGAAACTTGAGCACCGCCTTGTGCTCGGTGATGCCGTCGCCGAGGGCCTCGAGGTCGTTGACGATGCCGGTGAGGCGGACAGCGAACTCCTCCATCCTCTCGCCATCCTTGAACCGGAGATTCTCGAACTCCAATCGACGCGTCTGCGCCCGGGCTTCACGGAACAGCCGGAGGAGGAAGAAGACTCACACGAGCACACACTAGACACAAGAACACACAGAGTTTCCTGGCAACGCACTTCTGCCTTTTCTCTTGTTCTCTGTCAACACAAATGAAGTGAGTACATGTGTTTAAGTACCAGGCCTACACTACACTCACGCACTCACTAACTCCACTACTAATCCCACTACGTTGCATGCAGACGCGACGGCCAAGCCAGCTGCTTGATCCGATTATTCATGCATTTACAGGCTTGAGTCAAATCCAAGTTTTCAGCAGACTTTGAGCTTGCCCACAACGGCACACTTGACGCACGCCTCAACTGATTGCGTCCGCTTCTAGCTCCACGCTGATCTGCCGCCGCACTCGACCGCTCTGACTCCACGGAGCTGTACGCGCATATTGCTAACAACCACATCCATGCAAACTACACAACGTGCATGGTACCGATCAGCTAATGCTAACTCAACTAACTAACTAGACACTGTTCAGCTTGCATGTGTACTCGTCTCCTCACTTCTACGAGCACGTTCACTGCCGCAGCCTCGAGCCTTCAACTTAACTACATGCATGAACGAAACTAATGCGACGAAATAAACATGATGAATACCTAGACAACAAGGTTTACTCTATCAATCACCCCCTTAACCTTGTTGTCATTTATTCGAACACTTCCATGTCATATCTTCAAAGCAGCCCCGGCTCGTCGTCGGCGGTCGCGGAGGCGAGGTGGGCCTGCTCCTTCCTGGGCGCGGTGCAGTCCCTCGAGAAATGCCCGTAGTCTTGGCAGTTGTAGCAGCGGACCTTGCGGATGTCGAAGTTGCTCCTCCTCTTGCCAGCACCGCCACGTTTCTTGGAGCGGACAAACCACTCCTCCTCCGTGAGGAGCAGCTGAGTGCCGCCGTTGCTGCCGCTTGCCTCGTCCATGTCGAAGCTCTCCTCCACGGCCAAGAAGCGACCCGTGAGCTCTTCAATCGTCAAGGTCTTGAGGTCGAGTAGCGACTGGATGGAGTGGGCGAGTTGCCGGTAGCGCTGCGGCACGCAGCGGAGAAACTTGAGCACCGCCTTGTGCTCGGTGATGCCGTCGCCGAGGGCCTCGAGGTCGTTGACGATGCCGGTGAGGCGGACAGCGAACTCCTCCATCCTCTCGCCATCCTTGAACCGGAGATTCCCGAACTCCAATCGACGCGTCTGCGCCCGGGCTTCACGGAACAGCCGGAGGAGGAAAAAGACTCACACGAGCACACACTAGACACAAGAACACACAGAGTTTCCTGGCAACGCACTTCTGCCTTTTCTCTTGTTCTCTGTCAACACAAATGAAGTGAGTACATGTGTTTAAGTACCAGGCCTACACTACACCCACGCACTCACTAACTCCACTACTAATCCCACTACGTTGCATGCAGACGCGACGGTCAAGCCAGCTGCTTGATCCGATTATTCATGCATTTACAGGCTTGAGTCAAATCCAAGTTTTCAGCAGACTTTGAGCTTGCCCACAACGGCACACTTGACGCACACCTCAACTGATTGAGTCCGCTTCTAGCTCCACGCTGATCATGTGTGTCTTCTCTTTTGTTTCCTGTTGTTGTTGTTGATGGCGGGCGGAAGAGGTGCCTCCAGGGGTCGATGAGGTAGAGCGAGTTCACGCCGGTGTTGAGGTCCTGCGCTATCGCGTTCAGAAACCGACGATGCATCGTCCTCTCCGATCGAAGTCCAAACTGAAATTAGCCTGAGCCTGACTGAAAAGAGCAAAAGAGGGCCGTCAGAACGCGAATTACTTGGTGTATACGAACCCCTGGCAACAAAGATGTGAATCACGGAGGGAGAAGTGAGAAATCAATTCAAACAAGAGCAATACCTGCATCTGGTCGACTGCACTGCATGCGCTTGGAGACTGACGGTAATGGAGGGGCGATCGAGCGCGGCCAGATGGAATAGGCACACGGGGTGTAGAGAAGCAGCAGCGGGCGGCTGCGGCTGCGCTTGGAGATGGTGATGGAAGTCCGGCGGCGGCACCGGGCTGGACGAGGAGCCGCTTCTGTTTCTGTCTCGCCCTGCCAGCCAGGCTTTTTAGTATTTTTTTTTTTGAGATAGCTTACCAGGCTTGCTGCCTGGTAGCCAGGCTTTTTAGTAGATCCGGCAGCTTGGCATAATCACGCCCCGTCCGGCCCGCTTTTCTTTCTTGGATTTTTTTTTTTGTTAGAAACACTATTGCACTCACCCGCATCGAATGCACGTATAATTGTATATATATACACATTATCCTTATGAGCACATTCGGAAGACTGGACTGAACCACAGCAGTGGGAAGGATCACTAGCGGCACTTTCCAGACTGTTGGAGAAAGAGCTCGCGGCAGTATGCAGGGGTGGTCAGAGCGTAATTTTGCATGCGCGGGGAGAGAGACATTGCTCAAGTCCATAGTTCAAGCCATCCCTACGTTCAGCATGTCATGCTTTCGACTCACAAAAAAGGTATGTAAGAAGTACACTTCTAACATGGCCAAATATTGGTGAAGTAGTTCACTTGACAAAAGATCTTTGCACTGGATTTCTTGGAAAGCTCTCACTTCGCCAAAAGTTCAGGGGGGCATGGGTTTTCGGGACATGGGACTGTTTAACCTAGCACTCCTCGGGAAACATGGATGGAGGTTTATGGTTAGCCCAGACTCATTATGCGCCCGGGTGATGAAGGGCCGATACTTCCCAGACTCAGATTTTATGCAGGCCACAGTGCCGAAAACGGCGTCTCCAGTTTGGCGGGCCATTGTGGCAGGGCGGGAGGCTCTTCAGGCGGGTATGATCATGCGTGTTGGCAACGGAAGATCTATCTCCATTTGGGAGGACAAGTGGATCCCAGGTACCACTAGCATGTCTCCTATGTCCATTGTTACTCCTACTACTTTACATTCTGTGCATGAGCTCATTGATGAAGAAAATTGGACGTGGAAGACGGATCTCGTTCGACAAAATTTCCTAGCTCCGGATGCAGAAGCTATTCTGAACATACCTATACGCACTGGAGGCGGGGATGATTTCTTTGCTTGGGCTTTTGAAAACTCAGGTGTGTACACTGTCAAGTCGGCGTACCGTGCTCTCGTGAATCAGAAAGAGCTTAAGGCTCTAGAGGAAGGGACGGCTACCGGTGCCTCAAAATCTGAACAGCAGATGTGGACATCTTTGTGGAAGCTCAAAGTAGTGCCTAAGGTCAGGGTTTTTTGGTGGAGAGTCCTACGCGGGATCCTCCCCGACGAAGCAACCCTTAAGCACAAACATATCAAGCCTATAAGCCTATGCAATGTATGCTTGGCTAAAGAGGAAGATCTCATGCATGCATTGGTGACTTGCTCCCATGCACGCAGGTTTTGGGATGAAGCGCAAGCATGGCTCGATCTAAGACTCCCCCGTCTACATCCAGCAACATGGGCGCGCGACATTTTATGTGATGATCAATTCTCGGATCATGTTAGAGGAAAGATTATAACGGTGATGTGGGCGATATGGCATTCACGAAATCGTTGGATTCATGAGAAAGAGCATGTGGATCCAGTGTACTCTACTCGTCGCATCCGAGAAGACTTGGCCTTGCTGGAGATCCCAATGAAGCAGGCTACACTATTGCCAGGGCACGGCTGGCGCCCCCCAGAGGTGGGCTTTGTCAAAATAAACGTCGACGGTGCTATCAGCTCAGAAGCTGGGCTGGCTGGAGCGGGCGGCGTAGCTCGCTCGTCCACGGGGTTGCTTGCTTCCTGGTGTAAACCGCACATTGGTGTGACGGATCCTCTCATTGCCGAGGTTTTGTCACTACGAGAAGGTGCGCTATTCGCCCGTCTACGTGGCTACACGCAGGTGATACTGGAAACCGATTGCCTGGAGATCGTGAATCTCTGGAACACTCGTCATGGCTCTCGTTCGGTCGTGGCTTCATTACTAGTAGAGATTGGAGAGCATGCTATGTCTTTTGATTTTTTTGTAATTCAGCATGTAAACAGATCTGCTAACTTCCCGGCCCATCTCTGTGCTAGGCACGCCAGCACACTGAGGGTGACCGAGAATTGGTTTGATTCTGCACCTTCGTTCCTGATCAGCAGCCTGATGGCGGATGATCCCAGGAGCGTTTTTGTTTGAATAAAGCTCTCACAATTCCCCGCAAAAAAAAAAGACTGGACTGAACCAACGTGTCTTGAGATTGACGATATCATCATAGTCGGCTCGCTATCGAACAAAAAGTCGTCTCTCACTGAAAGAATATTTCGTATTTATGAGACTCACAGTTATGAAACCTGACATTTTAGGTTGGCGATACCATCACACTCCTAACCATCGAATGTCATGTTGATTATGTCATGTTCTTGAGCGGAGGCGCAAGGCGATAGAGCCACACCATCTTTGTGGCCATCTTACGGCACAGGTCAGTGCTATCTTAGCCATGTTGGTGTAGGATAATTGTTTATTAATAAAAGTGTGAAACTAGGCCCACATCCAAATTTGACAAAGTTTGTTTTAAAATAGTCGGGCTAAAATTTGTGAAAGTCCACTTTTCTGAAAGTTGTCCAAAATTTATCAAAGTTCACCACAAAGTTTTTGTGAATGGTCCTTTCTAAAAATTTGTGAAAGTTCACTTTTCTAAAAGTTTTTGTGATTGGTTTGGATTTTCTTGGTGTTTAGGTTTGACAACGGGAGATGCCACACACGCACACGTTGGGGGTGGGGG
>LR738709.1:574003038-574049019 GCA_902687465.1 Secale cereale
GGTGCAGATCTTGATGGATCAGTGCCATTGTTTTCTCTAGTTTTTTTGCAACACTTTACATTTTGGTTTTTGCGAAATGATATATTTAAATGTAACTATGCACACCAATACTCTCCCTTAGGATGAGACAAATACGTCGTGAAGACCCATCTCGCTACTGAAAATGAAAAGGATTTTCTTGGAAATCCTTTTGTGACAACACCAATGATTCGGCTAGTAGAATCACATATGATGGGGACATCATACGTCTATCTTGCTTCTATTTGATGTAATGATGATCAATCTCCACACGCACACACACACGCACGCGCACACGGACGCACGCACACCCACACGCGCGCGCGCACGCACGCACGCACACCCACCCACCCACACACACACATGTTTGGTTCCATCATATTGTAGAAGGTTATTTCTAATATAACAGCAATGACGACCTTGGAATAATCCGACACACGTGAGAAGAATCCTCAACCACAACTCCTCACAAACACCATGTGCAATATATTGAAATTAGCATCAACAGTTGATCTAGCAACATCAACTTGTTTGTTGTCGTGCCATGAGACTAAGTTCCAACAAAAACATGCAATGCACACTGATCATTGATCATCTAGAGCCAACCAGTCAATATTAGTTTAGCACCCAACTTGAAGGCTACTTAGAGATGTGTATAATAAATCCTTTCCAGCACATCCCTTTAGATAGCGCAAGATCTGAGTCACACCATCCATATCAGCGTATCTTGGAACTATATCTTAACGGGTCCTACTTTAATAGGGTGACACATGTGCATGGTGTGGTGGTTACTTATGGCACTAGTGAATCTTGATAGATTTTAGTGCAACAAACAATTATCCAATATGTTATGATGGAATTTAATTACGAATGTACACCATTTTTGACAATTTTATTGTAAAATTGAGTGGCCTAGGTACCTACAGTGAACTCTATGACCTTGTCCTAAAAGTTCATCATAGACTATGAAGAATATGATCATTGTTGTAAATTGTGTGTCATAACAAGCCAAAATTCATGCAGTAATCAAGCAGATATTGACTGCATCTCTCAGTGTCGGTGTCGGCCCAATAGAATGTTTTCACCGATGGTGTTCTTTCAAATCTCAATACATTTCACCGCTCCACAGGAAATTCCCTCTGGCCCTACCATACTCCGGGTTGGTAGTTTCCACCGCCTTTCCAAGGTTGAGCCCTAGGATTTTAAGACAGACTTGAAAAGCAACCCAACACATATAAATGCAATGTCCGACCCAATATGTAAAAATATATTAGATTACCAAATACCCTTTGATAACAATCATAACCTCCTAGCCACCAAGCATTGAATGAGCTTAACTAGAACGCGAGTTGGTCGACATCCTAGTGATCACAATTCTATCCACGTATACGAAAGGATGGAAACCCTCATTGTTGTTTCCCTTTGTAAATAACATTTCTTAACTATAGACCATAGAAACCTATCAAATCGGTCTTGAGGATATTGTTGTAGTTGAAACAAGCAATGATGCAAGCAGAGCATTTTTCCAGTGGTTTGGCCGGTCTAAAAAGGTGAGTGACGTAGGAGGCGCCCGAATTTTGTCCTGATCTTAATGGTACGAATGGATTCCTTGCTTTGCTGATGAACCAAATGTTGACAACACACATTGATAGGATAGCCTTTGACATTGAAAACACTTGATGGACATCCCAATTTCCACTCGAATTTCCACTCTTTGATTCTTACAAGCACAAGGAAATGCAAAAACTTAGGTGGAGGCGATCTCCCAATCCTGTGGTGATTTCAAAGCTCAAGCTCTAGAATAGGACCAAACCTCAACTAGTTTCTTCTCAAGTCGTTTAACCCTGTAGAAAAAAGGTTGCCTACTACATTAATAGTATCCACCTTCATCCACACAAAATGGGCCAAGCCCATTACTAAAGCACATGACCATGGGAACCAAGTACAAGTGTTTGTTCTTTCAGCACACGAGTATTACAAGTACGACATTCCTTCAACATGCAGGTAATACAAGTACACATTCCTTAAGCACACAACCAAGACAAGTTGGAAACGTGTTAAATGCATCACGGATAACATCTTCACTCAAGATAAGTCTTCTCTGCATCACGCATCTCCTCAAACCTAATGACACACAAAGTTGATATATCAAGTAGCATTTCATTTATATGTAAATTAACATGAGATTCAAGTACGAAAAGATTTTCTGATTGCTCAAGTGGTTTGGCGCGAGCTCTCGTATCAAGTATCTGTTCCAATCAAAGTGGAAGCGACAATGGCTAGTTATGCCATAATTGGTTGGTGACCACATTCCCCCGGAATTGACACTGCTCCACCACTCTGGTTTTTACTCGCCGCGCACCAATAGACTTGAGTCATGAGAATAATTCGGCGTGTGAAGTTTACTACAATGGAAATTCAATACATTTCCTACATCATATACAACAATAGATTTGGAGTCACGACAACAATTTGGGATGTGCACAATGGCTAATTATGACAATAGTATGTTTCCTACTAGGGGTAAGACTTGCAATGAGAGATTGAACTGAAGCTTCCAAAAAATCTTGTGCAACTATTTGACTTCCCTACGAGATGTGAAACAGCTGAGCACTGAATAGATCATCAACGTGAAGTCTCTTGTTGATGGTTTCCTCACCACGAACGTCAATATGTCACCCCCCCTGAGCTTCCATGGATGCCACTTCCACCGGAATGGATAGCCCTCTCAGTAGATCATTCGTGTTCGCTAGACGACGGTCCGGTGAGGGTGGGTATGATTCTCAAGATCTGCGCATGACAAGTCATCCTTGTAGTTCATGCACTTGGAGCAAAGACCCATGCAATAATGGGAGCGATGTCACTGGCCCTCCAATAGTCCAATCTTCGTATTTTCGTTCAATGAACAAGGCATTGTCTTTTGTTACTGACACTTTCTCACTAAATCATTGTATGGTCGCGCGATCAATGAAATCAAGCAGGTCATGCTGGAGTGGGAGTTTGTTCCGGTCGAGATAGATAATCCGTCCTTTTCAAAGAGATTGCTGAGTCCTCGTGGCTCACAGATACTACAACAACAGTTGCAGGTGCAGGTTTCCGATGACTTGACGTGGGAGCGATGTTTACTTGTGTCGGAGTTCTTCCTTCTTCTTCTTCGACAATCTTGGGTTATATTCCTGGTCGGCAGCCTGGGATAGCAGGACGGATGTCGTGTGTTTTCATCCGTAGTCGGATGTCTTGTGAATGATGTGTTGTATTCATGTGGATTTGTATGACTTGTATGTATCCCCATCTATGTATGTAATTGTACGATGTAATGATATCCATCTTGCTAAGCGCACGAAATGCGGTTGTGTCTCAATCACAAGTTTTATCTAGTGATCGAGATAGAATCGCATCTTGTGCGTGACAATCAGCCGGGATACCGTATGCCAACATACGCAAAGCGGCTGTCACATTCTTAATGGTGTTATGCCCGAGCTCTCCGGCGGCATTCCTCCTTTGCTGAAAAAACCGGTCATGGCTTGCTAGTTTCCATGCAATGCGGCTGAACAACTCGGTGCTCATCCTAAACCGGTGGCGAAAGTATGACTCCGGGTATGTGGGATTCTCCATAAAATAGTGCCTCATCAATCTGTTGTGGGCGTCAATCATATCCCTCCAAATTTTCTGCCGACCCAAAACCGAACCACCGTGCTTCGGTTTTTTATTTATGTGCATAGCTGGGATCTTTGCAAGACCCCCTCCTCTTCCATATCAAATTCTTATTCGGAAGAATCATATGACGAACTCATCTACAATGTTCAATGTAAACTAGGCTATAAAAACTACAATCAACATGCACCAAATTCATGTAAAAAAAATGTGAAGTTGAAGCAATACATACCTTGTGGGCGTTTTGTCGAACACCTTGCGGGCGCCGAGCGGCAGTGAGCGGCCGAGCGCTGTTCGTCGGAGGACTTCTGCGCGCGACGGGCGGAGGTGACTAGAGGGAGACGAAGAAAGCCGCGGCAGCGCGGGGAAAGGCCGGGGAAGCACCGGAACGGTCGCCGGAAGAAATGGGGTGGCGCGGGCGGCGGCGGCGCAGTGGCTGGATGGGGTAGGTGGAGTTGCGAGCGAGCGCTCGAGAGTCCAACGCGCGGGAGCGGGTGCAGCAAATAAGCGGCGCGCGATGGCGTTTCGGCCCGCGTGCTGTACTAGATATGGCGCACACGCGGTTTTTGCGCCTCCGCTGGAGCGCCCGGAGCGGTAGCGCGCACGCAAAAAACACCGATTTTCCAGCGCGCGCTTATATAGCGCGGCTGTTGGGGATGCTCTAAATATCAGTTTTGCTAAGTCTCCGTTATGTCTCAGTCAATGTTATATTCATTTGATCTTGCATGGAGATCCGTAAAAAAATTCTTTTCAGTTTTTCTTTTTTCTTCTAATATACTATATCACTTGACTGAGATGGGGTTAAGTCTTGAAGGTGAAGCTAGGAAAAGTTCCCATTTTATTCACATCAGGCTGGTTTTCCACCTTTGTACTTCGTAGGTTGTTTGTAGTTTATCTCTGGATCATGACTTATTAACACAATTTGCACAGTAGGTAGATCATCGCTGTTTCTCTCTCCTACAGAATCATCAACTTTGGATTCATATTTTCTAATGAATATTTCAGTCAACCACTCTAAAATACATGCATTCTACTCCCTCCGTTCCTAAATATAAATCTTTCTAGAGATTCCAAAATGAATAAATATAAAGAGAATTCAAAATATTGAAATATAAAGCATCCTAAAATATGTCTACATCCTAAAATACGTCTATATACATTCGGATGTAGTCCATATTGAAATATAACCTATATCAAATTGACATATATGCCAGTCAGAGGTCCGTTTCTAGTTATGCAAAAGCATCTCGCAACATAAAGAGAATTCATACATTTATCATCATCGGCATGCAACTATTCAAGCAAGCATATCCCAGATTTGATGAATACAGCGAAACATGTCAGAACAAAACACTTCAGGGAATTAACATCTTACAAAGAACATAAGCATGATCTCAGATAGGAGTGCACCTACACTTGTCCGAAATATTTAAGAACATCCGTCCTTTTCAAAGAGATTTGCATCAGCCCAAAAAACAAGCCCAAATTGTCATATAATTTCTCTAAAATAAGGGCATCTTCAGCCGTTGGCCCTCCAGGAGGGACAAAAAATCGCCCCCGGGGACGCACCGGCGCTAAACCGCGCACTGGGGGCGTGTTGCCCCCCAGTCGCGGCCCCAGGGTTTTTTAAAAAGTTCAAAGTCGGCGCAAACACGGCTCAAATTTAACGCAAACACGAGCGAGTTCGTTCAAATTTAAACATATTTTACAAAAAAGAAAAAAAAAAACTAGCGCGGGCTACCCTCGCCGTCTCCCTCGCCGCCCGCCTCGCCACCCGCCCACGCGGTTCTACATGCCGAGAAGGCTGTAGAACCACGTGTAGTCACTGCCGTCATCGTCGTCGTCGTCGTCGTCCCCGCCCCCGCCTCCGCCGTCCCTGCTGCATCCCTCCCCCAGTTGGCGCGGCGGGTTGGACGGTCCCGGGGCGTCGTCGTCGTCGCTATCGAGGACGACGACACCGTCCTCGTCCTCGCGCCCACGTTTGCAGGCGGCGATCTCCTCCAAGGCCCCGCACTGCCGGACCATCTCCTCGCGCAGGTAATCGTCGCGCGACCACCGCATGGCGTCCTCGTCGGAGAAGCCGCGCCGAGCTATCTCCTCGTACTCCGGGGGAAGGCTGAACTCCACCTTGGGCTCGACGAGGGCGCCGGAGCTGCGGGTACGCGCGCTGACATGCGTGTCCTGGGGCTCCGGCTTGACGGGGCGGAGGTGGAGGCAGGGAGAGCCGCCGAACGAGGAGGAGGACACCCCGGTCTCCATGCGCCTAGGCGTCCAGGAGCTTCCCCGACGGCGTGAGAAGGACGGGGGAGCGGGGTACTCGAGGCGCGGCGTGTTGCCGTCCTCGATGTACTCGAGGATGGACTCCAACGTGCGCCCGGGCACGCCCCACCACCGACGCTGGCCGTCGGCGTTGAACCTGCCGGAGGGCACGACGCCGTTGGTGGCATCGAGCTGCTCGTCGTGCCGGTGGCGGAAGTACGGCTCCCAGATTGGGCTGTCGGGGATGTACCGGGGCCCCTCCTCGCCGCACGCGGCAGGGACGAGCGGATGCGTGCAATCTCCGCACGCCGCGCCGCGCCGGTGGGTACCGGGGGCACCGGCACGCCGTCGGCGCTGATCCTCCACGCCCCGGGCACCCGCATGTCCGGCGGGACCGGGTACTCAGCCTCGAAGAGGAGGCGAGCCTCGTCCTCGTGCAGATGACGACGCCCGAATCCGTTCGCCGCCGCGCCGTCGCCTGGGAAACGCTCGGCCATGCTTTCTCAACTGGTGACGGCGAGAGGAGGAAAGGGGAGAAAAGAGCGCGTCGTCGGCGGATGATCGGGATGAGTCTCTCCGGCGCGCTTGCAGTCGGCTTTTATAGGCGGAGACGCCGCGTGGTAGTCTTGGCCGGCGCGTTACGCGTGGCGTGATTGCGTGGTGGCCGAGGGACGCGTCGCCCAGCCTTCACTGCACCGCCCGTGAGGCATCAATGGAGGCTGACCGGCGCGGCAGCGTGCGGCAGTTTTGGCATTGATTCACCGCGGAAAACGAGGCGATGAGGACGACGAAGGGGCGAGAAGAGAGTAGAGTCGCTGACGCGGCGGGCCCGCGGATCTTCACGCCAAAAACGATTCACCCCGGCGCCCCCGAGCGCCCCCTAGCGCGCCGGGTTCGGCCTGGGTCCGCTGCGCTGTTTTCGGCCCAGGACGGCGAAAATCGGGCTCCTGGGGGCGCGACTGGGCCGTTTTTTCGGCGGCGGCGCTAAAAAAATGCCTGGAGAGGCCTTCCTGGAGGCGCGGCTGGAGATGCCCTAAGAGCCCTTGTCTTACAGGTGCCAACTTCAACTCTGTTGTTGGTCAAGTTTAAGGAATCTGCAAGGCAAAGTAGTAAATAGAAATAGGTTTAGTGATGGCATACTTGGGGAACACTTCTGTTGAAGGACTACTAGATAGCATTGCAATTTTGGTCATAGGCCAATATACAGTATGGTAATTTGGTAAGAAATAGCAAGCACCATGTGTGACACCCCGAGACCGGTGCGCCAGGTGTCAGCCAGTTATTTGCCGTCGTTGCCATGTCATCTGCTTGCGTGTTGCATCTGCCTTGTCATCATGTGTGTTGCATCATCATGTTTTCAAAAACTTGCATCCGTCCGAGTCCGCCAGTCCTTTCCGTTGTCCGTTTTGAGCCCAGACACACTCGCACGTGCCCGCGGCACCTCCGAATATTTATTTTATGAGTGGCCAGAAAACGTTCTCGGAATGGGTTGAAACTTGGCGTGTGGTCTTATTATAGCATAGGTAGACCGCCTGTCAAGTTTCGTCGCATTCAAAGCTCGTTTGATAACCCAACCCTTAAACTTATAGCGGCACTATAGCCGGTTAAAACGTCGGACATTTTCGGTCCCCGAAAACCCCACCGGGCCACTCTCTCTCTTCTCTCCTCTCGGCCCGAGGTCCTCTTTGTACAACCTCAACCAGCCCACTAGGTCCAACCTAACCCCCCTAGTGTCCGGAGCCGTCCGATCCGATCGGAGGGTCCCGATTCACCCCCACACACTCAAACCGTAGCCCTTACCCTATTTAAATAGCCCCCTTGCCAATTTTGGGCATTTCTAGACCCCCCCCACCTTCCTCTAGCCTCTCCCCTAACCTCCAGCCGCACCCCCCTCGAAATCAGCGCCCCGCCTTGTTTTCCGCGCCCGGCCAACGCCTCCTAGCCACTTGGCGCCGCCACCACGCTCCTTGCCCAATGGCCAGCCGCCACCTCGCCGCAAAACTCCCTCCCGGCCAACCCCGCGCCCGCCAGCTGGCCTCCTCCCCCCGTGAGCCAGCCGCGGCCCGCTCGGCCCGCAGTCCGGCCCGCCACCGGGCCGATCTGTGCCTGAGGTGCCACATCCAGTGCCCTCATCTTCCTCCCTGCGGACGACGCCCGAGCGCCTGCTGCCCATCCGGCCTGCGCTCCGCCAGCCTCCTTCGCCGGAACGTCGCGACCCCGCCGCCCTGCAGCCATCGCCGGCGCATCCCGCGCCTCCGCCGATGTCATTCCGCTCGGCGGAGCCCCGCCTCCCGAGCTCCTCCTCAGCCTCGCCAGCCCCGCCTGCTTGCCGGCTAGAGGAGTCCCGCCGCCGCACCACCCGTCACCGGACCTCCTCCACTGCCGCCGGAGACGGCCGGATTGGGAGGATTTCGCCGGATCCGCCCCAGCGTCCCACCTCCGTCCTCCCTTGCATCCCGCCGCTGCGCCGGTCGTCCTCACATCGGGGATTGACCTCGCCGTTGCCACGGGTCCCAGCCAGATGGGCCCGGCTGCCCTTGCGTGGAACCAGAGGGAACCGGCCGGTTCAGGCGAACCGTCCCGGTCCACGTCGAACCGCCTGACCGGCCGAAACCGGCTGTCGTGGTTCTAAGTCTGACAGTACGAGTAGAGGGTACGAATGGGGAAGCAAGGCCTTAGCTACGGTGGAGTTGTACACAAGGTGTTTACGAGTTCAGGCCCTTCTCCAAGCTTGAGAAATCTCCAAAAACCTTGTCCAGAAAGATTTTAGAAGAGGTTCAAGAAAAGATAAAATAACCCTCTTCCAAAAGGCCAAGAATTTTCGAAGAAAACTAACTCAAAAATTTGTGGTGTTACATCTAGTAGGCCAAACCAAACCAATAATTCGAAGAGACTTGCAAGGATATTATGAGCACACATAAAAAGTTCAGAGAAGAACCAAATATCTTTCATAGATAGCCTTGATCATAAACTCACAATTCATCGGATCTCGACAAACACACCGCAAAAAGAGATTACATCGAATAGATCTCCTCGAAGACCGAGGAGAACTTTGTATTGAGATCCAGAGAGAGAAGAAGCCATCTAGATACTAGCTATGGACCCCGAAGGTCTGTGGTAAACTACTCACAACTCATGGTGAGGGCGATGATGATGATGATGATGAAGGCCTCCGTGGTGGATCCCCCTCCTGGAACAGGCTCCAAGATGGGATCTCCACGGGAACAGAAGCTACGTCGGTTGAATTAGGGTTTTCTCTCTGCTTCTGGAGTTTCTGGGGTACGTAGGTATATATAGGAAGAAGGAGGGCACCGGGGGCCGTGTGGGCCAGGCTCGAGGCAGGGGCGCGCCCTGGGAAGGGGGGCGCGCCCCCCACCCTCGAGGGCTGGCCCTTCGTCCCCTGACTTGGTCCCGAAGATTCCCGAGCGTTATTTCCTCCAAAAATATCTCTCGCGAAGGTTTCATTCCGTTTGGACTCCGTTTGATATTCCTTTTCTGCAAAACCCTGAAATAGGCAAAAAACAGCAATTTGGACTGGGCCTTTGGGTTAGTAAGTTAGTCCCAAAAATGATATAAAAGTGAATGATAAAGCCCATTAAACATCCAAGATTGAAAGAACATGCGGTGCCCCCATGTTTGGTTTTGGTAATTGATGACAATCTCTATGGACTAATGGTTTCCTTGAGTTATATTTGAAGGGTTTGTCCATAGGCTTTTCTTGGAGTTCATTTGTTGGTTTCAAGGAGAGTTTGTGATGACCAAGGTACTATTAAGGAATTATCCAAAGATTGGTCTTGTGAGTGTTGAGCTTATTGCAAGCATGTATTGAAGAAGAAGAGCGTGTTATCATTCATGTTTACCTTCAAGACATCATCCAAATGAAGAGTTGGAAAGATTCAAGGTTGATCAAGACTAAGTGAAGGAGTGAATCAAGTTGATCAACACACAAAGCGTAGAAGATGTACCGAGAGGGATCAAGAAATCCTATGGTATGGTAAGCATTGTTAATCACGCTTTGTGTACTAACCCATGGTCTTCGTGAGAGTTCTTTGTGGGGTTAGGTTGCGGTGTGCAAGTTCAAGTGGAGCATCACGAAGAGATCAAGTGCTTGAAGCTTGCCGTCCATTGTGGTGACAATGGACTTGTGAAGATATGCCGAAGAGTGGCCCACCCATAGTGGAGTATGGGGGAGCAATGTACTTGTCTTCACCGAGACAACGCAATCAAGAAAGGTGGTCCAACTTGAGGAAGTCAAGATCGTCTACATCTAGCTCAAGTGGACTTTGTGCAAAGCAAAGGTTTGCCCTTGATAGGTTTTCTATTTTACCGGTCTCGTGGTGGTAGTTGGGAGACCGGGTTATAGGATCGTTTGCCGTACTATCAAGGGGGGCTCTCAAGTTGGTAGCTTGATCGTATCGTTAGTAGAGAGCTCAAACCATTGCATCCTTGCATCATGTTTCTTGGTTCTTGTTTGGTTCTCTTTGTGAGTCTTAGAACTTATGGTCATCTTGATGACAAGCTTGAGTTCATCGAAAACGGAGTTCACATGTGTCTTCTATGATGTTTTCGGTGTTGGGTGTTTTACCGGTCTTATCCGAGGAAGGGTTCTCACCATTTTCTTATGGGCCTTTTCTAATTTGCTTCTTATTGGTTTTTCTATCAAGATTGTGTTAGCCCTTGTCGCTAGCTTTCCAACAAACTTGGTTTCATCGAATTCGGAGTCCGTATGCAAAAGTTATTGTCGTTTTGGTGTACTGAAAAAGCTGCAGCGGTACTACCGCGGGTAGGAGCGGAAGTAATTTTTTACTACCGCTTTCGGAAGCGGTACTACCTCTTTCGGGAGCGGTACTAAAAACTCATCACAACTCCAGCGGTGGTAGGCACGGATGTAATTTTTTAGTACCGCTCGCAAGCAGTAGTACCGCTACCCTTAGCAGTACTACCGCTACCCCTAGCGGTAGTACCGTGAGGTCAAGCGGTACTACCGCTCCGACGGTTTTTTTGGCCTTTTTGCCTCCTCGCTGTTGTTTTTCTAAGGGGTACTAATGCCCTAGCGGTAGTACCGCTCCTGGAGCGGTAGTACCGCTCTGTGCGGGCTGTGAGCATAACGGTTGGATTTTTCCCCACCTATAAAAGGGGCTCTTCTTCCCCAATGAACCTTATCCTTTGAGCTCGTGTTCTTCCCCCATTGTTGACCTTCTTAGAGCTTGCTATCTCTCAATCCCTCCATGGATTCTTGCTAGTTTTTGGGGGAAAAGAGAGAGGAGATCTAGATCCACATTTCCACCAATCACTTTCTCCTCTAGGTGAGGGGAACCCCTTGGATCTTGATCTTGGAGTTCTTGGTGTTCTCCTTCTTGTTCTTCCTCTCATTTCCCTCCCTAGCATTAGTTGCTTTGGTGGGATTTGGGATAGAAGGACTTGGGCACTCCGTGTGCCCTTGCCATTGCATTTGGTGCATCGGTTTGAGTTCTCCACGGTGATACGTGGAAGTGAAGTTGAGAAGCTTATTACTCTTGGGTGCTTGGTACCCTTGAGCTTGTTCCTCTTGGGTGCTTGGGCGCCCTAGACGGTTGTGGTCACCTCGAAGCCATATTCCATTGTGGTGAAGCTTCGTGGTGTCGTTGGGGAGATAGCCCCAACCTTGGTGTTCGGAGCTCAATCATTGTGGTGTAAAGCTCCGGGCAAGCGTCGGGGTCTCCAATTAGGTTGTGGAGATCTCCCCGAGCAATTTGACGGGTTCCGGTGACCGCCCCCAAGGGTTGCCAAAGTGTACGGGTTCGGTGACCGCCCCCAAGGGTTGCCATTTGTACGGGTTCGGTGACCTCCCTCAAGGGTCCCTTAGTGGAATCACGGCATCTTGCATTGTGCGAGGGCGTGAGGAGATTACGGTGGCCCTAGTGGCTTCTTGGGGAGCATTGTGCCTCCACACCGCTCCAAACGGAGATTAGCATCCGCAAGGGTGTGAACTTCGGGATACATCGTCGTCTCCGCGTGCCTCGGTTATCTCTTACCCGAGCCCTTTACTTATGCACTATACTTTGTGATAGATATATTGTTTCTTGTCATATATCTTGCTATCACCTAGTTGTTTATCTTTCTTAGCATAAGTTGTTGGTGCACATAGGTGAGCCTAGTTGTTGTAGGTTTGTGCTTGACAAATTAACCGCTAGGTTTATTCCGAATTTGTTCAAGCCTAAACCGTAATTATTTTAAAGCGCCTATTCACCCTCCCCTCTAGGCGACATCCACGATCTTTCAATTGGTATCAGAGCCTCATCTCTCTTTATAGGGCTTTACCGCCTAGAGAGTAAGGATGTCGACTAGGGGTTTAGGTTTCTCTGACACTCTTAGTTTCAATGGCACAAATTTTGATGTTTGGGTAATTCGCATGCTTAATCTCTTTAGGGTCATGGACCCAAATTTAGAGCGAATTGTAGATATGGGTTTTTCTCCTCCAAAGGATGCACAAAGATTATCTTTAGAGGATGAGAAAAACTCTTATCTCAATGCTCAAGCTTCTAATGTGCTTTTTGATTCTTTGAGCAATGTAGTTATATTTCAACTCATGCCGTTCCGGGATGCTCATGAGTTGTGGACAAAGCTTCAAGATAAATATGGTGTGTCCAAGAACTGTAGGAATGATTGTTCTCCCTCCACCTCCGGCCGTGTTGTCTTCTCAACTTCTTCTACTTCACCTACATGTGGTTTGCCACAAGGTAATGATATGGTGAGTAGTGTTGGTCATTGCAATGATGATAGTATGCTTATTGTGGATGATCCTTCATCACTATCTTACTGCAATGCATCTTCTTTGGACTTTAACACTTCGAGCACCCTACATGTTTCACATGCCTGTGTTGATAGTCCTTGCATATCATGTAGAAATTGCTTAACTAAAACTCATGATGATATGCTTGCTATGTCTTGTTGCCATGATAAAAATGCATCTATTTCCTCGAATTATTGTGCTAACAATGTAGAGGAAACCCAACCCCCCATGGAACTAGATGTAGTCTTGAATGGTGCTTCAAGGGATCCTACATCATCATCTATTGCGTTTTGCCTTATGGCTAAGGATTCAAAGGTATCTCCCACTTTGAACCCCAATATATCTTGTCATGATAGTGATGATGAGAATGATGATGATGTAGAAAATGATGAAGAGAATGACAATGTTGCCTCCTTAAAAATTAAGGGGGAAATGATTTTTAAAGCTCTTCATAAGAATAAAATTGCTCGTTCCAACTTCATGGAAATCATGTCTATTGCCATTGAGGGCAAGAAATATATAGAGGAGTTGGAATGTCATCTAGAGGAGCATGAGGTCACCATTGAGAAAATGGAAGATCATGAGCGTGATTACGCTAATGAGATCGCCGACCTCTCGCAAGCTCTTGAATTTGAACAAACCACCAAGGAATCTCTTGAGGAGACTTTTGCTCTAGAACTATCTAGAATAAAGGAATCCCGTGATAGAGCTCTCGAGGTGGCTAATGATTTTGAAACTAAAAATGAGAAGCTTGAAGTTGCACATGCTAAACTCCTTGAGGATTTTGATCACCTCAAAAATGGCTCAAGGGTCATTAAGAGTGAGCTCATCAAACTCACCGAGTCTCATGCTCAACTTAAAGCTTCATATTCTAAAGAGCTTGCCAAGTTGCCTTCTCCTCTTGCTATTATTGATGATGCTTGTGCTACTAACTCTATTTCTAGTGAAGCATCCATTTTGAAGGAGAATGTTGAGCTAAGGGCTCAACTTGAGTTGCTATCTAGCAATTATGGGAGATTGGAAGAAAGTCATGTAAAGCTCACAAGCTCTCATGATGATCTTCTAGTATCCCATAGTGTGCTAAAGATAGCTCATGAGGCCATGATCATCAAGGTAACATCTAGTGAGTCTCATGTGGTCGCTAGCACTACTTCTAGTCATAATGCTATATTGCCATGTGCTAGTCCTCGTAATTCATCTATGCATAACATTGGTACATCTTGTGATGAATTGCTTTCCTTGTCTTGTTGCTCTAACAATGAAGCCTATACTTCCTCTAGTACTTGTGTTGATACTAACCATGTAGAGGAAATCAAAGAGCTCATGGACCAAGTCTCTTCCTTGAAGAAAGACTTGGAAAAGTGTCATGAAGGGAAGTCCACACTCAACAATATCTTGAGTGTGCAAAAATCCACCAATGACAAAGGTGGACTTGGATTCAACTCCAACAAGAAGAAGAAGTCCAAGAGCAACAAGAAGAAGGGCCAAGAACAACTCAAGAATTCGGCCAAGATTATTTGCTTCAAGTGCAAAATTGAAGGGCATCATGTTAGATCTTGCCCATTGAAGAAGAAGGTCATTAGTGACAAGCAACAAGGGAAGAGGCCACAAGTTCAATCTCGTGCTCAACCGCAAGTTGGAGAAAGGCCGCTTCCCAAGAAGACTCATGGTAATGCTTCTCATTTTGAGAAATCAAATGAGAAGAAAGTAAAGAGTAGATGTTGCTACCTATGCCGTGAGAAGGGTCACCTTGCTTCTTCATGCACTAGTGGTAACTTATCCAACCCAATTATTATTGATGATGTCTATTTTCTTGGGAAGGATAATGTTGGCAATGTGTTTGCCAAGTTTTTTGGTACTCAAAGTGGTGTCAAGAAAAAAACCATTTGGGTGGCCAAGCCTATTGTGACTAACCTCTTAGGACCCAACTTGGTTGGGGACCAACAAGCTAAAACTTGATCAATAGGCGTTGTTGGAGGGCATTGGAGACTTGGTACATTATGAAGAATTAAGGGGTCTTCATCATTCATATTGTCTCAAGCCAAGTCATTCGGATGATCAAGTTTCTATCTTATATCCAATGTTCCTCCTTGCGGTAACTCGTGCTTAAATTGTTTACATTGAAAGTTACTTGCCCCTTTGCATGTTTTGGTTTTGTTCCTTGCATGTGTTTGTATATGATGTGCGTCCAATTTGTATATCTTGAGAAATCAAGTATGTGTATATTGGTTTGCACATCATGTATGTGTGTGTCGTGCATTGAGCCTGTGTGCTTCTTGCTTTTATCTTAGTTGGCTCTTGTGATAGATTAATGGAACATCCCATTTTGGGGGAGTGATGTGCTTTGTGCACCTCACAATCCTATAAATGTGTGTACATGAGGAATACCATCTAGTATTGATATTACAAGATTATCTAGTCTCTATGTGGTATGTCTTCTCATGAGAAAGTCAAATTCTAAATGTTCCATCAATTATCTCTTGTTGGTTCTCTTTTGCATCTTGGTAAGTTTTTCATTGGTATCACATTATGGGGGAGTAATATTCTATGTGCATATTACAAGCCTAGAAAATGTGTAAATTTGAGATATTGTCACCTAGAGTTGATAGTATAAATTATGTTGTTCCTAGGTGGCATGTTAGCTCTACAAGTTGCATTTTGCTTGTGTTTGGTGTGAAGATGATGTTGGATATCATTGCTATCTATCACCGGGAATTATTTCCAAATACCTCTTGTCTTTGACAATTGGTAATCATTTATGTGGTGGAAATTATTGATCATCTTTACATTGTCTTTTGGTCTTATTTGTCTTATCTCTTGCCAAGTTTGTGTCAACTCCCATTTCCTTCCATGCCACTTCTGGATCTCGTGTTTTATTGTTTTTGTCGAGTGTTTTCTAGATATAGTGAAAGTGGTGATCCCACCCTGTGCATTTTGTACTCGAATGCAAAATCTCTCTAAATGCACAATTCGTGGGGGAGCTATCCTATTTTCGATAGAACACTCATCTTGTGATCCATATCAAGTGTGTGTTGATGGAAGGCAAGCCGTTTCTTTTTGGTACTTGTGCCATCATGAAACTTTGTAGATGGGTTGGTTTGTTTGGAACCATCCTCTCTTTTGGGAGTCTGATATCTTTCCTTTTGCGTGTATCAATGGATATCTCATTCCTTGATCTATCTTCTAATAGATATCTTCCAAGTGATGATTTCTCCATTTGGTATCCTATTTTCACTTGGTATATCCTTTTATTTTGTTTCGTTTCTTGAAAGTCTTGAGCATGCATATTTACTTCATGTATTTTCTTTGGCATGCTTTCTTTCTTTAACCCAATATATAAGGGAAACTCCACCTAGTCTCAATTTGGATGAGATGTGCATGAAATTCATTTTCATATATAAATGCACATATGTTTGTGGAGTTTTTCCTATGTATTGGTGTTTCTAACTCTTTGGTCCCAATGAGTTTGGGTACCATTTTGTTTGTATTGGTGTTCTAGGAAGAATTGGAGATGCATTGGATGCTCGGCTCATTCAAAAGGAAGGTGGTGTCACCATGTGCTTATTGGAGTCAAATTAGGATGATCAATGAACTACTATCTACCTTCATTTGGTATCTACTACATCCTTCCAATGGTATCTCGGTAACAAGTATCATCATCTACTTCATGCACACATTTCTTGCACCAACCTTGCGTAGGTTGCATCATGGCATGTTAGTCATTCCTTCTTGTGATATTTGTTTCCTTTCTCAAAGCATCCCAACAATGATGCCTTGTTGCTAGTTGTGATGTCTTTGATGTTTGCTTGGTTGGAATTCATGTTTATTCAATAAGACCTTATCTAGCCATGTGCTATGCGTTCACGCAAAATATCTTATTGGTATAATTATGACTTCCTTGTGGATATCTTATTACTTCTTTTTGTAACTATTTCGAGTGTACATTCTTCTTTGTGGATTGATATCATCATGATTTTCATCTACCTAGAATCTTATACACTTGAGAGAAATTACATATCTAGAAGATATCCTTTCTTTCACGACCACCTTGTCTTTCTTGTATCATTTCTTTGGTGGCTCCGTGAAAGCCTTTGCCTTGAGTGCGGATCTTATATCGTTGCATCTTGATGCACTCTTTTGTGGTGAAGATCATTTTTTTTCTCTTGCTTGTCTTGACGAGGCTTTTGCCATTTCTATTGGTTTCCCTCCTCATGACAAAGCTATCCTTTTTATATCTTCACCACAGGTTGTCACAAGCATAGGTTACTTATATGATTAGTAGTGAGCTTGTGAACCCATTTGCTGTTGTGTGTGGGAATGATAGGCCTTGCACTGTGTATCTCATTCACTCAAGAGTATATTGATGCTTAATGTTCATCCATACATTAACCTTCTCAAGTGCTTTGCCATGACTCACACACATCTTTTTGGTTGAGCCTACTCTTAAGTTGACTCTTTTATATATTGCTCAACCAGTTGTTTGTTGCAAGTGCTAGCCTTTGTTTCCTTCATGTTCACTTGCACTTGGTGTGAGTGTCTATTGATCTTGGGGGAGTGATGATCCTATTTTGTGTACTTGGTATCCTAATGAAAATATTCGAAGGAGTGCATAAATTATGGGGAGCTTCACTAGTGTCTTTAGAACACTCGGTTGCTATGTCATGAGTTCTATTGATCTTGGGGGAGCGACGATCCTATGTAGTGCTCGTTGTATCCAAATACAAAATTAAATTGTGCACAAATCATGGGGAGCTTCTCTAGTTTCTCTAGAACACTCCTTTGCTCTTATCATAATATCTTTTAATCATTTGGCATGTAGGATCATTGGTCTAGTTGGGTCAATTGGTATCTTTTGATAGCTTAATTCAATTGGTATCCTCTGATTGCTTGATTGTGTGTTTTTCTCCCTTTGTTATGCCTTTGTGGCATATCATTCTTTTGCAATCTTTGGGCCTCAATATAGTTTGTCTTCCTCCAAGTATTTACAGTTGGATATATGTATTGCATTCCACTCTCTATTTTGAGGAATACATAATTTATGGAGGAACACAATTTATATTGACCTTCTAAGTTTTTCGCCCATTTTGGCAATCGATGCCAATGGGGGAGAAGTTTCAGAGAGTTTAGTTTTGTGAGGAAGTTTAGAGAGTTGTCGCTTTGCTCTTCTTGCTTTGGTTTTGTTCCTAATGTTTTGCATATCATGCGCATACATTATTGTTGCATGGTATGGTGATGCATAATTCCTTATATAAACTCTCTTGAAAGTGATTGTCATCAATTACCAAAATGGGGGAGATTGAAAGAACATGCGGTGCCCCCATGTTTGGTTTTGGTAATTGATGACAATCTCTATGGACTAATGGTTTCCTTGAGTTATATTTGAAGGGTTTGTCCATAGGATTTTCTTGGAGTTCATTTGTTGGTTTCAAGGAGAGTTTGTGATGACCAAGGTGCTATTAAGGAATTATCCAAAGATTGGTCTTGTGAGTGTTGAGCTTATTGCAAGCATGTCTTGAAGAAGAAGAGCGTGTTATCATTCATGTTTACCTTCAAGACATCATCCAAATGAAGAGTTGGAAAGATTCAAGGTTGATCAAGACTAAGTGAAGGAGTGAATCAAGTTGATCAACACACAAAGCGTAGAAGATGTACCGAGAGGGATCAAGAAATCCTATGGTATGGTAAGCATTGTTAATCACGCTTTGTGTACTAACCCATGGTCTTCGTGAGAGTTCTTTGTGGGGTTAGGTTGCGGTGTGCAAGTTCAAGTGGAGCATCACGAAGAGATCAAGTGCTTGAAGCTTGCCGTCCATTGTGGTGACAATGGACTTGTGAAGATATGCCGAAGAGTGGCCCACCCATAGTGGAGTATGGGGGAGCAATGTACTTGTCTTCACCGAGACAACGCAATCAAGAAAGGTGGTCCAACTTGAGGAAGTCAAGATCGTCTACATCTAGCTCAAGTGGACTTTGTGCAAAGCAAAGGTTTGCCCTTGATAGGTTTTCTATTTTACCGGTCTCGTGGTGGTAGTTGGGAGACCGGGTTATAGGATCGTTTGCCGTACTATCAAGGGGGGCTCTCAAGTTGGTAGCTTGATCGTATCGTTAGTAGAGAGCTCAAACCATTGCATCCTTGCATCATGTTTCTTGGTTCTTGTTTGGTTCTCTTTGTGAGTCTTAGAACTTATGGTCATCTTGATGACAAGCTTGAGTTCATCGAAAACGGAGTTCACATGTGTCTTCTATGATGTTTTCGGTGTTGGGTGTTTTACCGGTCTTATCCGAGGAAGGGTTCTCACCATTTTCTTATGGGCCTTTTCTAATTTGCTTCTTATTGGTTTTTCTATCAAGATTGTGTTAGCCCTTGTCGCTAGCTTTCCAACAAACTTGGTTTCATCGAATTCGGAGTCCGTATGCAAAAGTTATTGTCGTTTTGGTGTACTGAAAAAGCTGCAGCGGTACTACCGCGGGTAGGAGCGGAAGTAATTTTTTACTACCGCTTTCGGAAGCGGTACTACCGCTTTCGGGAGCGGTACTACCGCTTGGAGCAGTACTACCGCGGCTACTTCCGTGGCTACTTCCGCTCGGGACCAAAAACTCGTCACAAGTCCAGCGGTGGTAGGCACGGATGTAATTTTTTAGTACCGCTCGCTAGCAGTAGTACCGCTACCCTTAGCAGTACTACCGCTACCCCTAACGGTAGTACCGTGAGGTCAAGCGGTACTACCGCTCCGACGTTTTTTTTGGCCTTTTTGCCTCATCGCTGTTGTTTTTCTAAGGGGTACTAATGCCCTAGCGGTAGTACCGCTCCTGGAGCGGTAGTACCGCTCTGTGCGGGCTGTGAGCCTAACGGTTGGATTTTTCCCCACCTATAAAAGGGGCTCTTCTTCCCCAATGAACCTTATCCTTTGAGATCGTGTTCTTCCCCCATTGTTGACTTTCTTAGAGCTTGCTATCTCTCAATCCCTCCATGGATTCTTGCTAGTTTTGGGGGGAAAAGAGAGAGGAGATCTAGATCCACATTTCCACCAATCACTTTCTCCTCTAGGTGAGGGGAACCCCTTGGATCTTGATCTTGGAGTTCTTGGTGTTCTCCTTCTTGTTCTTCCTCTCATTTCCCTCCCTAGCATTAGTTGCTTTGGTGGGATTTGGGAGAGAAGGACTTGGGCACTCCGTGTGCCCTTGCCATTGCATTTGGTGCATCGGTTTGAGTTCTCCACGGTGATACGTGGAAGTGAAGTTGAGAAGCTTAGTACTCTTGGGTGCTTGGTACCCTTGAGCTTGTTCCTCTTGGGTGCTTGGGCGCCCTAGACGGTTGTGGTCACCTCGAAGCCATATTCCATTGTGGTGAAGCTTCGTGGTGTCGTTGGGGAGATAGCCCCAACCTTGGTGTTCGGAGCTCAATCATTGTGGTGTAAAGCTCCGGGCAAGCGTCGGGGTCTCCAATTAGGTTGTGGAGATCGCCCCGAGCAATTTGACGGGTTCCGGTGACCGCCCCCAAGGGTTGCCAAAGTGTACGGGTTCGGTGACCGCCCCCAAGGGTTGCCATTTGTACGGGTTCGTTGACCTCCCTCAAGGGTCCCTTAGTGGAATCACGGCATCTTGCATTGTGCGAGGGCATGATGAGATTACGGTGGCCCTAGTGGCTTCTTGGGGAGCATTGTGCCTCCACACCGCTCCAAACGGAGATTAGCATCCGCAAGGGTGTGAACTTCGGGATACATCGTCGTCTCCGCGTGCCTCGGTTATCTCTTACCCGAGCCCTTTACTTATGCACTATACTTTGTGATAGATATATTGTTTCTTGTCATATATCTTGCTATCACCTAGTTGTTTATCTTTCTTAGCATTAGTTGTTGGTGCACATAGGTGAGCCTAGTTGTTGTAGGTTTTGTGCTTGACAAATTAACCGCTAGGTTTATTCCGCATTTGTTCAAGCCTAAACCGTAATTATTTTAAAGCGCCTATTCACCCCCCCCCTCTAGGCGACATCCACGATCTTTCACAAGACTTCATAAATAATAGCATGGAACAATCAAATATTATAGATACGTTGGAGACGTATCAGGATCTACCACGGAGTGCTTCTACATCATCATCATCGCCTCACCATGAGTTGTGAGTAGTTTACCATAGACCTTCAGGTCCATAGCTAGTATCTAGATGGCTTCTTCTCTCTCTTTGGATCTCAATACAAAGTTCTACTCGGTCTTCGAGGAGAGCTATTCGATGTAATCTCTTTTGCGGTGTGTTTGTCGAGATCCGATGAATTGTGGGTTTATGATCAGGATTATCTATTAGAAATATTTGCTTCTTATCTGAACTCTTTATGTATGATTATAATATCCTTGCAAGTCTCTTCAAATTATTGGTTTGGTTTGGCCTACTAAATCTATAGTTCTTGCAATGGGAGAAGTGCTTGGCTTTGGGTTCAATCTTGCGGTGTCCTTTCCCAGTGACAGTAGGGGCAGCAAGACACGTATTGTATTGTTGCCATCGAGGACAAAAAGATGGGGTTTATATCACTAAGTTTGAGTTTATCCCTCTACATCATGTCATCTTGCTTAAGGCGTTACTCTGTTCTTATGAACTCAATACACTAGATGCATGCTGGATAGCGGGCAATGTGTGGAGTAATAGTAGTAGATGCAGAATCGTTTCGGTCTACTTGTCTCGGACGTGATGCCTATATATAATGATCATGCCTAGATAGTCTCATAATTATTCGCTTTTCTATCAATTGTTCGATAGTAATTTGTTTACCCGCCGTAGAATATCGCTGTCACAGTATGGCCCCCGGGTCTATTCTCAACATATCAATCTACAATCTACTTTACTTTTCCGCTTTTAATTTATGTTCTTATAATCAAAAATACAAAAAATATCAAATTATCATCTCTATTAGATCTCACTTTCGTAAGTGACCGTAAAGGGATTGACAACCCCTTATCGTGTTGGCTGCGACGTTCTTATTTGTTTGTGCAGGTGCGAGGGACTCGCGCGTGGTCTCCTACTGGATTGATACCTTGGTTCTCAAAAACTTAGGGACATACTTACACTACTGTGCTGCATCACCCTTTCCTCTTCGAGGGAATACAACGCAAGCTCGAGAAGTAGCAAGAAGAATTTCTGGCGCCGTTGCCGGGGAGGCTTACGCAAATGTCATATACCAAGTACCTATCACAAACCCTTATCCTTCGCATTACATTTTTGCCTCTCATTTTCCTCTCCCCCACTTCACCCTTGCCGTTTTATTTGCCCTTCTTCTGCCGTGTGTGTATCATTCTCTTGCCCTCATGTCTGAGATGGGGGACGATTTTATCGAGAAGGGTAGTAATGTCGAGGGCAACGTCTATGTTGACCCCCCGGATGAAACTACCACTTTACATATTAAGAAGTTCCGGGTTGGTAGTGGTAATATCATTGGAAAAGGAGTTCTTAAAGACTTATTTACTTGTGCCGGTGCTTTGCCCACTATGGGTGGCTCTATTCTTCATAGAACTAGTAGCCTTGCGGATGCTGTATCTATGCTTATAGTTGAAATTGAAAGGCAATTTATCCATATGCATCCCTGTATTCAGAGAATCTTTTTGGAGTTTCCAATATTGAGCATTCTTCTGTTAAGCGTGCAGCTACTATCTTTTTGGCTCATGAATTTAGATTTATCATGAAAGAGGCCAAAGAAATATTTCCTCATTACGGGGTAGATGTCGGTCGACCTCCCGTAGAGGCTATCTTATTTAATCAAGAAGACATAATGCGGTTGCGATCTCCTGATCATGTTGCTTTTAATGAAAACCTTAGAAAAAAGGTTCCTACCGATGTCTTGGTTGATAGAATTTCTGAGATGAATGATGATTTTGCTATTCAAAACAATGTGTTAGGCTTCTTCCTTGAGTGAAGGCTTATGACCTTCTGCCAAAAGAACGCCTATAATGATGAACTGGTTGTTCACTACAAAGGGCCAAAAGAGGAACCTATTCCTCCTGAAATTGATGTGGGGGACTTTTTCCCCATTAAATTTAGCCCTTTTGATTACTTTTTCTGGCCACAAAGGAAACTTGCTGCTGAACGTAGAGAATATGAGATGAGTTTTTGCGATATATCATATCATTATGGCATTCCCTAGATCTATCCATGTATCGTGCCTAGCTAGGGGCGTAAAACGATAGTGCTTGTTGGGAGGCAACCCAATTTTATATTATTATTTTTGCTTCTGATTAGGAATAAATATTGCATCTAGCTTCTGTTTAGATGTGGTTTTGTGTTTTGTTTAGTGTTTGTGCCAAGTAGAACCTTTGGGAAGACTTGTGTGAAGTTTATGTGATCTTGCTGTGAAAAACAGAATCGTTAGCGCTAGCTAGAATGGTCACCAGATTTTATTGGAGCATGCTATTTAGTTGATTATTTTTGAAGATGATTAATAGACAAATTCCTCACGTTTACCTATTTAGTTTGAATTTTTTGGAGTTACAGAAGTATGCGAAAACTGCAGATTACTACAGACTGTTCTGTTTTTTGATAGATTCTGTTTTTTGTGTGTTGTTTGCTTATTTCAATGCATCTATGAGTAGTATTGAGAACTATGAATAATAGAGAAGTTGGAATACAGTAGGTTTAACACCAATATAAACAAAGAATGAATTCATTGCAGTACCTTTGAGTAGTGGTTTGCTTTCTTATACTAACGGAGCTCACGAGATTTTTGTCTAAGTTTTGTGTTGTGAAGTTTTCAAGTTTTGAGTATTGCTTTGATGTACTATGAAACAAAGAGTGGAAATAGCCTAAGCTTGGGGATTCCCAAGGGACCCCAAGGTAAAATTCAAGGACAACCAAAAGCCTAAGCTTGGGGATGCCTCGGGAAGGCATCCCCTCTTTCGTCTTCCTCCATTGGTAACTATACTCGGAGCTATATTTTTATTCACCACATGATATGTGTTTTACTTGGAGCGTCTTGTATAATTTGAGTCTTTGCTTGTTAGTTTGCCACAATTATCCTTGCTGGACACACATATTTGAGAGAGTTAAATATGGCCTAGGAATTGTTAGAACACTCTATGTGCTTCACTTATATCTTTTGGGTTGAATAGTTTTTGCTCTAGTGCTTCACTTATCTCTTTTAGAGCACGGTGGTGATAATATTTTGAAGAAATTGTTGAACTCTCATGCTTCACTTATATCCTTTTGTGAGTATATTAAAACAGCATGGTAATGTGCTTAGGCTATAAAAGTAGCCTTCACATGATAGACATCCAATATCAATGTAGTAAAAACTTTCACACTTAGTGCATTGAATATGCTGAGAAGTTGGATGCTTGATAATTGTTTTGAGATATGAGGATAGTGATATTAGAGTCATGCTAGTGGAGTTATTATGAAATTGAGAAATGCTTGTGTTAAGGTTAGTGATTCCCGTAGCATGCACGTATGGTGAACCGCTATGTGACGAAGTTAGAGCATGAGGTATTTGTAAAGTGTTAACCTTTGTGTGGAGGTTGGGGGTGCGCGTTAGTTAACTCCTACCAACCTCCCCTGTAGGAGCATGCGTTTATTGCTTTGTTTTGATGACTCGTAGATTTTTGCAATAAGTATATGAGTTCTTTATGACTAATGTTGAGTCCATGGATTATACGCACTCTCACCCTTCCACCATTGCTAGCCTCTCTTGTATCGTGAAACTTTCGCCGGTACCATACACCCACTTTATATCCTTTCTCAAAACAGCCACCATATATATTCCTCAAAATAACCACCATACCTACCTATCATGGCATTTCCATAGCCATTCCGAGATATATTGCCATGCAACTTTCCACCGTTCCGTTCATATGACACGCTTCATATTGTCATATTGCCATGCATGATCATGTAGTTGACATCGTATTTGCGGCAAAGCCACCATGCATAATTTTGCATAAATGTCACTCTTGACTCATTGCACATCCCGGTACACCGCCGGAGGCATTCATATAGAGTCATACTTTGTTCTAGTATCGAGTTGTAATATCGAGTTGTAATGAAAGTGTGATGATCATCATTATTAGAGCATTGTCCCATGTGAGGAAAGGCTAAATCAATAAAGCCCCTCCAAAAAAAGAAAAAAAAAAGAAAGGCCAAAGAAAGAAAAAAAAAAGAAAGTCCAAAAAAATAAAAATAAAAGAAAAAGGGACAATTGCTACTATCTTTTTCCACACTTGTGCTTCAAAGTAGCACCATGTTCTTCATGATAGAGAGTCTCATGATTAGTCACTTTCATATACTAGTGGGAATTTTCATTATAGAACTTGGCTTGTATATTCCAACGATGGGCTTCCTCAAATGCCTAGGTCTTCATGAGCAAGCAAGTTGGATGCACACCCACTAGTTTCTTTTGTTGAGCTTTCATACATATTTAGCTCTAGTGCATCCGTTGCATGGCAATCCCTACTCACTCACATTGATATCTATTGATGGGCATCTCCATAGCCCGTTGATACGCTGATTCGATGTGAGACTATCTCCCTCCTTTTTGTCTTCTCCACAACCACCTCTTTATTCCACCCATAGTGCTAGGTCCATGGCTCATGCTCATATATTGCGTGAAAGTTGAAAGGTTTGAAAGAATAGAGTATGAAAACAAGTGCTTGGCTGAAATCGGGGTTGTGCATGATATGAATATTTTGTGTGATGAAGAGGGAGCATAGCCAGACTATATGATTTTGTAGGGATAACTTTCTTTAGCCATAGTATTTTGAGAAGATATGATTGCTTTGTTAGTATGCTTGAAGTATTATTATTTCTTATGTCAATATAGACTTTTGTCTTGAATCTTTCAGATCTGAACATTCATGCCACAATTAAGAGTATTACATTGAAAAACTATCTTGGTTAGCATTCCACATCAAAAATTCTGTTTTTTTTCATTTACCTACTCGAGGATGAGCAGGAATTAAGCTTGGGGATGCTTGAAACGTCTCCAACGTATCTATAATTTTTGATTGTTCCATGCTATTATTTATGATGTTTTGGATGTTTAATGGGCTTTATCATACACTTTTATATTATTTTTGGGACTAACCTACTAACCCGAAGGCCCAGTCCAGATTGCTGTTTTTTGCCTGTTTCAGTGTTTTACAGAAAAGGATTATCAAACGGAGTCCAAACGGAATTAAACCTTCAGAAGAGATATTTTTGGAGAATATCAGGCACGTGAGACTTTAGAACCACAGAGTAGGGCACACGTGGCGCCCACGAGGGTGGGGGCGCACCCCCCCCCTACCTCGTGGGCCCCACATTTGGCCCCCGGTGCCCTCCTTCCTCCTATATATACCTATGTACCCCGAAACCATCGGAAGAGGAGAGAAAACCCTAGTTCCACCGCCGTAACCTTCTGTTCCCGTGAGATCCCATCTTGGGGCCTACTCCGGAGCTCCGCCGGAGGGGGGGGGGGTCTATCACAGAGTGCTTCTACATCATCATCATTGCCTCACCATGAGTTGTGAGTAGTTTACCACAGACCTTCGGGTCCATTGCTAGTATCTAGATGGCTTCTTCACTCTCTTTGGATCTCAATACAAAGTTCTCCTCGATCTTCGAGGAGATCTATTCGATGTAATCTCTTTTTGCGGTGTGTTTGTCGAGCTCCGATGAATTGTGGGTTTATGATCAAGATTATATATGAGAAATATTTGGTTCTTCTCTGAACTATTTATGTATGATTATAATATCCTTGCAAGTCTCTTCGAATTATTGGTTTGGTTTGGCCTACTAAATCTATAGTTCTTGCAATGGGAGAAATGCTTGGCTTTGGGTTCAATCTTGCGGTGTCCTTTTTCAGTGACAGTAGGGGCAGCAAGGCACGTATTGTATTGTTGCCATCGAGGATAAAAAGATGGGGTTTATATCACTAAGTTTGAGTTTATCCCTCTACATCATGTCATCTTGCTTAAGGCGTTACTCTGTTCTTATGAACTCAATACACTAGATGCATGCTGGGTAGCGGTCGATGTGTGGAGTAATAGTAGTAGATGCAGAATCATTTCGGTCTACTTGTCTCGGACGTGATGCCAATATATAATGATCATGCCTAGATAGTCTCATAATTATTTGCTTTTCTATCACTTGCTCGACAGTAATTTGTTTACCCGCCGTAGAATATCGCTATCATGAGAGAAGCCACTAGAGAACACTATGGCCCTCAGGTCTATTCTCAACATATCAATCTACAATCTACTTTACTTTTCCGCTTTTACTTTCTGTTCTTATAATCAAAAATACAAAAAATATCAAACTATCATCTCTATAAGATCTCACTTTCGTAAGTGACCGTAAAGGGATTGACAACCCCTTATCACGTTGGCTGCGAAGTTCTTATTTGTTTGTGCATGTGCGAGGGACTCGCGCGTGGTCTCTTACTGGATTGATACCTTGGTTCTCAAAAAACTGAGGGAAATACTTACGCTACTGTGCTGCATCACCCTTTCCTCTTCGAGGGAATACAACGCAAGCTCGAGAAGTAGCACACATCAAGATAAACTAAGCCGTGTGCTGGCAACCCCGACCATCTAGTTTATCCTTTGTCATAGTTTCTATAGTGCTTGGCGAAGCCCTGTGGAGATTGTTCTTCACCACCACCGACACCATGCCATCGTGCTGCCGGAACTCATCTACTACTTCGCACCTTTTGCTGGATCAAGAAGGCGAGGACGTCATCGAGCTGAACGTGTGCTAAACGCGGAGGTGCCGTACGTTCGGTACTTGATCGGGACGGATCGTGAAGGTGTACGACTACATCATCCGCGTTGATAAATGCTTCCTCTTAGTGATCTTTAAGGGTATGAAGATGTTCTCCCCCTCTCGTAGCTATGCATCTCCATGGATAGATCTTGCGTGTGCGTAGAATTTTTTTTGTTTTCCATGCAACGTTCCCCAACAGGCAACGATGGCTGCCCTAGCGCCGGATCCATGCGCCATTTGGGCGGACGCATGCACCATTTAGGTGGACGCAAATGGATTCCCGATAGAAGGAGTATAAGCATTGTCGTGCACCTCCTCCCCGGAGCGGCGGAGCGGAAGCCGGACGGTCATCTCCTCCTCGGAGTCGCGTGGGATGAACTCGGGGTCGACGGATCTTTAGGTAAAGGACTTGGATCCGCTACCTTCCACGCCAGAGACGGCTGAAAACCGCCAAAGGTGAGCTCCGGTGGCGGAGGTGAGTGGAGGGAAGTGGCTAGGGTTCGGTCCGGTGAGCGGATGGGGACGAGTATATATGGGGTCGGGGGGGCAGTGTGGGCTGAGTCCGACGCGGCAGACGTGCCCGGACGCCCCCATATCCGCCCCATATTTGGCTGGATATGAGAGGTGCCAGTCAGTCTGGACGTTTGAGGCCCGTTTAAGGAGCCCGTGTGGGTCGAAAAATTGTGACCGGTCAATGACTGGGCGGCCATCTGGACGTATGGGGCGTGTTTGAGGCGCCCGACTATACATGCTCTAAGCAACTCAAATAGCTGACAACTACGCCCAGTTTGTTGGTTCGCACAACTTATACTTGTCCAAAATAATGCCCCTTCTTTCGACATGTGATGCAAAGCAATTAACCTCCTGCTTTGGTTGGTTTTTTGCATGGCGGCTGCTACCGATCAATCGGCTGATAACAGCCAGACTTAAGCCGCCTCGACCACCGTTTGATCTGACCAGATCCGACGTCCCCTAGAGATTTGCTGGACAGAACGCTGGGAAATCTATTGCGTTGTCTTTCCGCAGCCTTGCGTGAGGTGGGGTGTTTGGGACTTAGTCAAATCGCTGCTCACACACACGCGTACGGGACTTTGCATGTGATTTGAAAAGCAACATGCGAGGGTCACGTGGCTGGCCCCATTGCATACAAATAATAACCCAATAAAGTGTTAAAATGAACAATTTGATGCAACAAAAACAGGATCGTAACAACGCAATCTGTTCAGACCGACCATTGCATCGTCGTGCGTCCGCAACAATGACAACCGGCCATTGCAACGTCGTGTTTCCGATCGCAGCGACGACGACCAGTCCTTGTGACGTCGTGTGTTCCGGACGCAATAACGGTAATCGGTCCTTGAAGCATCTTGCGTCCGCAACAACGACAACCGGCACTGCAACAACGTGCGTTCACGACAATGACAATCGACCATTGCAGCATCATGGGGCCGATCATAGCGACGACGACCGACCCTTTCGGGATCATGCATTCCAGACGTAATGACAACCGGTTCTTGTAGCGTAGTGCGTCCGCAACAATGACAACCGGCCATTGCAGTGTTGTGCGTCCGATCGCAGCGACACCGACGCGTCCTTGTAGCGTCGTGCATTCTGATCGCAACTATGACGACCGTCCTTGTAGCGTCGTGTATTCTGATCGCAACTACGACGACCGTCCTTGGAGCATCGCGTGTCCGCGGCAATGACAATCGATAATTGCAGCGTCATGCATCCGATCGCGGTGACGACTACTGGTCCTTGCAGTGGCATGCATTCCGATCGCAACAATGATGACTGGTCCTTGCTGCGCCGCGCATCACACTTGTAGCAAAGATGACCAATCATTGCATCGTCACGCGTATTGATCACAACAATGACGACTGACCATTGCAGCTCCGCGTGTTCCATCTGCAGCAACAAGAACTGGCTATTGCAGCGTCGTGCATCCTGATCACGGCAAGGACAAATGGCCATTGCAGTGTCATCCCTCCCGCTTGCAGCAATGACGACTAGCCCTTGCAGCATTGCGCGTCCCACTCGTAGCAGAGAGGGGTGGCAATTGCAGATGCCCCCAATAATTATTTTGGCAAGTAGAGGACACATCCACTCTGTCTAATAAGCCAGTACAATGCTTCCTTCTTACGGGACTAGTAGTGTTGGGGAACGTAGTATTTTAAAATTTTCCTACGATCACGCAAGATCTATCTACCAGATGCATAGCAACGAGAGGGAAGAGTGTGTCTACGTACCCTCGTAGACCGGAAGCGAAAGCGTCAAGTGACGCGGTTGATGTAGTCGAACTTCTTCGCGATTCAACCGATCAAGCACCGAACGTACAGCACCTCCGCGTTCAGCACACGTTCAGCTTGATGACGTCCCACGAGCTCTTGATCCAGTTGAGCTTCACGGGAGAGTTTCGTCAGCACGACGGCGTGGTGACGGATATGATGTATTCACCGGCGCAGGGCTTCGCCTAAGCACTGCGACGGTATGACCGAGGTGTGTTTCTGTGGAGGGGGGCACCGCACACGGCTGGAACAATTCATCTTGTGTGTCTTTGGGTGCCCCCCTGCCCCCGTATATAAAGGAGCAAGGGAGAGACCGGCCCTAGAGGGGGCGCGCCAAGTGTGGGGAGTCCTACTAGAACTCCCAAGTCCTAGTAGGATTCCCCTTTCCTTTCCGGAGTAGGAGAGAAGGAAAGAGGTGGAGAGGGAGAAGGAAAAGGGGGCTCCACCCCTTGTCCAATTCGGACCAGAGGGAAGGCACACGCCTCCTTCCTTTTAGCGTTTCTCCTCTATTCCCGTATGGCCCAATAAGGCCCATATACTCCGAAAAATACCCGAATCACTCGGAACCTTTCCGATGTCCGAATATAGTCGTCCAATATATCGATCTTTACGTCTCGACCATTTCGAGACTCCTCGTCATGTCCCCGATCTCATCCGGGACTCCGAACTCCTTCGGTACATCAAAACTCATAAACTCATAATACCGATCGTCATCAAACGTTAAGCGTGCGGACCCTACGGGTTCGAGAACTATGTAGACATGACCGAGACTCATCTCCGGTCAATAACCAATAGTGGAACCTGGATGCTCATATTGGCTCCTACATATTCTACGAAGATCTTTATCGGTCAAACCGCATAACAACATACGTTGTTCCTTTTGTCATCGGTATGTTACTTGCCCAAGATTCGATCGTCGGTATCTCTATACCTAGTTCAATCTCGTTACCGGCAAGTCTCTTTACTCGTTCCGTAACACATCATATCGTGACTAACTCATTAGTCTTTTGCTTGCAAGGCTTATTGTGATGTGTGTTACCGAGAGGGCCCAGAGATACCTCTCCGACATTCGAAGTGACAAATCCTAATCTTGATCTATGCCAACACCACGAATACTTTCGGAGACACCTGTAGAGCATCTTTATGATCACCCAGTTATGTTGTGACGTTTGATAGCACACAAGGTGTTCCTACGGTATTCGGGAGTTGCATAATCTCATAGTCATAGGAACATGTATAAGTCATGAAGAAAGCAATAGCAGTAAAACTAAACGATCATAGTGCTATGCTAACGGATGGGTCTAGTCCATCACATCATTCTCCTAATGATGTGATCCCATTTGATCAAATGACAACTCATGTCTATGGTTAGGAAACATAACCATCTTTGATCAATGATCTAGTCTAGTAGAGGCATACTAGGGACACTCTGTTTTGTCTATGTATTCACACATGTACTAAGTTTCCGGTTAATACAATTCTAGCATGAATAAAAGACATTTATCATGATATAAGGAAATACAAATAACATCTTTATTATTGCCTCTAGGGCATATTTCCTTCAGTCTCCCACTTGCACTAGAGTCAATAATCTAGCTCACATCGCCATGTGATTTAATACCGATAGTTCACATCGTTATGTGAATAACACCCATAGTTTACATTGCCATGTGACCAACACCCAAAGGGTTTACTAGAGTCAATAATCTAGTTCACATCGCTATGTGATTAATACCCAAGAGTAATAAGGTGTGATCATGTTTTGCTTGTGAGAGAAGTTTAGTCAACGGGTCTGTCACATTCAGATCCGTATGTATTTCGCAAATTTCTATCTGTCTACAATGCTCTGCATGGAGCTACTCTAGCTAATTGCTCCCACTTTCAATACGCATCCAGGTTGATACTTAGAGTCATCTGGATTTAGTGTCAAAGCTTGCATCGGCGTAACCCTTTACGACGAACTCTTTATCACCTCCATAATCGAGAAACATTTCCTTAGTCATCCAGTTACTAAGGATAATTTTGACCGCTATACAGTGATCTAATCCTGGATCACTATTGTACCCCCTTGAAAAACTCATGGCAAGGTACACAACATGTTTGGTACATAGCATGGCATACTTTATAGAACCTATGGCTGAGGCATAGGGAATGACTTTCATTCTCTCTATATTTTTCTGTCGTGGTCTGGCTTTGAGTCTTACTCAACTTCACACCTTACAAGTCAGGCAAGAACTCCTTCTTTGACTGATCCATTTTGAATTACTTCAAAATCTTATCAAGGTATGTACTTATCGAAAGTCTTATCAAGCGTCTTGATCTATCTCTATAGATCTTGATGCCCAATATGTAAGCAGCTTCACCAAGGTTTTTCTTTGAAAAACTCCTTTCAAACACTCCTTTATGCTTTCCAGAAAATTCTACATCATTTCCGATCGACAATATGTCATTCACATATACTTATCAGAAAGGTTGTAGTGCTCCAACTCACTTCTTGTAAATACAGGCTTCACCGTAAGTCTGTATAAATCTATATGCTTTGATCAACTTATCAAAGCGTATATTCCAACTCCGAGATGCTTGCACCAGTCCATAGATGGATCGCTGGAGCTTGCACATTTTGTTAGCACCTTTAGGATTGACGAAACCTTCGGGTTGCATCATATACAATTTTTCTTTAATAAATCCATTAAAGAATGCAGTTTTGTTATCCATTTGCCAGATTTCATAAAATGCGGCAATTGCTAACATGATTCAGACAGACTTAAGCATCGCTACGGGTGAGAAAGTCTCATCGTAGTCAACTCCTTGAACTTGTCGAAAACCTTTCGCAACAAGTCGAGCTTTGTAAACAGTAACATTACCGTCAGCGTCGGTCTTCCTCTTGAAGATCCCTTTATTTTCGATGGCTTGCCGATCATCGGGCAAGTCAACCAAAGTCCACACTTTGTTCTCATACATGGATCCCATCTCAGATTTCATGGCCTCAAGCCATTTTGCGGAATCTGGGCTCATCATCGCTTCCTCATAGTTCGCAGGTTCATCATGGTCTAGTAACATGACTTCCAGAACTGGGTTGCCGTACCACTCTGGTGCGGAACGTACTCTGGTTGATCTACGAAGTTCAGCAGAAACTTGATCTGAAGTTTCATGATCATCATCATTAGCTTCCTCACTAATTGGTGTAGGAATCACTGGAACTAGTTTCTGTGATGTTCCACTTTCCAATTCGGGAGAAGGTACAATTACCTCATCAAGTTCTACTTTCCTCCCACTCACTTCTTTCGAGAGAAACTCCTTCTCTAGAAAGGATCCACTCTTAGCAACAAAGACCTTGCCTTCGGATCTATGATAGAAGGTGTACCCAACAGTTTCTTTTGGGTATCCTATGAAGATTTACTTCTCCGATTTGGGTTCGAGCTTATCATGTTGAAACTTTTTCACATAAGCATTGCAGTCCCAAACTTAAAGAAATGACAGCTTAGGTTTCTCGTCAAATCACAGTTCATACGGTGTCATCTCCACGGATTTAGATGGTGCCCTATTTAACGTGAATGTAGCTGTCTCTAATGCATAACCCCAAAAGCGATAGTGGTAGATCGGTAAGAGACATCATCGATCGCACCATATCTAATAAAGTATGGTTATGATGTTCGGACACACCATTACACTATGGTGTTCCAGATGGCGTGAGTAGTGAAACTATTTCACATTGTTTTTACTGAAGGCCAAACTCGCTAACTCAAATATTTTACCTCTACGATCATATCGTAGAAACTCTTATTTTCTTGTTACGATGATTCTCGACTTCACTCTGAAATTCTTTTGAACTTTTCAAATGTTTCAGACTTGTGCTTCATTAAGTAGATATACCCATATCTGCTCAAATCATCAGTGAAGGTCAGAAAATAACGATACCCACCGCGAGCTTCAACACTCATTGGTCCACATACATCTGTATGTATGATCTCCAACAAATTTGTTGCTCGCTCCACAGTTCCGGAGAACGGATTTTTAGTCATCTTGCCCATGAGGCATGGTTCGCAAGCACCAAGTGATTCATAATCAAGTGATTCCAAAAGTCCATCACTATGGAGTTTCTTCATGCGCTTTACACCAATATGACCTAAACGGCAGTGCCACAAATAAGTTGCACTATCATTATTAACCTTGCATCTTTTGGCTTCAATATTATGAATATGTGTATCACCACGATCGAGATCCAACAAACCATTTTCATTGGGTGTATGACCATAGAAGGTTTTATTCATGTAAACAGAACAACAATTATTCTCTAACTTACATGAATAACCGTATTGCAATAAACATGATCAAATCATATTCATGCTCAACACCAAATAACACTTATTTAGGTTCAACACTAATCCCGAAAGTATAGGGAGTGTGCGATGATGATCATATCAATCTTGGAACTGCTTCCAATACACATCGTCACTTCATCCTTTAACTAGTTTCTGTTCATTATGCAACTCCCATTTCGAGTTACTACTCTTTAGCAACTGAACCAATATCAAATACCGAGGGGTTGCTATGAACACTAGTAAAATACACATCAATAATCTGTATATCAAATATACCTTTGTTCACTTTGCCATCCTTCTTATCCGCCAAATATCTAGGGCAGTTCCACTTCTAGTGACCATTTCCTTTGCAGTAGAAGCACTTGTTTCAGGCTTGAGTTTAGCTTTGGGTTTCTTCACGGGAGTGACAACTTGCTTGTCATTCTTCTTGAAGTTCCCCTTCTATCCCTTTGCCCTTTACTTGAAACAAGTGGTCTGGTTAACCATCAACACTTGATGCTCTTTCTTGATTTCTACCTTCGCCGATTTCAGCATCGCGAAGAGCTCGGGAATTACTTTCGTCATCCCATGCATATTATAGTTCATCACGAAGTTCTACTAACTTGGTGATAGTGTCTAGAGAACTTTGTCAATTACTATCTTATCTGGAAGATTAACTCCCACTTGATTCAAGCAATTGCAGTACCCAGACAATCTGAGCACATGCTCACTGGTTGAGCTATTCTCCTCCATCTTGTAGGCAAAGTACTGTCAGAGGTCTCATACCTCTCGACACGGGCATGAGTATGAAATACTAATTTCAACTCTTCGAACATCTTATATGCTCCGTGGCTTTCAAAACGTTTTTGAAGTCCCGGTTCTAAGCCGTAAAGCATGGTGCACTTAAACTATCAAGTAGTCATCATACCGAGCTTTTGTCAAAATGTTCATAACGTCTACATCTGCTCCTGCAATAGGTCTGTCACCTAGCGGTGCATCAAGGACATAATTCTCTGTGCAGCAATGAGGATAATCCTCAGATCACGGAACAATTCCGCATCATTGCTACTAACATCTTTCAACTTAGTTTTCTCTAGGAACATATCAAAAAATAAACTGGGAGCAACATCGCGAGCTATTGATCTACAACATAGATATGCTAATACTACCAGGACTAAGTTCATGATAAATTAAAGTTCAATTTAATCATATTACTTAAGAACTCCCACTTAGATAGATATCCCTCTAGTCATCTAAATGATCACGCGATCCAAATCAACTAAACCATGTCCGATCATCACGTGAGATGGAGTAGTTTCAATGGTGAACATCTTATGTTGATCATATCTACTATATGATTCACGCTCAACCTTTCGGTCTCCAGTGTTCCGAGGCCATATCTGCATATGCTAGGCTCGTCAAGTTTAACCCGAGTATTCTGCGTGTGCAAAACTGGCTTACACCCGTTGTATTTGAACGTAGAGCTTATCACACCCGATCATCACGTGGTGTCTCGGCACGACGAACTTTCGCAACGGTGCATACTCAGGGAGAACACTTATACCTTGAAATTTAGTAAGGGATCATCTTATAATGCTACCGTCGTTCTAAGCAAAATAAGAAGCATAATAAGATAAACATCACATGCAATCAAAATATGTGACATGATATGGCCATCATCATCTTGTGCTTTTGATCTCCATCTCCAAAGCACCATCATGATCACCTTCGTCACCGGCGCGACACCTTGATCTCCATCGTAGCATCGTTGTCGTCTCGCCAACTATTGCTTCTACGACTATCGCTACCGCTTAGTGATAAAGTAAAGCAATTACATGGCGATTGCATTTCATACAATAAAGCGACAACCATATGGCTCCTGCCAGTTGCCGATAACATTACAAAACATGATCATCTCATACAAAACCGTATAACTCATCATGTCTTGACCATATCACATCACAACATGCCCTGCAAAAACAAGTTAGACGTCCTCTACTTTGTTGTTGCAAGTTTTACGTGGCTGCTACGGGCTTAGCAAGAACCGTTCTTACCTACGCATACAAAACCACAGCGATGTTTCGTCAAGTATGTGCTGTTTTAACCTTCACAAGGACCGGGCGTAGGCATACTTGATTCAGCTAAAGTGAGAGAGACAGACACCCGCCAGTCACCTTTAAGCAACGAGTGCTCGTAACGGTGAAACCAGTCACGCGTAAGCGTACGCGTAATGTCGGTCCGGGCCGCTTCATCTCACAATACCGCCGAAGCAAAGTATGACATGCTGGTAAGCAGTATGACTAGTATCGCCCACAACTCATTGTGTTCTACTCGTGCATATCATCTACGCATAGACCTGGCTCATGATGCCACTATTGGGGAACGTAGTATTTTAAATTTTCCTACGATCACGCAAGATCTATCTACCAGATGCATAGCAACGAGAGGGAAGAGTGTGTCTACGTACCCTCGTAGACCGGAAGCGGAAGCGTCAAGTGACGCGGTTGATGTAGTCGAACTTCTTCGCGATTCAACCGATCAAGCACCGAACGTACGGCACCTCCGCGTTCAGCACACGTTCAGCTTGATGACGTCCCACGAGCTCTTGATCCAGTTGAGCTTCACGGGAGAGTTTCGTCAGCACGACGGCGTGGTGACGGATATGATGTATTCACTGGCGCAGGGCTTCGCCTAAGCACTGCGACGGTATGACCGAGGTGTGTTTCTGTGAAGGGGGGCACCGCACACGGCTGGAACAATTCAACTTGTGTGTCTTTGGGTGCCCCCCTGCCCCCGTATATAAAGGAGCAAGGGAGAGACCGGCCCTAGAGGGGGCGCGCCAAGTGTGGGGAGTCCTACTAGGACTCCCAAGTCCTAGTAGGATTCCCCTTTCCTTTCCGGAGTAGGAGAGAAGGAAAGAGGTGGAGAGGGAGAAGGAAAAGAGGGCTGCACCCCTTGTCCAATTCGGACCAGAGGGAAGGCACGCGCCTCCTTCCTTTTAGCGTTTCTCCTCTATTCCCGTATGGCCCAATAAGGCCCATATACTCCGAAAAATACCCGAATCACTCGGAACCTTTCCGATGTCCGAATATAGTCGTCCAATATATTGATCTTTACGTCTCGACCATTTCGAGACTCCTCGTCATGTCCCCGATCTCATCCGGGACTCCGAACTCCTTCGGTACATCAAAACTCATAAACTCATAATACCGATCGTCATCAAACGTTAAGCGTGCGGACCCTACGGGTTCGAGAACTATGTAGACATGACCGAGACTCATCTCCGGTCAATAACCAATAGCGGAACCTGGATGCTCATATTGGCTCCTACATATTCTACGAAGATCTTTATCGGTCAAACCGCATAACAACATACGTTGTTCCTTTTGTCATCGGTATGTTACTTGCCCGAGATTCGATCGTCGGTATCTCTATACCTAGTTCAATCTCGTTACCGGCAAGTCTCTTTACTCGTTCCGTAACACATAATCTCGTGACTAACTCATTAGTCTTTTGCTTGCAAGGCTTATTGTGATGTGTGTTACCGAGAGGGCCCAGAGATACCTCTCCGACATTCGGAGTGACAAATCCTAATCTTGATCTATGCCAACACCACGAATACTTTCGGAGACACCTGTAGAGCATCTTTATGATCACCCAGTTACGTTGTGACGTTTGATAGCACACAAGGTGTTCCTACGGTATTCGGGAGTTGCATAATCTCATAGTCATAGGAACATGTATAAGTCATGAAGAAAGCAATAGCAGTAAAACTAAACGATCATAGTGCTATGCTAACGGATGGGTCTAGTCCATCACATCATTCTCCTAATGATGTGACCCCATTTGATCAAATGACAACTCATGTCTATGGTTAGGAAACATAACCATCTTTGATCAATGATCTAGTCTAGTAGAGGCATACTAGGGACACTCTGTTTTGTCTATGTATTCACACATGTACTAAGTTTCCGGTTAATACAATTCTAGCATGAATAAAAGACATTTATCATGATATAAGGAAATACAAATAACATCTTTATTATTGCCTCTAGGGCATATTTCCTTCAAGTAGCTGGTTGTAGTTGGCTAGCAAAACAAAGGTGGCTGCTACAAATAAATCGGAGGAAATCATCCGCCTAACCTACCGTCCGATCCGTGCGCTGGTGGCCATTCGATCGTAGCAACGCCACGGCAACATCGAGCGAGCGCAAGTTCATCACAACGCTGATGTCATCCAGCAAAAGCATCATTGTAGCCTCATGGCAGCACCGACAACTTCCGCTGAAGCTTCATTGCAGCCCGGCAGAGCTCCAACCCAGCGTCGAAGAATCCGGCGAAGCTCCATTGCAACCTCAACGGAGCTCCAACGCAGTACCGACGACTCCGACGAAGCTCCATTGCAACCTCGACGGAGCTCCAACGCAGCACCGGCAAAGCTCCATTGCAACCTCGACGGAGTTCCAACGCAGCACCGACGACTCCAACGAAGCTTCATTGCAACTCCGGCGAATCTCCATTGCAACCTTGACGGAGCTCCAATGCAGCACCGACGGCTCCGGCGAAGCTCGTTGCAACTCCGGTGAAGCTCCATTGCGACACTAGTGTCGAGATGAAGAGTGACGTCGGCACCGAGAGTCGCCGTCATATGTCAGCGCTTGCAGCACCGCACCTTCTGCAAGCGTGTACTTTCCTTCCCATGTTGCTATGAAGCAGTCGTCGCCGGCGAGGACACCACACTGCTCGCGACACGATGGACGCCCCGCTGCTTACACGCCGCCATTACGCAGCACGATGGGTGCTTGCAGCAGGCGTCGCCGACGAGGATGACCCGCTGCAAGAGACGTCCCTTGCAGCGACGACGGATGCAGCGACGTGGATCTGCAGCATTGTGGACCGGCAACAATCGATTAGAGCAGCACAGTTGGGTAGCAGCGTTCATGGTGGATAGACTTGAGAATTGAGGGAGCGATGAAAGGAAAGGAAGCGGTGATTTGGGGAAGAAAGGAATGGGTGGCTCACGGAGTCGCGTTGGAGATAAGAGAGTGGTTGGTGGGACCCGAGGGGACACATGGGTGTGTTGATGCCACCGACGTCCACGGCTGGAGCGTGTGACTGGAAAAGACGAGGGTCGCACGCTCGAAGCCCATCGGACGGCTATCAACGTGGTTTAAGCCAGCCAAATTTCAGTCGGCTTAGAATAAACGTTTTCCTTTTTGAATTCGTTGAACATGTTACCTTACCTTTTGATAGGACTTTCTTACACACATATTTACTTATTTTCTACCAGACAGAACGGCTTAGCACGGCTTAGCGGTTCACTATTTTTGAAATGTGCTTTTTGCAATTTTAAAAAGTGTTTGCACTTAAAAAATATATTTAATTTAAAATGTGTCCATGCCTTTTGAAAAATATTTATGTAATTTGAAAAGGTTATCTTGCATTTTAAAATGTTTTTGTAGTTTTAAAAGCATTCATGTATTTGAATAATGTTCATATAATTTTTAAAATATTGACTTTTTTTTTCAAAAGTGCTCATGTAATTCTAAAAAGTGCTCACATGTTTAGAAAATGTTTTTAATTTAAAAAGTATCATGCCTTTTGTAAAAGTGAATGTGATCTCAAAAGTGTCACATGTTGTAGAAGAATGTTCATGCGTTTTATAAAAAAAAATCAATTTATAAGCAAGTGGGAGTATAAGAGATGATGTATGGACCAGGTGTAGGGTGTAGGGCCACGGAGGGCGGCCCTCATGGTGGGCTCGACCGATTAGTTATAAACGTTTAAACATTCCCTTGCGCTGGGTGGCTCAATTTCATGTGTGTCATGTGGTAGTCAAGGTCATTGCATTAAAATTGATCACGTTCAAACGCATTGTAATCAGGTGGACATCGTGGACACTATCAATGAGTATGGGAAGGAGTGTAATTTGAACTAGAGGACATGGACCTTTGAAAGAGTCATGAGTTGTGCTTATATTGATCTAGGCCCATATGATTTTATTTTCGGTATAGGCACGGGCATATTTCTTATTTATTTATTGGGGACCGCTACGCGTCGGCCGGCAGATCATTTTTAAAGATCCGTCGCCTCACGGGTCGTTAGATGCGGCATAATCTAGTGGTTGAACGCATTCCTCCACTTCGCAACAGAGTTCTTGTTGCTGAAATATTTACAACATAAATTGTGTTGCGTATTTTTTTCAACATAAATTGTGTTGCGGGACTTTTTCAGTAACATAGGTTGTGTTACGAATTTTTTGTCACAACAAAATTCTTGTCGCGGATATTTCTTGCAACAGAGGTTTTATTGCGGATTTTGTTTGCAACAAAGCTGATGTTGCAAAAACTTGTTTAAGTTACCGTCGTCGTTCGCCGACGTGGTTTGCAACACCGTTGTTAGTGCAAGATAAGCTAAACGTGTGTGAGTGTGCTTAAGAACGTGTGGATCAAGGATGATCCAACGGTCGCACGGCAAACTCTGCTGGGCATTTTTATGTTATTTTGATATTTCTTTCTCCTGTTGACAAGTGGGCCCTACAAAAATTGTGTTGGGTAATCCATCCATCCTGGTTTTTTCTGAGATTCCTCAGTTTGGATAGGGCGTGAAGGTCAGAAACGACCGTGTTCGATGAGGTCAGAGTAAAGATTTCAGGAATTCGGACTGGTATCCGACACGGTGTGTGTCAGCCCCAGCCCGCGTGGCCCGTCCCCTCCTATTAAAGCCCGCCCCTTTCGGCTCTCACGCCCAAACCCATTGTTTACTGGCGTCCACAAATAACAGTGGTTCTCTTCGGCAGGTGCTCCTCCTCCCCCTTGCGCCCAAGGCAATCCTGATCCGCCTCCAAAGGTGTCCCGTCCCCGATTTCTTCTAGTATCCGGTAAGCAAGCCCTAGCTCGTCGCGATCGTGGTTGGTATTTGTTGCTGCTGCTGAACAATAGAGTCGAATAGAACAGAACAGAATCAGATCTCTCTCCGTCCAGATCGATCTCAATTTTACCACATCCGTCCATTACTTGTGGTGAGTCGAGATCCATCCATGGAAGAAGTGATGAAGGAAACACACGCCCTGTTCTGCGGTGGCTGGGGTGTAAAGGAGTCGCAGGTTTTCATAAGCACGCTCCAACATCTATCAACGGCGGCGACCAAGACCGACGACCCTGGCGCGGCAAAGACGAGGTGCTGGGCGACTCCCCAGCGCTGGCTGCTCACGCTGGACACGACTTCGCTGCGCGCCGCGCTGTGGAACCCCTCGACCAAGAAGAAGGTCGACCTCCCATCAATGGACAAGGACTTGCCGCAGAACTGCAAGTGCCTGCTGTCGCGCGAACCCGGTTCTCGCGCGGGCTGCGTGGTGCTGGTCGTCGACGACGACGAGCCGGTGATCTGGTTCTGCCGCGTCGGAGGCGCGCAATGGAGCAGGCATGAGTACGACATCACCGTCGAGAAGCCACGGGGCTCGCATACCGTCGTCCTGCTGAAAGACGAAGATGAACTTGCGCGCTTCTCTCGCGACGGAGAAACAGTGCCATCGGTGTTCGTCTTGGAGAAACACAACTGGATAGGAGTAAGAGTATCGTCGAGTAGTGGTAATCCCGGCGGCAACCGTTCGGAGAGGCTCCAGATACGGAGCATCGCCGCCGTCGACGGCAAGTTCTACTTCGACGTGTCCGCCTCGAAGCTCGGCGTCCTCGACTTCCTCCCGGGCCCGATGTTCACCACGCTCGACACGGAGCGACTACGAGTCGAGCGGAGCTGCTGGGAGCTGGCCTTCCCCCACCTGGTGGAATCCCGAGGGAGGCTGTACCTGTTGGCTATGACTGGGAGTGATCTGTCCAGCATGGAACTCTACGAGATGGATTTCTCCAAGCTCGCGTGGTCACCGGTGGATCGCGTCGACGACCAGGTCTTCTTCCTGGGCAGGCTCCGTTTCACGGCGTCGTGTTCTGCGAGGGAGCTGGGTCTGGTTCAGGGTGATGTCTATTACCTCGGACCGGACGAGCTGCTCAACGTTTTCTACGCTGTTGACTTACGTGAAGGTGCTTCCCACTGCTTATATGGGACCGATCTGCCGGCCCCGCTGCAGGGCATACACGATGTGCTCACAAGAGCTGCTGCTGGTTTCGCCATCAGCAGTGATACAAGTATGTGTTGAACGTGTGGAGATAGTTGGCTGTAATAACAAGAAATTTAGTTCACTAGTACTCCTACTTGTGAATTATTCAATTCAAATGTATCAGCATAATTTTTGTGATAAATCAGTTAACTATCTTAATTAAGATTGATTGTTGGATTATAAAAAATAATTTTATTCTGAGTTTTTTATTCTCAGGTTCTATCTAAGGGGTTTACGATCATTGTAGAAATCCAATTCTTGCTACGAGAATTATCTTGTCTGAAATTTTAGTTCTTCACACTATTTATTCAATATTTTCCTTTTTAGAAGATTTTATTTTGCATTTTGATTAAGGCATACATATGATCCGACCCGAGATACCCGCCCTTATTTGGTTATTTATGACATTGTTTTTTTTTGCGGGCAAATGACATTGTTTATGTTGCTATTCTGCCAACTAGTTTAATGTCTCAAGCAAGGGGGAGAAGTTGCAGTGGGATATAAATATTCTACGGAGTACTAGGAAATATGCATGTGCATTGCAACGCGAGGAAAAAACCATCGCACTCCGGCACTCCTACTCCAGTCACTATGGTTTCACTAAAAAAGCAATAAGTATATGACCTAAAACGTAAGTGATGATTTGATTTCAGACCCATGTCAAACATCCTTAACACAAAGAAAAAAATGTTCTTTCCAGCCGTCCATCTTTGCAAAAGACCGCCTTAACAAATGTATGCATGGTTCAATTTGTGGGGCATTGTTCAATTTGTGGGCCATGCATAGCTAATGTGTAATATTGTACATTCAAATAGGACATACCCTCAGAACATCTCTAGCAGACCCCTTATAACGAAGACACTTATAACATGTATATAGTTCATGAAAAATGTGTTTTAAGGATTGGTTTTAGCTGCGGCAGAACAGACCCCACAAACTTAAACTGTAAAACCAAATATTAGCTTAGATTTTTTTCCCACGTCCTATTTTTCCTTTCGCCCGTGTTCATGGTTCGACCAATAGCACACGAAGCGGCCCAAAACCGAGCCGCAGGCGACCGAAGCGCACGAAGCGGCCAATCCAGGAGCTACTCCTCCGTCGCGGTAGCCAAAGCTAGCTAGTTAGCTCAGCTCGAACCTCGAATCGATCCAGAGCTAGCTAGCTAGCTCAGCCCGAATCCATCCAGGAGCGAGCGAGCTAGCTAGCTCAGCTCGAATCGGTCCAGGAGCGAGCTAGCTCCTCCGTCGCCGTAGCCGGGGCGGATGACCGGGGCGGGTGGCCGGAAGCTAGGGCACCGGGGCGGCGCAGACGACGGATGCAGACGGGCTGCCGTGTTGGGGAACGTTGCATGGGAAACAAAAATTTTCCTACGCTCACCAAGATCAATCTAGGAGATGCATCTACGAGGGAAGAGTCGGATCCACATACCCTTGTAGATCGCGATGCGGAAGCGTTGCAAGAACGCGGATGAAGGAGTCGTACTCGCTGCGATTCAGATCGCGGTTGATTCCGATCTAAGCGCCGAACAACGGCGCCTCCGCGTTCAACACACGTGCAGCCCGGTGACGTCTCCCACGCCTTGATCCAGCAAGGAGAGAGGGAGAGGTTGGGGAAGACTCCATCCAACAGCAGCACGACGGCGTGGTGGTGGTGGAGGAGCGCGGGACTCCAGCAGGGCTTCGCCAAGCGCTGCAAGAGACGAGGAGGGAGAGGGGTAGGGCTGCGCCAAGAGGGAGACGTTCTCATGTCCCATAGCAGCCCCAAAACCCCACATATATATAGGGGGAAGGGGGGGCTGCGCCCCCTTTAGGGTTTCCCACCCCTAGGGGTGCGGCAGCCCCCAAAAACCCATCTAGGGTGCGGCCAAGGGGGGGGAGAGAGAGGGGGCGCCCTAGGGTGGGCCTTAAGGCCCATCTGGACCTAGGGTTTGCCCCCCTCCACTCTCCATGCGCCTAGGGACTTGGTGGGGGGGGCGCACCAGCCCCCTTGGGGCTGGTCCCCTCCCACACTTAGCCCATGCAGCCTTCAGGGGCTGGTGGCCCCACCTGGTGGACCCCCGGGACCCTCCCGGTGGTCCCGGTACATTACCGATATCGCCCGAAACTTTTCCGGTGACCAAAACAGGACTTCCCATATATGAATCTTTACCTCCGGACTATTCCGGAACTCCTCGTGACGTCCGGGATCTCATCCGGGACTCCGAACAACATTCGGTAACCGCGTACATACTTTCCCTATAACCCTAGCGTCATCGAACCTTAAGTGTGTAGACCCTACGGGCTCGGGAACCATGTAGACATGACCGAGACAACTCTCCGACCAATAACCAACAGCGGGATCTGGATACCCATGTTGGCTCCCACATGTTCCACGATGATCTCATCGGATGGACCACGATGTCAAGGATTCAATCAATCCCGTATACGATTCCCTTTGTCTATCGGTATAGCACTTGCCCGAGATTCGATCGTCGGTATACCGATACCTTGCTCAATCTCGTTACCGGCAAGTCTCTTTACTCGTTCCGTAACACATCATCCCGTGATCAACTCCTTGATCACATATTGTGCACATTATGATGATGTACTACCGAGTGGGCCCAGAGATACCTCTCCGTCATACGGAGTGACAAATCCCAGTCTCGATTCGTGCCAACCCAACAGACACTTTCGGAGATACCTGTAGTGCACCTTTATAGCCACCCAGTTACGTTGTGACGTTTGGTACACCCAAAGCATTCCTACGGTATCCGGGAGTTGCACAATCTCATGGTCTAAGGAAAAGATACTTGACATATAGAAAAGCTTTAGCATACGAACTACACGATCTGTGCTAGGCTTAGGATTGGGTCTTGTCCATCACATCATTCTCCTAATGATGTGATCCCGTTATCAACGACATCCAATGTCCATGGTTGGGAAACCGTAACCATCTATTGATCAACGAGCTAGTCGTCTAGAGGCTTACTAGGGACATGGTGTTTGTCTATGTATCCACACATGTATCTGAGTTTCCTTTCAATACAATTCTAGCATGGATAATAAACGATTATCGTGAACAAGGAAATATAATAATAACCAATTTATTATTGCCTCTAGGGCATATTTCCAACAGTCTCCCACTTGCACTAGAGTCAATAATCTAGTTCACATCGCCATGTGATTAACACTCACAGGTCACATCATCATGTGACCAACATCCAAGAGTTTACTAGAGTCAGTAATCTAGTTCACATCAATATGTGATTAACACTCAATGAGTTCTGGGTTTGATCATGTTATGCTCGTGAGAGAGGTTGTAGTCAACGGGTCTGCAATATTCAGATCCCTATGTACTTCGCAAAACTTTATGTCATATCGTAGATGCTGCTACCACGTTCCACTTTGAGCTATTCCAAACTGTTGCTCCATTATACGTATCCGGTATCTCCACTTAGAGTTATCCGGATAGGTGTCAAGCTTGCATCGACGTAACTCTTTACGTCGAACTCTTTATCACCTCCATAACCGAGAAACATTTCCTTATTCCTCTAAGGATAATTTTGACCAGTATCTAGTGATCCACTCCTAGATCACCTTTGTACCCTCTTGCCAGACATGTGGCAAGGCACACATCAGGTGCGGTACTTAGCATGGCATACCGTATAGAGCCTATGACAAAAGCATAGGGGACGACCTTGTCCTTCCTCTTTCTTCTGCCGTGGTCAAGCTTTGAGTCTCACTCAACTTCACACCTTACAACTCAGGTAAGGACTCCTTCTTTGACTGATCTATTTTGAACTCCTTCAAAATCATGCCAAGGTGTGTGTTCTTTTGAAAGTATCATCAGGCGTCTTGATCTATCTGTATAGATCTTGAT
>LR738709.1:574057909-574103859 GCA_902687465.1 Secale cereale
CAGATAGAGATATCATGTGTGACGCCCCCGATTTGACCGTACACTAATCATGCACACAAATGTGTACGACCAAGATCAGGGACTCACTGGAAGATATCACAACACAACTCTAGACACAAATTAAAAAAATACAAGCTTTATATTACAAGCCAGGGGCCTCGAGGGCTCGAATACATAAGCTCGAAAACACAAGAGTCAGCGGAAGCAATAATATCTGAGTACAGACATAAGTTAAACAAGTTTGCCTTAAGAAGGCTAGCACAAATATAGCAACGATCGAAAAGGCAAGGCCTCCTGCCTGGGACCTCCTAACTACTCCTCGAAGCCGAACTCCACGTAGAAACATCCTCGGGATCTTCTGGGTCCTGGACTCCACCATCTGGTTGCATCAATCGGGAAGAAAGGAGAAAGAGGGGAAGAGGGGGAACAAAGCAACCGTGAGTACTCATCCAAAGTACTCGCAAGCAAGGATCTACACTACATATGCAATGATATATGTGTAAAGGGGCAATATCTGTGGGCTAAACTACAAAATGCCAGAATAAGAGGGGGATAGCTAATCCAATCGAAGACTACGCTTCTGGTAGTCTCCATCTTGCAGCAGTAGAAGGGAGTAGCTGGAAAGTATCAAGTATCCTCGCTTCTGACAGCCTCCGTCTTGCAGCAGTAGAATAGAATAGATGGTAAGTTCACCAAGTAACATCGTATAGCATAATCCTACCCGACGATCCTCCCGCACATCACCCTGTGAGAGAGCAACCACCGGGTTGTATCTGGCACTGGTAAGGGTGTGTTTTATTAAGTATCCGGTTCTAGTTGTCATGAGGTCGGAGTACAACTCCGGGTCGTCCTTTTACCGAGGGACACGGCTATTCGAATAGATTAACTTCCCTGCAGGGGTGCACCACATAACCCAGCACGCTCGATCCCATTTGGCCGGACACACTTTCTAGGGTCATGCCCGGCCTTGGAAGATCAACACGTCGCAACCCTACCTAAGCACAACAAAGAGGTCAGCACGCCGGTCTAAGTCCTAAGCGCACAGGGGTCTGGGCCCATCGCCCAATGCACACCTGCACGTTGCGATGGCGGCTGGTGAGCAGACCTAGCAACCTCCATTACTAAGGAAGTTACATTACGCGGTCCAACCCGGCGCGCGCCGCTCAGTCGCTGACGTCAAGAAGGCTTCGGCTGATACCACGACGTCGAGTGCCCATAACTATTCCCACATAGCTGGTTAGTGCGTATGGGCCAACGGCTAGACTCAGATCAAATATCCAAACTCGTTAAGCGTGTTATTATGAAATCACCGCAAACAATGACCAGGGCTAGGCCACCTCTCCACTGGGTGTCTCAACCTACCCTATCGCTCCGCCACAAAGATCCACTCGGGGGCCGTCGGGAACTCAGGCCCACCACTACCTGGATGGAGCCACCTGTCCTTTCAGCCCCCACATCGGAATCACTTGCGGGTACTCAACGAGCCGACCCGACTTTAGTCACATCATGTGTCATGTAAAGTATGTGTATAATATATACCAGTGATCACCACCCGCGGTGATCACGGCCCGATAGTATAGCATGGCAGACGGACAAGGATGTGGGGCCACTGATGGAATACTAGCATCCTCTACTAAGCATTTAGGATAGCAGGTAAAGGTATCAACAGTAGTAGCAACAATGACAGGCTATGCAACAGAATAGGAGTTATCGAATCATCAACAGTAGCAATTCTAATGCAAGAGCAAGAGATAAGAGAACGGGCGATATCTGGTGATCAAGGGGGGTTGGCTTGCCTGGTTGCTTTGGCAAGAAGGAGCGGTCGTCGTCGACGTAATCGAACACAGTGGTATCGGCATCGTCTCAGGGTCTACCGAAAAGGAAGTAACAGAGGGGGAACACAATAAATAACATAGCAATCAAAAGCATAACAAATCATAACACAACAATACACGGTGCTAGGGGTGATCTAACGTAGGGATAGGTGATACTGGCGAAGGGGGAAAACATCCGGGAAAGTATTCCCGATGTTCAGCGTTTTCGGATAGATGAACCGGAGGGGGAAAGTTGCGTGTTCGTTATGCTAGGGATGTGTGGCGGACAAACGGGCTGCGTATCCGGATTCGTCTCGAAATTCTGAGCAACTTTCATATATAAAGTATTTTCATCCGAGTTACGGTTTATTTTATATTAATTTTCAAAGTTTTTAAACATTTTCTAGAATTAAAGATTTAATTTAATTCAAAATACAATTATGACGTCAGCATGATGTCAGCACGACGTCAGTAGTCAACCAGTCAGTTGACTGAGTCAAACTGACACATGGGGCCTACTATCATACACTAAGACTAATTAAACAGGTTAACTAGTCTAACAATAATTAGGTTAATCTAATTAAGTTAATTTAATTAATTAATTCTTTAATTAATTAAATAATTAATATTTTTATTAATTATTTTTACCATATATATATTTTTTTTTCTTTTCTGTTCTGGGGCCTGGGGCCCCCTATCATAGGGCCATAGGGGCCTAACGAGGCGGGCGTGCTAGCGGGGCGGGTCGGGCGTTGCGGCGCCCGACTTGGGTGTTCGCCCAAATCGCTGCCCAGGGAGGGCACAGGGCGCCGGCGGCCAGTGGGGGCGACCTGTGGCCACGATGGAGGGGCGGGGTGCGGCCAGGCGATGATGGCTTCTCGCCCCTCGTTGGTTACCCCAAGTGGAAGGTTGAGATGTAGCGTAGCAGCAAATTTCCCTTGGCAAAGATACCAAGGATCGAATCCCGTGAGACTCCGAGGGTCAACAAGTAGGTGTCAACGGCGCCAGAAACTTAGCGGTTGACAGGACCTGCACACAGATACAAATAACTTTGCTCCCAACGAGTACAGAGAGGTTGTCAATCCCTCCGGCCTTGTTGTTTACAAAGGATCAAACACAAGAGGTAATAATGATAGCTATGACTGCAACTAGGAAATAAAGACAGGAAGTAAATAGAAGGTGTGATCAGTGGTGGTAATATGGACCGGGGTCCCATGATGTTCACTAGTGATGTCTCTCTCCCAAAAGACGATAAAACAGTAAAGCGAGGTAAACAAATTACAGCTGGGCAATTGACAGGATTATGTGCGCAAACCAATGCTAACTATGCTGCAAAGAAAGGTAGAGGCTCAAAAGCATGGGCGGTACGCCAAGGCAAGTAGACCGAAATCCATCTGCATCTACTACTAATCATCCACCTTGAGATATCTTTCCAGAACATCTTGCTGGTATTAAGTTGCGAATCCCACCCAAAGTGTAAACTCAAAGCAACAGACAACTGCATTAAAAGAACTTTGTGTAAAGTAAACAATCCTTGCACCCGCAAGTACAAGCACCGTTGTTTTCTCCCTTGTGGCAACAGCACACCCCCTAGACTCATGTTTCTGTCACTCAAGCTAGTCATCAGGGGGCATGAACCCACAATCAAGCATAACGTTCCCTCTTGGAGTTACTACCTACTACTTGGCCAAAGCAATAAACACCAACGGAGAACATGCTAGAATTACTCAAGAACATAAATATAAAAGAGGTGAATCAAATATATTACTCAAACACAATCTGAACATAGTCTCATAATCCATCAGATCCCAGCAAACTCAACTAAGCAACAGCAGAAAGATTACATATGTGCCTCGATCATGTAGGGCAGCTCACGAGGTCTAAATCATGAAGAGCAAAGAGGGGAGGAGAACATCACATAGCTACTGGTCATGGACCCATGGTCCAAGGGGAACTACTCACGACTCATCCGGGAAGCGTCCATGGTGGTGGAGAAGCTCCCGGTGGTGGTTCTCCCCTCCGGCAGGGTGCCGGGAAGAGTTCTCCTGATGCTCCCGATCTTGGAAGCACTGCGGCGGCGGAACAGAGGCGAGATCGCGAAAAAGGGTTCTGTCCTCGAGGGTTTCGGGACGAGAGGAATATATATGCGAAGGGGGGTCACCAGAGGCGGAGCCGGGGCCCCAGGCGCCCCCTTGGCGCGGCCAGGGGTGGGGCCGCGCCAGGTGGCCGCCTGGGCCACCCCTGGCTCCCCTCTGGCCCCGCTTTGTTTTTTCTCGAAGGTTCCTGTACGCTGATTTTTCCTGTATTTTTCCCGGAATTTTTGGAGCACTTTTAATATGGGGGAAACCTGAAATAGATAAACAGCAGAAAACAGGAACTGGCACTGTGGTGCACTGAGTTAATAGGTTAGTCCAAATATGATCAAAAGTGTATGGAAGTGCATAAATATCATAGCAATATCACACAAAAGAGGCATGGAGCAAGCATAAATTATAGATACGTTTTGGAAGTATCAACATCCCCAAGCTTAATTCCTGCTCGTCCTCGAGTAGGTAAATGATAACAAGCATAATTTATGTGGTGACATGCTACCAACCATATAAGAACTTTTTAAGTAAAGCAATCCAGGCATGTAATTCAATTCAAGTCATAACAAGCAAGAGTCTATATTAGCATTGTAACAAGTAACATAAGAACATAAAGGTGCAAGAGCTCTCGCTGTCCGTGACTCGAATGTCTCCAAATGGTGTTTACGTGCAAGAAAGGGGATAGGGATATACGAGAGAGTAAAACATAATTTTTGTATTGTTGAGAACTTAATCTACTAAAGTTTCACACTTGGTCTTCTTTGGAATCTTATCTTGACTCATCCCCAGACCACCAGCCAGGTACAAGTCAAAATGATCCACTCCCTTTCGATATTTTGAGCACTCATGCAATGGATGAGCGTAAGCAAGAAAGTTAACACTTAGGATGGCAAAGAGAGAAAAATGATGAAGGGGGAAGACAAAAAAAGGTGTGAAAGGCTCACATCAATGAGGACAATCATAGGCGAGAGAAAGCCAAATGATAGATATGATGTGAGGAGTAGGGATTGCCATGCAACGGATGCACATATGAGCTAAGGTAAGCTCTCCAATGGAACTAGTGGGGGTGCATCCAACTTGCTTGCTCAAGAAGACCTAGAGCTCTTTTGAGGAGGCTCATCATTGGAATATACAAGCCAAGTTCTATAGTGTGAAGGTCCCCACATAGCTATATGCATGAATGATAATCTCTATGGAGTACAAGGTATAATATGGAGTACGAGTGTGGATCTCTCAAAAGGAATAGTAGTGTGCCCCCTTCTCTCTTTTTATTTCTTTTTCTCTTTTTTTATTTTTTTGTGGCCTCAATGGCTCTTTCTATTTAACTCTCATTTGTCCTCTTTGGGATCTTTTGATTTTGTCCTCTTTGGGATCTTTTGATTTTGTCCTCTTTGGGATCTCTTCCTCACTTTAGGGGCAACACTCTACAAATTACAAGAAGTATAGAAGATCTTTCACACTTTACAAAAGTACTCAACATAAAGAAAATGAAACTATCATGATGTATGCAAATGTATGCCTCTGCCGGTGTAGCAGGATATGCAATGATACTAGCGCGTCATGTAGCAATGATTAGGGCAAGGCCCAACTAGCATGCGGCTCATCGATCAAGCAAAAAGCATGTATGACATGAAGATCAAGTCATGAGAAGATGGATGTTGCATGGCAATGTATATCAGAAAGGCTATGGAAATGCCTTGATAGGTAGGTATGGTGGCCGTTTTGAGGAAGGATATAATGAGGCTTATGATGATAGAGCGTATCGTGCCAAGGATTTGGATGCACCGGCGAAGTATGCGCCAACTCTCGAGGTGAGAAAGGGCAATGCACGGTACCGAAGAGGCTAGAAAAATATGCCTAGGTGGAAGTGTCAACTTTCGAATACTCACATTAGTCCGAAGAACTCATGCACTTATTATCGGTAACTCTCAATCTAATTAGGAGGTTCACAAAGAGACAAGTACCCCGAGGAGGAGTGTATGGGGGTTTGGTTATCCTTGCGCATCCTCGGCTCATGGTACGTGAGTGTACTCTAATATTCGATCCCTCCAAAGATTAGTGATCCATTTAGTAGCTAAAGATCTCAACTATTTTGTAGGTTTTCGAAAATAAACACGGATTGCCCAAAATACGACATCTATCAGTAATAGGCTAAAGCTCTTGACACCAAAAGTTCAGACATTACTCATGGCAATACCTCAAAACTATTGCAAGTTACTACTAAAATTAAATAGCAACCTCAATTACCTACTTTAAGTTAAGACACACAACTCAGTGCAACAGGCAAACTCTCTTAACAAGATAAACATGAAAACTCAAGAGAGTTCAGCAACCAACTAAACAAAAGCTCTTTGAAAAAAGCATGAAAACTAAGAGCTAAACATGACAGCAGCTAAGAAAAGACAAAGAACACACACAGCAAAGATAAGCATGAAAATCCTATGTTGTGTTCTTAGGTTGAAGTGGAGCGTGTTTCTCTTCCACACAAAGAAAGCTGGGTTCTAACTTGTTATGAACAGCAAGCAAAGCTAAAGAAAACTAAAAAGGAAACTAAGAGCAAGACGCTCCAAGCATAGCACATAACGCATGAAGTGATAAAAATATAGTGGAACGAAAGACGAACTGATAATTGTTGATGGAGAAGGGGATGCATGGGGGCATCCCCAAGCTTAGACGCTTGAGTCTTCTTCAATATTTCTTGGGGGTGCACGGGGGCATCCACAAGCTTGAGTGTTTGACCCTCCTGAATCTTCTTTTATCATCTTCCCTCGCACACTTGAAAACTCCCTTCATACATAACACATCATAATCTGATTAGCGAGGTTAGTACCCACAATAAAATAACTTTTCCCTACTGGAAATAAAGGTAATCTTGAAGATCTACTGTTTCTCAAGATTGCCAAAAGGTTTTTGCAAAGAAAAAGCAAGCTCAAGGTTTGCAAAACGAAGAAAAGGCAAAACAGGACAGAATCTGTGAAAAACAGACCAGCGGGTAGTAAACAATTTTTTCGGGGCACTTCTGCAACTCAAATCAAAAAACTCAAAACAGACGCTCGAAAGCCAATTGTATAGAGCACGCTGTCAAAACAATTCAGATCAAAAAGATGATCTGGTGATTTTATTCGAATTTTTCTGTCCAAGGACAGAATCTGTTTCTTGGACAGCACGTCACAACTTTTGAACTTTCTTGCAATCGGAGGCTAAACTTGGCACAAAGCTGAAAATAAAAGATACAATGATGATGCTACTGTAATAACAAACATCAAGACACAACAAAAGCAAAAAAAATAAAACCTAATTCATTGTGGGCTGCCTCCCAAAATCGCTTTCTTTTATGCCTTTAAGCTAGGCATGATGCAAAAGGAGAAAATCAAGTTTTATCAAGAGTGAGAGAATAGCTAGCCCGTGTAACAGACTCAAAAGGCAACTTAATCTTCTTTCTAGGGAAGTGTTACATCCCTTTCTTGATAGGGAATTGGAATTTTATATTCCCCTCTTTCATGTCAATGATAGCACCAACGGTGCGAAGAAAAGGACGTCCCAAAATAATTGGACAAGAAGGTTCACATTCAATATCCATAATAGTAAAATCAACGGGAACATAATTGTCATTGACAATGATAAGAACATCGTCGATCTTCCCCAAAGGTTTCTTTATGGAAGAATCAACAAGACAAACACCAAAAGAACAAGGATCAAAAGGTTTCAATTCAAGCATATCATGCATTCTTTTGGGCATAACGGAGGTACTAGCTCCAACATCACATAAAGCATAGCAAGAGAAGTTATTCAACTTAATTTTAATCATAGGATCCCAACCATCTTCTAGCTTTCTAGGTATGGAGGCTTCTACCCTAAGCTTCTCCTCCCTAGCTTTGATGAGAGCATTAGTGATATGCTCTGTGAAGGCAAGATTAAGTGTGCTAGTGTGGGGATCTCTAGACATCTTGTGAAGAAAACCAATAACTTCAGAAAGGGTGCAATTATCAAAATCAAGGTCACTACTATCAAGTAAAGTGGTAGTGGTGTCCTTTAGGCTCACTTGTTTGGTAGCTTCTATGGTCATAGGAGTTTCTTCTTCTACGGTTGAGGTCATAGCATCACCATTAATAGGTCCAATGGGACTAGGAGTGCATTGGGTGCTAAGAGTTTGGATATCCTCAACAACTTGGATAGTAGCAACAGTGTGGTGGGTAGGAAGGCTCTTAATTCTATCTTCTTCCTCCTTCAGGGGTGCAACCACTTCAGGTTTAGCTGCCACTTGGTTTATCAAAGTGGCTTGTGTGTGGGACATATTGGAAACTTGGGTCTCAGTGATGGTGAGCCTAGTCTGGAGGTTAGAAATCTCAATATTTAGGCTCTCCAGTTGTCTACCAATGTCTTGCAAGATAGCAGTATGCTCATCTAATTGCCTCGAGAAGGTCTTGTTTTGTTCATATTGGGTGTGCATGTAGTTCTTAGTGGCCTTCTCTATTTCTAGAAGTTTCTCATAACTAGGCATGTCTCTATCTCTAGGGGTGGAGTTCTTGGTGCTAGGATAAGTATTGTTGTTCCCATAGGAATTAGAGGGGAACGGTCTAGGGTTGCTACCAAAATTACTCCTATAAGCATTGTTATTGAAGTTGTTTCTAGAGATAAAGTTCACATCTACTTGATCTTGAGCAATCAAAGAATTTAAAGGAACATCATGAGGATCAATAGAAGATTGCTTGGAATGAAGAGACATGATCAAGTCAACTTTTTCATTTAGGGAGGAAACCTCCTCGACAGAGTTTACCTTCCTACCTGTTGGAGCGCGTTCGGTGTGCCATTGGGAATAATTGGTCATTATCTCGTCGAGAAGCTTCGTGGCAGCACCAAGTGTAGTTGACATAAAGGTTCCTCCCGCGGCCGAATCTAACAAGTTCCGCGAGGTAAAGTTCAAGCCTGCATAAAAAGTTTGGATAACCATCCAAGTAGTCAAACCATGAGTATGGCAGTTCTTGACAAGAGATTTCATGCGTTCCCAAGCTTGGGCAACATGTTCATTATCCAATTGTTTAAAATTCATTATGTTACTCCTTAATTGGATAATTTTAGCAGGGGGGTAGTACTTCCCAATAAAGGCATCCTTGCACTTGTCCCAAGAATCTATGCTATTCCTAGGCAAGGATTGAAACCAGATTTTAGCTCCTCCTCTCAAGGAGAACGGAAAAAGCTTAAGTTTAACAATATCACCATCTACTTCTTTGTACTTTTGCATATCACAGAGCTCAACAAAATTATTTAAGTGCAAAGCAGCATTATCTCCAACACCGGAGAATTGATCTTTCATAACTAGGTTCAGTAAAGCAGGTTTAATCGCATAAGAAGGTGCTGAAGTGGCAGGTGTAGCAATAGGCGTGCAGATAAAGTCATTGTTGTTATGACTAGTGAAGTCACACAACTTGGTGTTCTCGGTGGAACCCATAGCAGCAGCAAGCAAGATAACTATTTTTGTGATTTTTGGTAAGGGACACTAGAGCAGAAACTGAAAGGTAAACTAACAAGACTAAAAAGCAAAGATGAAAGATAGCGTGCAACTCCCCTATCTTGAAGAGTGGAGTCCCCGGCAACGGCGCCAGAAACTTTGCTTGATGGCTTCTCGCCCCTCGTTGGTTACCCCAAGTGGAAGGTTGAGATGTAGTGTAGCAGCAAATTTCCCTTGGCAAAGATACCAAGGATCGAATCCCGTGAGACTCCGAGGGTCAACAAGTTGGTGTCAACGGTGCCAGAAACATAGCGGTTGACAGGACCTGCACACAGATACAAATAACTTTGCTCCCAACGAGTACAGAGAGGTTGTCAATCCCTCCGGCCTTGTTGTTTACAAAGGATCAAACACAAGAGGTAATAATGATAGCTATGACTGCAACTAGGAAATAGAAACAGGAAGTAAATGGAAGGTGTGATCAGTGGTGGTAATATGGACCGGGGTCCCATGATGTTCACTAGTGATGTCTCTCTCCCAAAAGACGATAAAACAGCGAAGCGAGGTAAACAAATTACAGCTGGGCAATTGACAGGATTATGTGCGCAAACCAATGCTAACTATGCTGCAAAGAAAGGTAGAGGCTCAAAAGCATGGGCGGTACGCCAAGGCAAGTAGACCGAAATCCATCTGCATCTACTACTAATCATCCACCTTGAGATATCTATCCAGAACATCTCGCTGGTATTAAGTTGCGAATCCCACCCAAAGTGTAATCTCAAAGCAACAGACAACTGCATTAAAAGAACTTTGCGTAAAGTAAACAATCCTTGCACCCGCAAGTACAAGCACCGTTGTTTTCCCCCTTGTGGCAACAGCACATCCCCTAGACTCATGTTTCTGTGACTCAAGCTAGTCATCAGGGGGCATGAACCCACAATCAAGCATAACGCTCCCTCTTGGAGTTACTACCTACTACTCGGCCAAAGCAATAAACATCAACGGAGAACATGCAAGAATTACTCAATAATATAAATATAAAAGAGGTGAATCAAATATATTACTCAAACACAATCTGAACATAGTCTCATAATCCATCAGATCCCAGCAAACTCAACTAAGCAACAGCAGAAAGATTACATATGTGCTTCGATCATGTAGGGCAGCTCATGAGGTCTAAACCATGAAGAGCAAAGAGGGGAGGAGAACATCACATAGCTACTGGTCATGGACCCATGGTCCAAGGGGGACTACTCACGACTCATCCGGGAAGCGTCCATGGTGGTGGAGAAGCTCCCGGTGGTGGTTCTCCCCTCCGGCAGGGTGCCGGGAAGAGTTCTCCTGATGCTCCCGATCTTGGAAGCGCTGCGGTGGCGGAACAGAGGCGAGATCGCAAAAAAGGGTTCCGTCCTCGAGGGTTTCGAGACGAGAGGAATATATATGCGAAGGGGGGTCACCAGAGGCGGAGCCGGGGCCCTAGGCGCCCCTCTGGCGCGGCCAGGGGTGGGCCGCGCCAGGTGGCCGCCTGGGCCACCCCTGGCTCCCCTCTGGCCCCGCTTTGGTTCTTCTCGAAGGTTCCTGTACGCTGATTTTTCCCGGAATTTTTGGAGCACTTTTAATATGGGGGAAACCTGAAATAGAAAAAAAGCAAAAACAGGAACTGGCACTGTGGTGCACTGAGTTAATAGGTTAGTCCAAATATGATCAAAAGTGTATGGAAGTGCATAAATATCATAGCAATATCACACAAAAGAGGCATGGAGCAAGCAGAAATTATAGATACATTTTGGACGTATCAGCATCGGTCGAATGCCTACCCATCTGAAACTTGTGTACCATCACGTATTGCTCTCAATGAGTTCACTACAATACTACTCGTAGGGTACTTGGTGTATTTCCCAATTAGTTCACCGTCAGATGCCCAGCCTTGTGGAGATGCGTTCTTCCAAAAAATTACCCTTATCGCGTTCGTAGGACGATGAAGACCCCGGAGGAAGCATGACAACTTCATCATGGTGACCGGAAGTAGAGCAAATGAAGACATCAACGCATGGAGTCAACCTCTTCGAGAAGGGCAACCAAGACCAAGGAGACCCGTTATAATTCTGCAACCAGAACTTCCCCCCTTACTCCACCGCTTAAATCTCGGGACGAGATTTCTTGTAGTGGAGGAGAATTGTGACGCCCGGGTAATTACGCTATAGTATTTCCACGCTAATGATGCCACGTCACCACGATTACTGTTGATAATCTCGCATTAGTTCAAAATGATCCAAATTCAAATTTTGAAACAAAGGCAAACAACAAATGTTTTTAAAACATTAAAACCAAAATGTTCGGTTTGTGGAAAATAATCCATATTAACTGTCGGTGAAGGAACCACACCTTTATAATGTGTTTTAATGCACTATCATAAATCAAACAACGATAAAAACTATTATTTGAATGCTCTTAAATTAATAAACAAATACAAACTACTTTAATTATAGTGACAAATTATTTATGGCAATAGCATATCTATTAATGCTACTTGAGGTGCTAGTTGTAGTTTTTATAAAACTAGATTCAAAAAGAAACTAAACTAAAACAGAAATAAATAAAATAGAATAACAATACAAAATACTAAAAAAAGGAAAGAAGGAAACCCCCCCCCCCTCACACCTACTAGGCCACGGCCCTGCTGGCCACTCGGCCCAATAGGCCGGCCCAGCCGACCCCGCTCGGCCTATATGGCCTCCCCACCCGCAACCTAAACCCATCGACACCCCCACATCCCCCACATCTCCCTCTCGCCCCCCCCGATCTGGATCGGGGGCACGCGAGCCCACCGCCCCGTCGTGACCCCGACCGCGCCTCTGCCCCGACGGCAGCAGGCACCCCCGTCGACGCGTCGCAGCTCGCCGTTGCCCATGCCCCCGGCGAACGTCGCCCGCACCCCAGAAGAACGTCGCCGCCCCAGCGCCCGTCGCTTCCCCCTCCTCCCCGAAGCCCCCTCGCCGTGACGCCCCAGGCTTGGCTGCCTCGACCCCACCGTCGATTGTCGCCGCTGCACCGTCACCATCAACCTCGTCCTCCTCCCCGGGCCTTCTCATCAACACCGGTGAGGCCACCTCCGGCTTCCACTCCCTCTTCTCTTCCCCGCGCACTGCGCCGTCCTCACCACCAACTCCGCGGTCACCGCGCCCCTCGTCCGCAACCGCGCGTGCTCGCGCACTCCCCGTCGCGATCTCGTCCCCTCGCTACCGTGCGCGCCACAGCCCTCCGTGCATGGCCTCGCCGTGACCATCACCCTCGCCACTTCCTCCTCCACCGCGACCGCGCGCCGTGCTCGCCAGCGCAGCCCCGACGCTCGCCAGCGCAGCCCCGACGTCCCTCTGCCCTGCCCTCTACCCCCGCCGGCGCCCCAGGACCCGCGCCCCTCCGCCTCAACCGTCGCCTCCGCGTCGCCTGATACGTCCAAAACGTATCTATAATTTCTGCTTGCTCCATGCCTCTTTTGTGTGATATTGCTATGATATTTATGCACTTCCATACACTTTTGATCATATTTGGACTAACCTATTAACTCAGTGCACCACAGTGCCAGTTCCTGTTTTCTGCTGTTTTTCTATTTCAGGTTTCCCCCATATTAAAAGTGCTCCAAAAATTCCGGGAAAAATACAGGAAAAATCAGCGTACAGGAACCTTCGAGAAAAACCAAAGCGGGGCCAGAGGGGAGCCAGGGGTGGCCCAGGCGGCCACCTGGCGCGGCCCCACCCCTGGCCGCGCCAGGGGGGCGCCTGGGGCCCCGCCTCCGCCTCTGGTGACCCCCCTTCGCATATATATTCCTCTCGTCCCGAAACCCTCGAGGACGTAACCCTTTTTCGCGATCTCGCCTCTGTTCCGTCGCCGCAGCGCTTCCAAGATCGGGAGCATCAGGAGAACTCTTCCCGGCACCCTGCCGGAGGGAAGAACCACCACCGGGAGCTTCTCCAGCACCATGGACGCTTCCCGGATGAGTCTTGAGTAGTCCCCCTTGGACCATGGGTCCATGACCAGTAGCTATGTGATGTTCTCCTCCCCTCTTTGCTCTTCATGATTTAGACCTCGTGAGCTGCCCTACATGATCGAGGCACATATGTAATCTTTCTGCTGTTGCTTAGTTGAGTTTGCTGGGATCTGATGGATTATGAGACTATGTTCAGATTGTGTTTGAGTAATATATTTGATTCACCTCTTTTATATTTATGTTCTTGAGTAATTCTAGCATGTTCTCCGTTGCTGTTTATTGCTTTGGCCAAGTAGTAGGTAGTAACTCCAAGAGGGAGCGTTATGCTTGATTGTGGGTTCATGCCCCCTGATGACTAGCTTGAGTGACAGAAACATGAGTCTAGGGGATGTGCTGTTGCCACAAGGGAGAAAACAACGGTGCTTGTACTTGCGGGTGCAAGGATTGTTTACTTTACGCAAAGTTCTTTTAATGCAGTTGTCTGTTGCTTTGAGTTTACACTTCGGGTGGGATTCGCAACTTAATACCAGCGAGATGTTCTGGATAGATATCTCAAGGTGGATGATTAGTTATAGATGCAGATGGATTTCGGTCTACTTGCCTTGGCGTACCGCCCATGCTTTTGAGCCTCTACCTTTCTTTGCAGCATAGTTAGCATTGGTTTGCGCACATAATCCAGTCAATTGCCCAGCTGTAATTTGTTTACCTCGCTTTGCTGTTTTATCGTCTTTTGGGAGAGAGACATCACTTGTGAACATCATGGGACCCCGGTCCATATTACCACCACTGATCACACCTTCTATTTACTTCTTGTCCTTATTTCCTAGTTGCAGTCATAGCTATCATTATTACCTCTTGTGTTTGATCCTTTGTAAACAACAAGGCCGGAGGGATTGACAACCTCTCTGTACTCATTGGGAGCAAAGTTATTTGTATCTGTGTGCAGGTCCTGTCAACCGCTAAGTTTCTGGCGCCGTTGACACCTACTTGTTGACCCTCGGAGTCTCACGGGATTCGATCCTTGGTATCTTTGCCAAGGGAAATTTGCTGCTACGCTACATCTCAACCTTCCACTTGGGTAACCAACGAGGGGCGAGCAGCCATCAAGCAAAGTTTCTGGCGCCGTTGCCGGGGACTCCACTCTTCAAGATAGGGGAGTTGCACGCTATCTTTTACCTTTGCTTTTTAGTCTTGTTAGTTTACCTTTCAGTTTTTGCTCTAGTGTCCCTTACCAAAAATCACAAAAATAGTTATCTTGCTTGCTGCTGCTATGGGTTCCACCGAGAACACCAAGTTGTGTGACTTCACTAGTCATAACAACAATGACTTTATCTGCACGCCTATTGCTACACCTGCCACTTCAGCACCTTCTTATGAGATTAAACCCACTTTACTGAACCTAGTTATGAAAGATCAATTCTCCGATGCTGGAGATGATGCTGCTTTGCACTTAAATAATTTTGTTGAGCTCTGTGATATGCAAAAGTACGAAGAAGTAGATGGCGATATTGTTAAGCTTAAGCTTTTTCCTTTCTCCTTGAGAGGAGGAGCTAAAATCTGGTTTCAATCCTTGGCTAGGAATAGCATAGATTCTTGGGACAAGTGCAAGGATGCCTTTATTGGGAAGTACTATCCCCCTGCTAAAATTATCCAATTAAGGAGTAACATAATGAATTTTAAACAATTGGATAATGAACACGTTGCCCAAGCTTGGGAACGCATGAAATCTCTTGTCAAGAACTGCCCTACTCATGGTTTGACTACTTGGATGGTTATCCAAACTTTTTATGCAAGCTTGAACTTTACCTCGCGGAAATTGTTAGATTCGGCCGCGGGAGGAACCTTTATGTCAACTACACTTGGTGCTGCCACGAAGCTTCTCGACGAGATGATGACCAATTATTCCCAATGGCACACCGAACGCGCTCCAACAGGTAGGAAGGTAAACTCTGTCGAGGAGGTTTCCTCCCTAAATGAAAAAGTTGACTTGATCATGTCTCTACTTTCCAAGCAATCTTCTATTGATCCTCATGATGTTCCTTTAAATTCTTTGATTGCTCAAGATCAAGTAGATGCGAACTTTATCTCTAGAAACAATTTCAATAACAATGCTTATAGGAGTAATTTTGGTAGCAACCCTAGACCGTTCCCCTCTAATTCCTATGGGAACAACAATGCTTATCCTAGCACCAAGAACTCCACTTCTTAACTAGAGATTATGCTTAAAGACTTCATCACTACCCAAAAGGCCTTCAATAAGAGTGTAGAAGAAAAACTAGACAAACTAGATAATCTCTCTTCGAAGGTAGACAATTTAGCCCATGAGGTAGAGTTGCTTAAAATTAGAACTTCTCCTCTTGAGGAGAGGAAGACCACTCCTATGAATGCTATTCAAGTGCAAATTAATGAAAACATTAGGATGACGGCTAAACTTAAAGAGAGATGGGCTAGAGAAAAGGAGGAAGAAGATAGAATTAAGAGCCTTCCTACCCACCACACTGTTGCTACTATCCAAGTTGTTGAGGATATCCAAACTCTTAGCACCCAATGCACTCCTAGTCCCATTGGACCTATTAATGGTGATGCTATGACCTCAACCGTAGAAGAAGAAACTCCTATGACCATAGAAGCTACCAAACAATTGAGCCTAAAGGACACCACTACCACTTTACTTGATAGTAGTGACCATGATTTTGATAATTGCACCCTTTCTGAAGTTATTGATTTTCTTCACAAGATGTCTAGAGATCCCCACACTAGCACACTTAATCTTGCCTTCACAGAGCATATCACTAATGCTCTCATCAAAGCTAGGGAGGAGAAGCTTAGGGTAGAAGCCTCCATACCTAGAAAGCTAGAAGATGGTTGGGATCCTATGATTAAAATTAAGTTGAATAACTTCTCTTGCTATGATTTATGTGATGCTGGAGCTAGTACCTCCGTTATGCCCAATAGAATGCATGATATGCTTGAATTGAAACCTTTTGATCCCTGTTCTTTTGGTGTTCGTCTTGTTGATTCTTCCATAAAAAACCTTTGGGGAAGATCGACGATGTTCTTATCATTGTCAATGACAATTATGTTCCCGTTGATTTTATTATTATGGATATTGAATGTGAACCTTCTTGTCCAATTATTTTGGGACGTCCTTTTCTTCGCACCGTTGGTGCTATCATTGACATGAAAGAGGGGAATATAAAATTCCAATTCCCTCTCAAGAAAGGGATGGAACACTTCCCTAGAAAGAAGATTAAGTTGCCTTTTGAGTCCGTTACACGGGCTAGCTATTCTCTCACTCTTGATAAAACTTGATTTTCTCCTTTTGCATCATGCCTAGCTTAAAGGCATAAAAGAAAGCGCTTTTGGGAGGCAGCCCACAACGAATTAGGTTTTATTTTTTTGCTTTTGTTCTGTCTTGATGTTTGTTATTACAGTAGCATCATCATTGTATTTTTTCTTTTCAGCTTTGTGCCAAGTTTAGCCTCCGATTGCAAGAAAGTTCAAAAGTTGTGACGTGATGTCCAGGAAACAGATTCTGTCCTTGGACAGAAAAATTCGAATAAAATCACTAGATCATCTTTTTGATCTGAATTGTTTTGACAGCATGCTCTATACAATTGGCTTTCGAGCGTCTATTCTGAGTTTTTTGATTTGAGTTGCAGAAGTGCCCCGAAAAAATTGTTTACTACCCGCTGGTCTGTTTTTCACAGATTATGTCCTGTTTTGCCTTTTCTTCGTTTTGCAAACCTTGAGCTTGCTTTTTCTTTGAAAAAACCTTTTGGCAATCTTGAGAAACAGTAGCTCTTCAAGATTATCTTTATTTCCAGTAGGGAAAAGTTATTTTATTGTGGGTACTAACCTCGCTAATCAGATTATGATGTGTTATGTATGAAGGGAGTTTTCAAGTGTGCGAGGGAAGATGATAAAAGAAGATTCAGGAGGGTCAAACGCTCAAGCTTGGGGATGCCCTCGTGCACCCCCAAGAAATATTCAAGAAGACTCAAGCGTCTAAGCTTGGGGATGCCCCCATGCATCCCCTTCTCCATCAACAATTATCAGTTCGTCTTTCGTTCCACTATATTTTTATCACTTCATGCGTTATGTGCTATGCTTGGAGCGTCTTGCTCTTAGTTTCCTTTTTAGTTTTCTTTAGCTTTGCTTGCTGTTCATAACAAGTTAGAACCCAGCTTTCTTTGTGTGGGAGAGAAACACGCTCCACTTCAACCTGAGAACACAACATAGGATTTTCATGCTTATCTTTGCTGTGTGTGTTCTTTGTCTTTTCTTAGCTGCTGTCATGTTTAGCTCTTAGTTTCCATGCTTTTCTTTTTAAAGAGCTTTTGTTTAGGGTGTTGTTGAACTCTCTTGAGTGTTCATGTTTATCTTGTTAAGAGAGTTTGCCTGTTGCACTGAGTTGTGTGTCTTAACTTAAAGTAGGTAATTGAGGTTGCTATTTAATTTTAGTAGTAACTTGCAATAGTTTTGAGGTATTGCCATGAGTAATGTCTGAACTTTTGGTGTCAAGAGCTTTAGCCTATTAGTGATAGATGTCGTATTTTGGGCAATCCGTGTTTATTTTCGAAAACCTACAAAATAGTTGTGAACTTTAGCTACTAAGTGGATCACTAATCTTTGGAGGGATCGAATATTAGAGTACACTCACGTACCATGAGCCGAGGATGTGCAAGGATAACCAAACCCCCATACACTCCTCCTCGGGGTACTTGTCTCTTTGTGAACCTCCTAATTAGATTGAGAGTTACCGATAATAAGTGCATGAGTTCTTCGGACTAATGTGAGTATTCGAAAGTTGACACTTCCACCTAGCCATATTTTTCTAGCCTCTTCGGTACCGTGCATTGTCCTTTCTCACCTCGAGAGTTGGCGCATACTTCGCCGGTGCATCCAAATCCTTGGCACGATACGCTCTGTCATCATAAGCCTCATTATATCCTTCCTCAAAACAGCCACCATACCTACCTATCAAGGCATTTCCATAGCCTTTCCGAGATACATTGCCATGCAACATCCATCTTCTCATGACTTGATCTTCATGTCATACATGCTTTTTGCTTGATCGATGAGCCGCATGCTAGTAGGGCCTTGCCCTAATCATTGCTACATGACGCGCTAGTATCATTGCATATCCTGCTACACCGGCAGAGGCATACATTTGCATACATCATGATAGTTTCATTTTCTTTATGTTGAGTACTTTTGTAAAGTGTGAAAGATCTTCTATACTTCTTGTAATTTGTAGAGTGTTGCCCCTAAAGTGAGGAAGAGATCCCAAAGAGGACAAAATCAAAAGATCCCAAAGAGGACAAAATCAAAAGATCCCAAAGAGGACAAATGAGAGTTAAATAGAAAGAGCCATTGAGGCCACAAAAAATAAAAAAAAAAATAAAAAAAAAGAGAAAAATAAATAAAAAGAGAGAAGGGGGCACACTACTATTCCTCTTGAGAGATCCACACTCGTACTCCATCTTATACCTTGTACTCCATAGAGATTATCATTCATGCATATAGCTATGTGGGGACCTTCACACTATAGAACTTGGCTTGTATATTCCAATGATGAGCCTCCTCAAAAGAGCTCTAGGTCTTCTTGAGCAAGCAAGTTGGATGCACCCCCACTAGTTCCATTGGAGAGCTTACCTTAGTTCATATGTGCATCCGTTGCATGGCAATCCCTACTCCTCACATCATATCTATCATTTGGCTTTCTCTCGCCTATGGTTGTCCTCATTGATGTGAGCCTTTCACACCTTTTTTTGTCTTCCCCCTTCATCATTTTTCTCTCTTTGCCATCCTAAGTGTTAACTTTCTTGCTTACGCTCATCCATTGCATGAGTGCTCAAAATATCGAAAGGGAGTGGATCATTTTGACTTGTACCTGGCTGGTGGTCTGGGGATGAGTCAAGATAAGATTCCAAAGAAGACCAAGTGTGAAACTTTAGTAGATTAATGCCTGGATTGCTTTACTTAAAAAGTTCTTATATGGTTGGTAGCATGTCACCACAGAAATTATGCTTGTTATCATTTACCTACTCGAGGACGAGCAGGAATTAAGCTTGGGGATGTTGATACGTCCAAAACGTATCTATAATTTATGCTTGCTCCATGCCTCTTTTGTGTGATATTGCTATGATATTTATGCACTTCCATACACTTTTGATCATATTTGGACTAACCTATTAACTCAGTGCACCACAGTGCCAGTTCCTGTTTTCTGCTGTTTTTCTATTTCAGGTTTCCCCCATACTAAAAGTGCCCCAAAAATTCCGGGAAAAATACAGGAAAAATCAGCGTACAGGAACCTTCGAGAAGAACCAAAGCGGGGCCAGAGGGGAGCCAGGGGTGGCCCAGGCGGCCACCTGGCGCGCCCCCTGGCCGCGCCAGGGGGGCGCCTGGGGCCCCGGCTCCACCTCTGGTGACCCCCCTTCACATATATATTCCTCTCGTCCCGAAACCCTCGAGGACGGAACCATTTTTCGCGATCTCGCCTCTGTTCCGCCGCCGCAGCGCTTCCAAGATCGGGAGCATGAGGAGAACTCTTCCCGGCACCCTGCCGGAGGGGAGAACCACCACCGGGAGCTTCTCCACCACCATGGACGCTTCCCGGATGAGTCGTGAGTAGTCCCCCTTGGACCATGGGTCCATGACCAGTAGCTATGTGATGTTCTCCTCCCCTCTTTGCTCTTCATGGTTTATACCTCGTGAGCTGCCCTACATGATCGAGGCACATATGTAATCTTTCTGCTGTTGCTTAGTTGAGTTTGCTGGGATCTGATGGATTATGAGACTATGTTCAGATTGTGTTTGAGTAATATATTTGATTCACCTCTTTTATATTTATGTTCTTGAGTAATTCTTGCATGTTCTCCGTTGCTGTTTATTGCTTTGGCCGAGTAGTAGGTAGTAACTCCAAGAGGGAGCGTTATGCTTGATTGTGGGTTCATGCCCCCTGATGACTAGCTTGAGTGACAGAAACATGAGTCTAGGGGATGTGCTGTTGCCACAAGGGGGAAAACAACGGTGCTTGTACTTGCGGGTGCAAGGATTGTTTACTTTACGCAAAGTTATTTTAATGCAGTTGTCTGTTGCTTTGAGTTTACACTTTGGGTGGGATTCGCAACTTAATACCAGCGAGATGTTCTGGATAGATATCTCAAGGTGGATGATTAGTAGTAGTTGCAGATGGATTTCGGTCTACTTGCCTTGGCGTACCGCCCATGCTTTTGAGCCTCTACCTTTCTTTGCAGCATAGTTAGCATTGGTTTGCGCACATAATCCTGTCAATTGCCCAGCTGTAATTTGTTTACCTCGCTTCGCTGTTTTATCGTATTTTGGGAGAGAGACATCACTAGTGAACATCATGGGACCCCGGTCCATATTACCACCACTGATCACACCTTCCATTTACTTCCTGTTTCTATTTCCTAGTTGCAGTCATAGCTATCATTATTACCTCTTGTGTTTGATCCTTTGTAAACAACAAGGCCAGAGGGATTGACAACCTCTCTGTACTCGTTGGGAGCAAAGTTATTTGTATCTGTGTGCAGGTCCTGTCAACCGCTAAGTTTCTGGCGCCGTTGACACCTACTTGTTGACCCTCGGAGTCTCACGGGATTCGATCCTTGGTATCTTTGCCAAGGGAAATTTGCTGCTACGCTACATCTCAACCTTCCACTTGGGGTAACCAACGAGGGGCGAGAAGCCATCAGATGCCTAAACAAAAGCTGAAACGGGGGCTTGAGCAATGAGAGCAGTTATTGTGCTTGATACCAGGATGAAACATGGTATACCATTTAGCTCGTGAATTACTTACGAGCCAAGTGTAAAGGATACTTTAAAATCAAGGTTGTATAGAAGAGTCAGGTTTCGATCCCGTGGACCTGTGGGTTATGGGCCCACCATGTGGGTTGAAAGTAGCAAGGGTGGTGACATCTTGCACATCCACGATATCGAGGCATGTGAGTGGATAGCTTGTCAGCTATGTCGGCAACAATGTCGGAACCAAGGATGGGGAACGAACAGAACCATTTTCCCGCTCGTTGAAACGAGGCGGACCAATAGGCAAAGTTCTCGTCCAACGGCAGTACCGGGATGTTATCAACAATAGAATCAAGGTCTTACTAATAGAGTTGTACACCAAGGTGTTTACATAAGCAGAAAATTATTACTGCTTAAATTATATGTAGATCAAAGAAAGGTTAAACAAACAAATGGAAAGGAAAATTGTGATTACACACAATTAATAGTAGTATATGCTTCCCATGGACAAGCAGAACATGGCATACAGGGTAGGAGAGCAAGGACCCAACCATTCAGATAAAGTGGCAAGGATTAATGAAGATGTTACCCATACAACGGTGTCTGGATAACTGACTAAGAAACATTTAGCATTGGGCTTCAAATGCTCTTGTTGAAAATCGGAGTACCGCAGACATGCTTCGAGATAGCATTGGCATGGTCTTGAAGCAAAGGTCGGACTTGGATACACGAAGGATTCATCAGGAACAACTTATAGAATGAGTCTTCTAATTTCCTCCTGGAAGAATGGTTATCCTTGCAAAAGAGATTATAATGATAGGTCCTCCAGCCAGGGGTGTTAGACATGACATCATATTACCGAGTCATCAAAAGAACAATATTATAACTTGTGGAAAGTTTTCCCAGCCATCTTATCTGTCCGAGATTCAGATCCGATTGGTGTCATGATACCTCAAACTCGGGATGTTCGAGAAGAAACGGTGCAACATTAATTGACGAAATGACATTGCAAGATTCTCGGGAAATGAACTATGGGAGTGGGTTCCCGAAACAATAGTTCATCATTAAACCAAGGAAAGGATGAGGAGGTGGCTGATGGACTCAGCGACAATTCATTGAGAATTCCAAATGGATGGATTTCCACAATAATGTGAACAAGAAGAAGACACTTATCAATTCAAATGATATAATGTTGTATCCTCGAGGAAAACATACACCATTAGTCATTAGTTGAAAGGTGTGCCCGAAATATGACCTTAGGCAGCAAGATCAATGTTAGAGTGACGATCCAATAACCAACAGTCTAAGAATGAACTGTCGATCGTTAACTTCAAGGCAATAGGGTTGCTAGAAGTACATAACTCGAGCAGCATCGTTAGCATCTTGGTATCCCGATTAACAACAACACGGGGACCAAGGAAGAATGGCGATGATGAGAAGTATCATCATACCGAGAATTTCTAAGAGGTGGAGCAATCCCCACAACATTCTCGACATAAATGACAGTAATACTACAAGGCAGAACACAACACTAGCTTGAGAGCAAGTTGTATTCATAATGTGGACAAGTCGCGATGAAAGGAAGCCAAGGGTGTTGTCGATGATAATAAAAATCATCGAGAGCAAGGAGGGTATTTCTCATCATGAACATAGTTGACATCTCGGGAGAAGTCACAGTGTTGAAGGTGATCCGACACATTTGCCAGGAAGTTTCAAGAGGATGCAACCCAACAACAATGGCAACAAGCAAGGGAATGACGAAGTGGCAAGCTATAGTATCAATATATAAGATGCAAGCTCGGAACCAACGTTGCCTTTCAAGACAAGCAACATGACGTTGAAAGCTCGATGTAAGTCGTGCTCACACACTGAAGAATTCGTGCACCATAGAAGGATGAGGTAGCACAGTCAAAGATAGCAAGACCAGGATGCAGCCGATAGTATAGGAATGACCAGATTGAGTTCAAAATTTCCCAGTAAAATACTAGGGGTATTTGATTTGTAGTGCGGAATAATTTCACTAGTCAATGTCCTCGGTTGACAACAACCCAGAACCCGTAGAGTGATTACGACAAGGAAAGACATTACTTCAACAAAGTTAGTAAGGTGTGGAGCAAAGGCAAGACATCTCTGAGATACCAGGGGGTAATACTCGAAGGTAGAACATGATAGAAGTAGAACCCGGTCATTGACCTATGACAGTAGATACTTCAACCCTGCCAAAAATAGACGAGGCACTGGAATGAATTCCCGGCAAAAATATTAGACCAGGAAATCATGGTCGGAACCATAACTGTAAGGAATCAATCCAAGAATACCGAAAGAATCATACAACTGGATAATCATTTTGCAAGAAGCTTCCGAGACGGTCTACATCATTTTCATGGGCATGAACACAAAGTTCAAGGTCGACTCCCACTTCTTTAATGCATATCATTTCATTCACCTCTCGCTTTGATAAAACTATAGTGTTGGAATTTTATCTGGTAGAACACCGGAAGAGTATGACTTGTGAAAACTTTCAGGTTCTCACGGATTAGGGGAAGGCATAGGTTCAACCCATCGGGCATCTTAGTAACATATACCACAAGTTTCAAAAGTAAATATCATCAGCTCAAAAGTAGAGCATGTTTGTCAAAGTAGAGGATACAATTTACCAATGGCATTTTGTATCAGGGGAAGAACTCACAAGGTGATTGAATATGAATGACAATGTCGGATAACGATCCAACAATGGATCGGGCGATCCACAACGGAGCTGATGTGAGTATTGGTGCTCACTCAGAGGAAGAAAGAATGCAGAGGCATCAGATTCAAGAATCACCTGATTAGCCTGATGCTTAAATAGAAAGAAATTATGGTTTGCAAAACGAAGGATCAGAAGAAGACGCTCTGATCAAGGATGGATAAGTGGAAAACACTTAGTTGGAAAATCAATAAGGGTTTGAATTGTCGAGAACCAACCCATGTCCGGAATGACGTCTGAGCCGGAAAGATAATTTTAAAAAGGATAACCTGATGACTATGTGCATACGCACACATTGAATCAATAGGCTCAAAATGGCTAAGACAAGGGATGTTAACGAAGACTAGTAGTCATATGGAATTAACCATAATGCAAGCAGGCAAGAATTTCAAGAGTAGCAGGTTGCCGAGGATTTTCGAATGATCGAAAAAGTATTCCGGAGAATTTTTTGAGACACATGAACAATTTAGAAGAACGGATCCTCGATAAATGTGAGGAATTAACCGTAAGGGTTTGCATTTGAAATAAAACTGTAAGACAATAAACTCAAAGGATTCTCGAGACAACGGAGAATATTTCGAGGCATCTTGTAATAACAAGAGCGACGAGGAATGATCATGAGAATGACAAGTGCATGCAGATATCCATAGGGATATATTAGTGGCAGCGAATTGCAAAGGCGATGAGCACAAGGGTCTCGGGAAAATATTGAGGGATATCCTCAGAATCTTCTGACGAAGCAGGTGATCTTCCGTAACGAGGGCTCTCCTGGAGAAATAGTTGCGAGAACCTAGAGTCAGAGTTAACAAAATCTTTTAACCTGAATAGAAGAGAGATCAGAGTCCCAGAGTAAAGGCAAGGAATAAAAGATCCTAATACCACCCAATGGCGACGTGGGCCCGTAAGCCACACAACCATGTTAGTAAAAGTTTTTCAATGACTAGACTCAACTTCGGCCAAGGAGTTGGAAAGGGGGATTCCTACAGTCAGTCGGCTCAGATACCAACTTGTGACGCCCTCGATTTGACCGTACATTAATCATGCACACAAATGTCTACGACCAAGATCAGGGACTCACTGGAAGATATCACAACACAACTCTAGACACAAATTAAAAAAATACAAGCTTTATATTACAAGCCAGGGGCCTCGAGGGCTCGAATACATAAGCTAGAAAGCACAAGAGTCAGCGGAAGCAATAATATCTGAGTACAGACATAAGTTAAACAAGTTTGCCTTAAGAAGGCTAGCACAAATATAGCAACGATCCAAAGGCAAGGCCTCCTGCCTAGGACCTCCTAACTACTCCTCGAAGCCGAACTCCACGTAGAAACATCCTCGGGATCTTCTGGGTCCTGGACTCCACCATCTGGTTGCATCAACCGGGAAGAAAGGGGAAAGGGGGGAAGAGGGGAAACAAAGCAACCGTGAGTACTCATCCAAAGTACTCGCAAGCAAGGATCTACACTACATATGCAATGATATATGTGTAAAGGGGCAATATCTGTGGGCTAAACTACAAAATGCCAGAATAAGAGGGGGATAGCTAATCCAATCGAAGACTACACTTCTGACTGTTGGGGAACGTAGTATTTTAAAATTTTCCTACGATCACGCAAGATCTATCTACCAGATGCATAGCAACGAGAGGGGAGAGTGTGTCTACGTACCCTCGTAGACCGGGAGCGGAAGCGTCAAGTGACGCGGTTGATGTTGTCGAACTTCTTCGCGATCCAACCGATCAAGCACCGAACGTACGGCACCTCCGCGTTCAGCACACGTTCATCTTGATGACGTCCCACGAGCTCTTGATCCAGTTGAGCTTCACGGGAGAGTTTCGTCAGCACGACGGCGTGGTGACGGATATGATGTGATCACCGGCGCAGGGCTTCTCCTAAGCTCCGCGACGGTACGACCGAGGTGTGATTCTGTGGAGGGGGGCACCGCACACGGCTAAAACAAATCAACTTGTGTGTCTTTGGGTGCCCCCCTGCCCCCGTATATAAAGGAGCAAGGGAGGAGGGGCCGGCCACCTCCTATGGTGCGGCTAGGGAGGGGACTCCTACTAGGAATAGGATTGCAATCCTATTCCTAGTAGGATTCACCGGAAGGAAGAAGGGGGAAAGGATTAGGAGAGGTGGCGCCCCCCCAATCCTAGTCCAACTAGGATTGCTAGGTGGGGGCGCCGGCCAGCCCTATTGGGCTGCCTCTCTCTCACCCTTTAGGCCCACTATGGACCATTCCCTCTCGTAGGGGGTTCCGGTAACCCCCTCCGGCATTCCCGATAAATCCGAAACTTTTCCGGTATACTTCCGGTGTCCGAATATAGCCGTCCAATATATCAATCTTTATGTCTCGGACATTCCGAGACTCCTCTTCATGTCCGTGATCTCATCCGGGACTCCGAACTACCTTCGGTACATCAATACTCAAAAACTCATAATACCGATCGTCATCAAACGTTAAGCGTGCGGACCCTACGGGTTCGAGAACTATGTAGACATGACCGAGACTCATCTCTGGTCAATAACCAATAGCGGAACCTGGATGTTCATATTGGCTCCTACATATTCTACGAAGATCTTTTATCGGTCAGAACCGCATAACAACATACGTTGTTCCTTTTGTCAAACGGTATGTTACTTGCCCGAGATTCGATCGTCGGTATCTTTATACCTAGTTCAATCTCATTGCCGGCAAGTCTCTTTACTCGTTCCGTAACACATCATCTCGTGACTAACTCATTAGTCTTTTGCTTGCAAGGCTTATTATGATGTGTGTTACCGAGAGGGCCCAGAGATACCTCTCCGACACTCGGAGTGACAAATCCCAATCTTGATCTATGCCAACACCACGAATACTTTCGGAGACACCTGTAGAGCATCTTTATGATCACCCAGTTACGTTGTGACGTTTGATAGCACACAAGGTGTTCCTACGGTATTCGGGAGTTGCATAATCTCATAGTCATAGGAACATGTATAAGTCATGAAGAAAGCAATAGCAGTTAAACTAAACGATCATAGTGCTATGCTAACGGATGGGTCTTGTCCATCACATCATTCTCCTAATGATGTGATCCCGTTTGATCAAATGACAACTCATGTCTATGGCTAGGAAACATAACTATCTTTGATCAATGAGCTAGTCTAGTAGAGGCATACTAGGGACATACTGTTTTGTCTATGTATCCACACATGTACTAAGTTTCCGGTTAATACAATTCTAGCATGAATAAAAGACATTTATCATGATATAATGAAATACAAATAACATCTTTATTATTGCCTCTAGGGCATATTTCCTTCAGTCTCCCACTTGAACTAGAGTCAATAATCTAGATTACAAAGTGATGATCCTCACACCCATGGAGTCTTGGTGCTGATCATGTTTTGCCCGTGGAAGAGGCTTAGTCAACGGGTCTGCAACATTCAGATCCGTATGTATTTTGCAAATCTCTATGTCTCCCTCCTTGACTAGATCGCGGATGGAATTGAAGCGTCTTTTGATGTGCTTTGTTCTCTTGTGAAACCTGGATTCCTTCGCTAAGGCTATGGCTCCAGTGTTGTCACAAAAGATTTTCATTGGACCCGATGCACTAGGTATTACACCTAGATCGGATATGAACTCCTTCATCCAGACTCCTTCATTTGCTGCTTCCGAAGCAGCTATGTATTCCGCTTCACACGTAGATCCCGCCACGACGCTCTGCTTGGAACTGCACCAACTGACAGCTCCACCGTTCAATAAAAATACATATCCGGTTTGTGACTTTGAGTCATCCGGATCAGTGTCAAAGCTAGAATCGACGTAACCGTTTACGACGAGCTCTTTGTCACCTCCATACACGAGAAACATATCCTTTGTTCTTTTTAGATACTTTAGGATGTTTTTGACCGCTGTCCAGTGATCCACTCCTGGATTACTTTGGTACCTCCCTGCTAGACTTATAGCAAGGCACACATCAGTTCTGGTACACAGCATTGCATACATGATAGATCCTATGGCTGAGGCATAGGGAATGACTTTCATTTTCTCTCTATCTTCTGCAGTGGTCGGGCATTGAGTCTTACTCAACTTCACACCTTGTAATACAGGCAAGAACCCTTTCTTTGACTGATCCATTTTGAACTTCTTCAAAATCTTATCAAGGTATGTGCTTTGTGAAAGTCCAATTAAGCGTCTTGATCTATCTCTATAGATCTTGATGCCTAATATATAAGCAGCTTCACCGAGGTCTTTCATTGAAAAACTCTTATTCAAGTATCCTTTTATGCTATCCAGAAATTCTATATCATTTCCAATCAACAATATGTCATCCACATATAATATTAGAAATGCTACAGAGCTCCCACTCACTTTCTTGTAAATATAGGCTTCTCCAAAAGTCTGTATAAAACCATATGCTTTGATCACCTCATCAAAGCGTATATTCCAACTCCGAGATGCTTGCACCAGTCCATAGATGGATCGCTGGAGTTTGCATACTTTGTTAGCACCTTTTGGATCGACAAAACCTTCTGGTTGCATCATATACAACTCTTCTTTGAGATATCCATTCAGGAATGCAGTTTTGACATCCATTTGCCAGATTTCATAATCATAAAATGCGGCAATTGCTAACATGATTCGGACAGACTTAAGCATCGCTACAGGTGAGAAAGTCTCATCGTAGTCAACTCCTCGAACTTGTCGAAACCCTTTCGCAACAAGTCGAGCTTTGTAAACAGTAACATTACCGTCTGCGTCGGTCTTCCTCTTGAAGATCCATTTATTTTCGATGGCCTGCCGATCATCGGGCAAGTCAACCAAAGTCCACACTTTGTTCTCATACATGGATCCCATCTCAGATTTCATGGCCTCAAGCCATTTTGCGGAATCTGGGCTCATCATCGCTTCCTCATAGTTCGTAGGTTCATCATGGTCTAGTAACATGATTTCCAGAACTGGGTTGCCGTACCACTCTGGTGCGGAACGTACTCTGGTTGATCTACGACGTTCAGCAGAAACTTGATCTGAAGTTTCATGATCATCATCATTAGCTTCCTCACTGATTGGTGTAGGAATCACTGGAACAATTTTCTGTGATGTACTACTTTCCAATCCGGGAGAAGGTACAATTACCTCGTCAAGTTCTACTTTCCTCCCACTCATTTCTTTCGAGAGAAACTCCTTCTCTAGAAAGGATCCATTCTTAACAACGAATATCTTGCCTTCGGATCTGTGATAGAAGGTGTACCCAACAGTCTCTTTTGGGTATCCTATGAAGACACATTTCTCCGACTTGGGTTCGAGCTTATCAGGTTGAAGCTTTTTCACATAACCATCGCAGCCCCAAACTTTAAGAAACGACAACTTTGGTTTCTTGCTAAACCATAGTTCATAAGGTGTCGTATCAACGGATTTAGATGGTGCCCTATTTAACGTGAATGCAGCTGTCTCTAAAGCATAACCCCAAAACGATAGTGGTAAATCGGTAAGAGACATCATAGATCGTACCATATCCAATAAAGTACGGTTACGATGTTCAGACACACCATTACGCTGTGGTGTTCCGGGTGGCGTGAGTTGTGAAACTATTCCACATTGTTTCAAATGAAGACCAAACTCGTAACTCAAATATTCTCCACCACGATCAGATCGTAGAAACTTTATTTTCTTGTTACGATGATTCTCTACTTCACTCTGAAATTCTTTGAAATTTTCAAATGTTTCAGACTTGTGCTTCATTAAGTAGATATACCCATATCTGCTCAAATCATCAGTGAAGGTCAGAAAATAACGATACCCGCCGCGAGCTTCAACACTCATTGGCCCACATACATCAGTATGTATGATTTCCAACAAATCTGTTGCTCGCTCCATAGTTCCGGAGAACGGAGTTTTAGTCATCTTGCCCATGAGGCATGGTTCGCAAGCACCAAGTGATTCATAATCAAGTGATTCCAAAAGTCCATCACTATGGAGTTTCTTCATGCGTTTTACACCAATATGACCTAACCGGCAGTGCCACAAATAAGTTGCACTATCATTATTAACCTTGTATCTTTTGGTTTCAATATTATGAATGTGTGTATCACTACAATCAAGATCCAATAAGAATAGACCACTCTTTGAGGGTGCATGACCATAAAAGATATTATTCATAAAAATAGAACAACCATTATTCTCTGATTTAAATGAATAACCGTCTCGCAACAAACAAGATCCAGATATAATGTTCATGCTCAACGCTGGCACCAAATAACAATTATTTAGGTCTAATACTAATCCCGAAGGTAGATGTAGAGGTAGCGTGCCGACGGCGATCACATCGACTTTGGAACCATTTCCCACGCGCATCGTCACCTCGTCCTTAGCCAATCTTCGTTTAATCCGTAGTCCCTGTTTCGAGTTACAAATATTAGCAACCGAACCGGTATCAAATACCCAGGTACTACTACGAGCATTAGTAAGGTACACATCAATAACATGTATATCACATATACCTTTGTTCACCTTGCCATCCTTCTTATCCGCCAAATACTTGGGGCAGTTCCGCTTCCAGTGTCCAGTCCCCTTGCAGTAGAAGCACTCAGTTTCAGGCTTGGCTCCAGACTTGGGTTTCTTCGTGGGAGTAGCAACTGTCTTGCTATTCTTCTTGAAGTTCCCCTTCTTTCCCTTGCCCTTTTTCTTGAAACTAGTGGTCTTGTTAATCATCAACACTTGATGCTCCTTCTTGATTTCTACCTCCGCAGCCTTGAGCATAGCGAAGAGCTCGGGAATTTGTCTTTTGCATCCCTTGCATATTATAGTTCATCACAAAGCCTTTATAGCTTGGTGGCAGTGATTGAAGAACTCTATCAATAACACTATCCTCGTCAACTTTGCAACCAAGTTGAGTCATATGATTGTAGTACCCAGACATTCTGAGCAAGTGTTCACTGATAGAACTATTCTCCTCCATCTTGCAGCTGTAGAACTTATTGGAAATCTCATATTTCTCAATTTGGGCATTTGCTTGAAATATTAACTTCAACTCCTGGAACATCTCATATGGTCCATGACGTTCAAAACGTCGTTGAAGTCCCGGTTCTAAGCCATAAAGCATGGCACACTGAACTATCGTGTAGTCATCAGACCGCGATTGCCAGACGTTCAAAGCGTCTACATTAGCGGGAGGGGGCTTGTCACCTAGCGGTGCTTCAAGGACATAATTCTTCTGTGCAGCAATGAGTATAATCCTCAAGTTACGGACCCAGTCCGTGTAATTGCTACCATCATCTTTCAACTTAGCTTTCTCTAGGAATGCATTAAAATTCAAAGGAACGGTAGCACGGGCCATTGATCTACAACAACATAGATATGCAAAAACTATCAGGACTAAGTTCATGATAAATTAAAGTTCAATTTAATCATATTAATTTAAAGAACTCCCACTTAGATAGACATCCCTCCGGTCATCTAAATGATCACGTGATCCAAATCAACTAAACCATGTCCGATCATCACGTGAGATGGAGTAGTTTCAATGGTAAACATCTTATGTTGATCATATCTACTATATGATTCACGCTCGACCTTTCGGTCTCCAGTGTTCCGAGGCCATATCTGCATATGCTAGGCTCGTCAAGTTTAACCCGAGTATTCTGCGTGTGCAAAACTGGCTTACACCCGTTGTATTTGAACGTAGAGCTTATCACACCCGATCATCACGTGGTGTCTCGGCACGACGAACTTTCGCAACGGTGCATACTCAGGGAGAACACTTATACTTTGAAATTTAGTAAGGGATCATCTTATAATGCTACCGTCGTTCTAAGCAGAATAAGAAGCATAATAAGATAAACATCACATGCAATCAAAAATATGTGACATGATATGGCCATCATCATCTTGTGCTTTTGATCTCCATCTCCAAAGCACCTTCATGATCACCTTCGTCACCGGCGCGACACCTTGATCTCCATCGTAGCATCGTTGTCGTCTCGCCAACTATTGCTTCTACGACTATCGCTACCGCTTAGTGATAAAGTAAAGCAATTACATGGCGATTGCATTTCATACAATAAAGCGACAACCATATGGCTCCTGCCAGTTGCCGATAACATTACAAAACATGATCATCTCATACAAAACCGTATAACTCATCATGTCTTGACCATATCACATCACAACATGCCCTGCAAAAACAAGTTAGACGTCCTCTACTTTGTTGTTGCAAGTTTTACGTGGCTGCTACGGGCTTAGCAAGAACCGTTCTTACGTACGCATACAAAACCACAACGATGTTTCGTCAAGTATGTGCTGTTTTAACCTTCACAAGGACCGGGCGTAGCCACACTTGATTCAGCTAAAGTGAGAGAGACAGACACCCGCCAGTCACCTTTAAGCAATGAGTGCTCGTAACGGTGAAACCAGTCTCGCGTAAGCGTACGCGTAATGTCGGTCCGGGCCGCTTCATCTCACAATACCGCCGAAGCAAAGTATGACATGCTGGTAAGCAGTATGACTAGTATCGTCCACAATCTCATTGTGTTCTACTCGTGCATATCATCTACGCATAAACCTGGCTCTGATACCACTGTTGGGGAACGTAGTATTTTCAAAATTTTCCTACGATCACGCAAGATCTATCTACTAGATGCATAGCAACGAGAGGGGAGAGTGTATCTACGTACCCTTGTAGACCGAAAGCGGAAGCGTTTATCAACGCGGTTGATGTAGTCGTGCACCTTCACGATCCGTCCCGATCTAGTACCGAACGTACGGCACCTCCGCGTTCAGCACACGTTCAGCTCGATGACGTCCTCGCCTTCTTGATCCAGCAAGACGGGCGAAGTAGTAGATGAGTTCCGGCAGCACGACGGCGTGGTGACGGTTGTTGATGAAGAACAATCTCTGCAGGGCTTCGCCAAGCACTACAGAAACTAGACGGAGGATAAACTAGAGGGTCGGGGTAGCCGGCACACGGCTTGGTGTATCTTGATGTGTCTTGGGTGCTAGCCCTACCCCTCTATTTATATGTTGAGCCCTGGGGTCGAAACTTGGAGCAAAAGCCTCCTCAAAGTCGGTTTTGCCCGAAAGGAAAGAGTCCCACTCGGACTCCAGGGCTAGACGCCAGGGTTCCCGGCGTCTACCCCCTAGACGCCAGGGTTCCTGGCGTCTAGCCTCTGGTCTCCGCAAAACTTCCTTTTGCACTTTCCTAAAGCCTCGTGGGCTTTCCCCTTTGGCCCAAATAAAGTGTTCTCGTACCCAAACACTTCGGGAAACATCCGGAACCTCTTCCGGTGAATTCCGGAACCCTTCCGGAGGTCAAACACTATTATCTCATATATTAATCTTTATCTCCGGACCATTCCAGAGTTCCTCGTCATGTCCGTGATCACATCCGGGACTCCGAACAACATTCGGTCATCAACATTCATAACTCATTAAATACTATATCGTCAACGAAACGTTAAGCGTGCGGACCCTACGGGTTCGAGAACTATGTAGACATGACCGAGACACCTCTCCGGTCAATAACTAATAGCGGAACCTGGATGCCCATATTGGCTCCTACATATTCTACGAAGATCTTTATCGGTTGAACCGCATAACAACATACGTTGTTCCCTTTGTCATCGGTATGTTACTTGCCCGAGATTCGATCGTCGGTATCTCAATACCTAGTTCAATCTCGTTACCGGCAAGTCTCTTTACTCGTTCCGTAATACATCATCTCGTGACTAACTCATTAGTCATTTGCTTGCAAGGCTTATTATGATGTGCATTACCGAGAGGGCCCAGAGATACCTCTCCGACACTCGGAGTGACAAATCCTAATCTTGATCTATGCCAACACCACGAATACTTTCGGAGACACCTGTAGAGCATCTTTATGATCACCCAGTTACGTTGTGACGTTTGATAGCACACAAGGTGTTCCTACTGTATTCGGGAGTTGCATAATCTCATAGTCATAGGAACATGTATAAGTCATGAAGAAAGCAATAGCAGTAAAACTAAACGATCATAGTGCTATGCTAACGGATGGGTCTAGTCCATCACATCATTCTCCTAATGATGTGATCCCATTGATCAAACGACAACTCATGTCTATGGTTAGGAAACATAACCATCTTTGATCAATGAGCTAGTCTAGTAGAGGCATACTAGGGACACTCTGTTTTGTCTATGTATTCACACATGTACTAAGTTTCCAGTTAATACAATTCTAGCATGAATAAAAGACATTTATCATGATATAAGGAAATATAAATAACAACTTTATTATTGCCTCTAGGGCATATTTCCTTCAGAGCTCGTGGGACGTCATCAAGCTGAACGTGTGCTGAACGCGGAGGTGTCGTACGTTCGGTGCTTGATCGGTTGAATCGCGAAGAAGTTCGACTACATCAACCGCGTCACTTGACGCTTCCGCTTCCGGTCTACGAGGGTACGTAGACACACTCTTCCCTCTCGTTGCTATGCATCTGGTAGATAGATCTTGCGTGATCGTAGGAAAATTTTAAAATACTACGTTCCCCAACAGTGGTATCAGAGCCAGGTCTATGCGTAGATGATATGCACGAGTAGAACACAATGAGTTGTGGGCGATACTAGTCATACTGCTTACCAGCATGTCATACTTTGCTTCGGCGGTATTGTGAGATGAAGCGGCCCGGACCGACATTACGCGTACGCTTACGCGAGACTGGTTTCACCGTTACGAGCACTCGTTGCTTAAAGGTGACTGGCGGGTGTCTGTCTCTCTCACTTTAGCTGAATCAAGTGTGGCTACGCCCGGTCCTTGTGAAGGTTAAAACAGCACATACTTGACGAAACATCGTTGTGGTTTTGTATGCGTAGGTAAGAACGGTTATTGCTAAGCCCGTAGCAGCCACGTAAAACTTGCAACAACAAAGTAGAGGACGTCTAACTTGTTTTTGCAGGGCATGTTGTGATGTGATATGGTCAAGACATGATGAGTTATACGGTTTTGTATGAGATGATCATGTTTTGTAATGTTATCGGCAACTGGCAGGAGCCATATGGTTGTCGCTTTATTGTATGAAATGCAATCGCCATGTAATTGCTTTACTTTATCACTAAGCGGTAGCGATAGTCGTAGAAGCAATAGTTGGCGAGACGACAACGATGCTACGATGGAGATCAAGGTGTCGCGCCGGTGACGAAGGTGATCATGACGGTGCTTTGGAGATGGAGATCAAAAGCACAGGATGATGATGGCCATATCATGTCACATATTTTGATTGCATGTGATGTTTATCTTATTATGCTTCTTATTTTGCTTAGAACGACGGTAGCATTATAAGATGATCCCTTACTAAATTTCAAGGTATAAGTGTTCTCCCTGAGTATGCACCGTTGCGAAAGTTCGTCGTGCCGAGACACCACGTGATGATCGGGTGTGATAAGCTCTACGTTCAAATACAACGGGTGTAAGCCAGTTTTGCACACGCAGAATACTCGGGTTAAACTTGACGAGCCTAGCATATACAGATATGGCCTCAGAACACTGGAGACCGAAAGGTCGAGCGTGAATCATATAGTAGATATGATCAACATAAGATGTTCACCATTGAAAACTACTCCATCTCACGTGATGATCGGACATGGTTTAGTTGATTTGGATCACGTGATCATTTAGATGACCAGAGGGATGTCTATCTAAGTGGGAGTTCTTTGAATTAATATGATTAAACTGAACTTTAATTTATCATGAACTTAGTCCTGATAGTTTTTTGCATATCTATGTCATTGTAAGATCAATGGCCCGTGCTACCGTTCCTTTGAATTTTAATGCATTCCTAGAGAAAGCTAAGTTGAAAGATGATGGTAGCAATTACACGGACTGGGTCCGTAACCTGAGGATTATCCTCATTGCTGCACAGAAGAATTATGTCCTTGAAGCACCGCTAGGTGACAAGCCCCCTTCCGCTGATGCAGACGTTGTGAACGTCTGGCAGTCGCGGTCTGATGACTACACGATAATTCAGTGTGCCATGCTTTACGGCTTAGAACGGGGACTTCAACGACGTTTTGAACGTCATGGAGCATATGAGATGTTCCAGGAGTTGAAGTTAATATTTCAAGCAAATGCCCGGATTGAGAAATATAAGATTTCCAATAAGTTCTACAGCTGCAAGATGGAGGAGAATAGTTCTATCAGTGAACACTTGCTCACAATGTATGGGCACTACAATCATATGACTCAACTTGGTTGCCAAGTTGATGAGAATAGTGTTATTGATAGAATTCTTCAATCGCTACCACCAAGCTATAATGGCTTCGTGATGAACTATAATATGCAAGGGATACAAAAGACAATTCCCGAGCTCTTCGCTATGCTCACAGCTGCGGAGGTAGAAATCAAAAAGGAGCATCAAAAGTTGATGGTTAACAATACCACTAGTTTCAAAAAAAAAGGGCAAGGAAGGGATTTTCAAGGAGAATAGCAAGATTGTTGCTGTTCTCGCAGAAAGCCTCAATTATGGAACCAAGCCTGGAACTAAGTGCTTCTACTGCGAGGGGACTGGACACTGGAAGCGGAACTGCCCCAAGTATTTGGCGGATAAGATGGATGGCAAGATGAACAAAGGTATATATGATATACATGTTATTGATGTGTACCTTACTAATGCTCGTAGTAGTACCTGGGTATTTGATACCGGTTCGGTTGCTAATATTTGTAACTCGAAACAGGGACTACGGATTAAACGAAGATTAGCTAAGGACGAGGTGACGATGCGCGTAGGAAACGGTTCCAAAGTCGATGTGATCGCCGTCGGCACGCTACCTCTACATCTACCTTCGGGATTAGTTTTAGACCTAAATAATTGTTATTTGGTGCCAGCGTTGAGCATGAACATTATATCTGGATCTTGTTTATTGCGAGACGGTTATTCATTTAAATCAGAGAATAATGGTTGTTCCATTTTTATGAATAATATCTTTTATGGTCATGCACCCTTAAAAAGTGGTCTATTCTTACTGGATCTTGATTGTAGTGATACACATATTCATAATATTGAAACCAAAAGATGCAAGGTTAATAATGATAGTGCAACTTATTTGTGGCACTGCCGTTTGGGTCATATTGGTGTAAAACGCATGAAGAAACTCCATAAAGATGGACTTTTGGAATCACTTGATTATGAATCACTTGGTGCTTGCGAACCATGCCTCATGGGCAAGATGACTAAAACTCCGTTCTCCGGAACTATGGAGCAAGCAACAGATTTGTTGGAAATCATACATACTGATGTATGTGGACCAATGAGCGTTGATGCTCGCGGCGGGTATCGTTATTTTCTGACCTTCACTGATGATTTGAGCAGATATGGGTATATCTACTTAATGAAACACAAGTCTGAAACATTTGAAAAGTTCAAAGAATTTCAGAGTGAAGTAGAGAATCATCGTAACAAGAAAATAAAATTCCTACGATCTGATCGTGGAGGAGAATATTTGAGTTACGAGTTTGGTCTTCATTTAAAACAATGTGGAATAGTTTCACAACTCACGCCACCTGGAACACCACAACGTAATGGTGTGTCCGAACGTCGTAACCGTACTTTATTAGATATGGTGCGATCTATGATGTCTCTTACCGATTTACCACTATCGTTTTGGGGTTATGCTTTAGAGACAGCTGCATTCACGTTAAATAGGGCACCATCTAAATCCGTTGATACGACGCCTTATGAACTGTGGTTTGGCAAGAAACCAAAGTTGTCGTTTCTTAAAATTTGGGGCTGCGATGCTTATGTGAAAACACTTCAACCTGATAAGCTCGATCCCAAGTCGGAAAAATGTGTCTTCATAGGATACCCAAAAGAAACTGTTGGGTACACCTTCTATCACAGATCCGAAGGCAAAATATTCGTTGCTAAGAACGGATCCTTTCTAGAAAAAGAGTTTCTCTCGAAAGAAGTGAGTGGGAGGAAAGTAGAACTTGATGAGGTAATTTTACCTTCTCCCATATTGGAAAGTAGTACATCACAGGAAATTGTTCCAGTGATTCCTACACCAATTAGTGAGGAAGTTGATGATAATGATCATGAAACTTCGGATCAAGTTTCTACTGAACGTCATAGATCAACCAGAGTACGTTCCGCACCAGAGTGGTACGGCAACCCAGTTCTGGAAATCATGTTACTAGACCATGATGAACCTACAAACTATGAGGAAGCGATGATGAGCCCAGATTCCGCAAAATGGCTTGAAGCCATGAAATCTGAGATGGGATCCATGTATGAGAACAAAGTATGGACTTTGGTTGACTTGCCCGATGATCGGCAGGCCATCGAAAATAAATGGATCTTCAAGAGGAAGACCGACGCAGACGGTAATGTTACTGTTTACAAAGCTCGACTTGTTGCGAAAGGTTTTCGACAAGTTCAAGGAGTTGACTACGATGAGACTTTCTCACCTGTAGCGATGCTTAAGTCTGTCCGAATCATGTTAGCAATTGCCGCATTTTATGATTATGAAATCTGGCAAATGGATGTCAAAACTGCATTCCTGAATGGATATCTCAAAGAAGAGTTGTATATGATGCAACCAGAAGGTTTTGTCGATCCAAAAGGTGCTAACAAAGTATGCAAGCTCCAGCGATCCATCTATGGACTGGTGCAAGCATCTCGGAGTTGGAATATACGCTTTGATGAGGTGATCAAAGCATATGGTTTTATACAGACTTTTGGAGAAGCCTGTATTTACAAGAAAGTGAGTGGGAGCTCTGTAGCATTTCTAATATTATATGTTGATGACATATTGTTGATTGGAAATGATATAGAATTTCTGGATAGCATAAAAGGATACTTGAATAAAAGTTTTTCAATGAAAGACCTCGGTGAAGCTGCTTATATATTAGGCATCAAGATCTATAGAGATAGATCAAGACGCTTAATTGGACTTTCACAAAGCACATACCTTGATAAGATTTTGAAGAAGTTCAAAATGGATCAGTCAAAGAAAGGGTTCTTGCCTGTATTACAAGGTATGAAGTTGAGTAAGACTCAATGCCCGACCACTGCAGAAGATAGAGAGAAAATGAAAGTCATTCCCTATGCCTCAGCCATAGGATCTATCATGTATGCAATGCTGTGTACCAGACCTGATGTGTGCCTTGCTATAAGTCTAGCAGGGAGGTACCAAAGTAATCCAGGAGTGGATCACTGGACAACGGTCAAGAACATCCTAAAGTATCTGAAAAGGACAAAGGATATGTTTCTCGTGTATGGAGGTGACAAAGAGCTCGTCGTAAACGGTTACGTCGATTCTAGCTTTGACACTGATCCGGATGACTCTAAGTCACAAACCGGATATGTATTTTTATTGAACGGTGGAGCTGTCAGTTGGTGCAGTTCCAAGCAGAGCGTCGTGGCGGGATCTACGTGTGAAGCGGAATACATAGCTGCTTCGGAAGCAGCGAATGAAGGAGTCTGGATGAAGGAGTTCATATCCGATCTAGGTGTAATACCTAGTGCATCGGGTCCAATGAAAATCTTTTGTGACAACACTAGAGCCATAGCCTTGGCGAAGGAATCCAGGTTTCACAAGAGAACAAAGCACATCAAAAGACGCTTCAATTCCATCCGCGATCTAGTCAAGGAGGGAGACATAGAGATTTGCAAAATACATACGGATCTGAATGTTGCAGACCCGTTGACTAAGCCTCTTCCACGGGCAAAACATGATCAGCACCAAGACTCCATGGGTGTGAGGATCATCACTTTGTAATCTAGATTATTGACTCTAGTTCAAGTGGGAGACTGAAGGAAATATGCCCTAGAGGCAATAATAAAGATGTTATTTGTATTTCATTATATCATGATAAATGTCTTTTATTCATGCTAGAATTGTATTAACCGGAAACTTAGTACATGTGTGGATACATAGACAAAACAGTATGTCCCTAGTATGCCTCTACTAGACTAGCTCATTGATCAAAGATAGTTATGTTTCCTAGCCATAGACATGAGTTGTCATTTGATCAAACGGGATCACATCATTAGGAGAATGATGTGATGGACAAGACCCATCCGTTAGCATAGCACTATGATCGTTTAGTTTAACTGCTATTGCTTTCTTCATGACTTATACATGTTCCTATGACTATGAGATTATGCAACTCCCGAATACCGTAGGAACACCTTGTGTGCTATCAAACGTCACAACGTAACTGGGTGATCATAAAGATGCTCTACAGGTGTCTCCGAAAGTATTCGTGGTGTTGGCATAGATCAAGATTGGGATTTGTCACTCCGAGTGTCGGAGAGGTATCTCTGGGCCCTCTCGGTAACACACATCATAATAAGCCTTGCAAGCAAAAGACTAATGAGTTAGTCACGAGATGATGTGTTACGGAACGAGTAAAGAGACTTGCCGGCAATGAGATTGAACTAGGTATAAAGATACCGACGATCGAATCTCGGGCAAGTAACATACCGTTTGACAAAAGGAACAACGTATGTTGTTATGCGGTTCTGACCGATAAAAGATCTTCGTAGAATATGTAGGAGCCAATATGAACATCCAGGTTCCGCTATTGGTTATTGACCAGAGATGAGTCTCGGTCATGTCTACATAGTTCTCGAACCCGTAGGGTCCGCACGCTTAACGTTTGATGACGATCGGTATTATGAGTTTTTGAGTATTGATGTACCGAAGGTAGTTCGGAGTCCCGGATGAGATCACGGACATGAAGAGGAGTCTCGGAATGTCCGAGACATAAAGATTGATATATTGGACGGCTATATTCGGACACCGGAAGTATACCGGAAAAGTTTCGGATTTATCGGGAATGCCGGAGGGGGTTACCGGAACCCCCTACGAGAGGGAATGGTCCATAGTGGGCCTAAAGGGTGAGAGAGAGGCAGCCCAATAGGGCTGGCCGGCGCCCCCACCTAGCAATCCTAGTTGGACTAGGATTGGGGGGGCGCCACCTCTCCTAATCCTTTCCCCCTTCTTCCTTCCGGTGAATCCTACTAGGAATAGGATTGCAATCCTATTCCTAGTAGGAGTCCCCTCCCTAGCCGCACCATAGGAGGTGGCCGGCCCCTCCTCCCTTGCTCCTTTATATACGGGGGCAGGGGGGCACCCAAAGACACACAAGTTGATTTGTTTTAGCCGTGTGCGGTGCCCCCCTCCACAGAATCACACCTCGGTCGTACCGTCGCGGAGCTTAGGAGAAGCCCTGCGCCGGTGATCACATCATATCCGTCACCACGCCGTCGTGCTGACGAAACTCTCCCGTGAAGCTCAACTGGATCAAGAGCTCGTGGGACGTCATCAAGATGAACGTGTGCTGAACGCGGAGGTGCCGTACGTTCGGTGCTTGATCGGTTGGATCGCGAAGAAGTTCGACAACATCAACCGCGTCACTTGACGCTTCCGCTCCCGGTCTACGAGGGTACGTAGACACACTCTCCCCTCTCGTTGCTATGCATCTGGTAGATAGATCTTGCGTGATCGTAGGAAAATTTTAAAATACTACGTTCCCCAACAGTCAGAAGTGTAGTCTTCGATTGGATTAGCTATCCCCCTCTTATTCTGGCATTTTGTAGTTTAGCCCACAGATATTGCCCCTTTACACATATATCATTGCATATGTAGTGTAGATCCTTGCTTGCGAGTACTTTGGATGAGTACTCACGGTTGCTTTGTTTCCCCTCTTCCCCCCTTTCCCCTTTCTTCCCGGTTGATGCAACCAGATGGTGGAGTCCAGGACCCAGAAGATCCCGAGGATGTTTCTACGTGGAGTTCGGCTTCGAGGAGTAGTTAGGAGGTCCTAGGCAGGAGGCCTTGCCTTTGGATCGTTGCTATATTTGTGCTAGCCTTCTTAAGGCAAACTTGTTTAACTTATGTCTGTACTCAGATATTATTGCTTCCGCTGACTCTTGTGCTTTCTAGCTTATGTATTCGAGCCCTCGAGGCCCCTGGCTTGTAATATAAAGCTTGTATTTTTTTAATTTGTGTCTAGAGTTGTGTTGTGATATCTTCCAGTGAGTCCCTGATCTTGGTCGTAGACATTTGTGTGCATGATTAATGTACGGTCAAATCGAGGGCGTCACAAGTTGGTATCTGAGCCGACTGACTGTAGGAATCCCCCTTTCCAACTCCTTGGCCGAAGTTGAGTCTAGTCATTGAAAAACTTTTACTAACATGGTTGTGTGGCTTACGGGCCCACGTCGCCATTGGGTGGTATTAGGATCTTTTATTCCTTGCCTTTACTCTGGGACTCTGATCTCTCTTCTATTCAGGTTAAAAGATTTTGTTAACTCTGACTCTAGGTTCTCGCAACTATTTCTCCAGGAGAGCCCTCGTTACGGAAGATCACCTGCTTCGTCAGAAGATTCTGAGGATATCCCTCAATATTTTCCCGAGACCCTTGTGCTCATCGCCTTTGCAATTCGCTGCCACTAATATATCCCTATGGATATCTGCATGCACTTGTCATTCTCATGATCATTCCTCGTCGCTCTTGTTATTACAAGATGCCTCGAAATATTCTCCGTTGTCTCGAGAATCCTTTGAGTTTATTGTCTTACAGTTTTATTTCAAATGCAAACCCTTACGGTTAATTCCTCACATTTATCGAGGATCCGTTCTTCTAAATTGTTCATGTGTCTCAAAAAATTCTCCGGAATACTTTTTCGATCATTCGAAAATCCTCGGCAACCTGCTACTCTTGAAATTCTTGCCTGCTTGCATTATGGTTAATTCCATATGACTACTAGTCTTCGTTAACATCCCTTGTCTTAGCCATTTTGAGCCTATTGATTCAATGTGTGCGTATGCACATAGTCATCAGGTTATCCTTTTTAAAATTATCTTTCCGGCTCAGACGTCATTCCGGACATGGGTTGGTTCTCGACAATTCAAACCCTTATTGATTTTCCAACTAAGTGTTTTCCACTTATCCATCCTTGATCAGAGCGTCTTCTTCTGATCCTTCGTTTTGCAAACCATAATTTCTTTCTATTTAAGCATCAGGCTAATCAGGTGATTCTTGAATCTGATGCCTCTGCATTCTTTCTTCCTCTGAGTGAGCACCAATACTCACATCAGCTCCGTTGTGGATCGCCCGATCCATTGTTGGATCGTTATCCGACATTGTCATTCATATTCAATCACCTTGTGAGTTCTTCCCCTGATACAAAATGCCATTGGTAAATTGTATCCTCTACTTTGACAAACATGCTCTACTTTTGAGCTGATGATATTTACTTTTGAAACTTGTGGTATATGTTACTAAGATGCCCGATGGGTTGAACCTATGCCTTCCCCTAATCCGTGAGAACCTGAAAGTTTTCACAAGTCATACTCTTCCGGTGTTCTACCAGATAAAATTCCAACACTATAGTTTTATCAAAGCGAGAGGTGAATGAAATGATATGCATTAAAGAAGTGGGAGTCGACCTTGAACTTTGTGTTCATGCCCATGAAAATGATGTAGACCGTCTCGGAAGCTTCTTGCAAAATGATTATCCAGTTGTATGATTCTTTCGGTATTCTTGGATTGATTCCTTACAGTTATGGTTCCGACCATGATTTCCTGGTCTAATATTTTTGCCGGGAATTCATTCCAGTGCCTCGTCTATTTTTGGCAGGGTTGAAGTATCTACTGTCATAGGTCAATGACCGGGTTCTACTTCTATCATGTTCTACCTTCGAGTATTACCCCCTGGTATCTCAGAGATGTCTTGCCTTTGCTCCACACCTTACTAACTTTGTTGAAGTAATGTCTTTCCTTGTCGTAATCACTCTACGGGTTCTGGGTTGTTGTCAACCGAGGACATTGACTAGTGAAATTATTCCGCACTACAAATCAAATACCCCTAGTATTTTACTGGGAAATTTTGAACTCAATCTGGTCATTCCTATACTATCGGCTGCATCCTGGTCTTGCTATCTTTGACTGTGCTACCTCATCCTTCTATGGTGCACGAATTCTTCAGTGTGTGAGCATGACTTACATCGAGCTTTCAACGTCATGTTGCTTGTCTTGAAAGGCAACGTTGGTTCCGAGCTTGCATCTTATATATTGATACTATAGCTTGCCACTTCGTCATTCCCTTGCTTGTTGCCATTGTTGTTGGGTTGCATCCTCTTGAAACTTCCTGGCAAATGTGTCGGATCACCTTCAACACTGTGACTTCTCCCGAGATGTCAACTGTGTTCATGATGAGAAATACCCTCCTTGCTCTCGATGATTTTTATTATCATCGACAACACCCTTGGCTTCCTTTCATCGCGACTTGTCCACATTATGAATACAACTTGCTCTCAAGCTAGTGTTGTGTTCTGCCTTGTAGTATTACTGTCATTTATGTCGAGAATGTTGTGGGGATTGCTCCACCTCTTAGAAATTCTCGGTATGATGATACTTCTCATCATCGCCATTCTTCCTTGGTCCCCGTGTTGTTGTTAATTGGGATACCAATATGCTAACGATGCTGCTCGAGTTATGTACTTCTAGCAACCCTATTGCCTTGAAGTTAACGATCGACAGTTCATTCTTAGACTGTTGGTTATTGGATCATCACTCTAACATTGATCTTGCTGCCTAAGGTCATATTTCGGGCACACCTTTCAACTAATGACTAATGGTGTATGTTTTCCTCGAGGATACAACATTATATCATTTGAATTGATAAGTGTCTTCTTCTTGTTCACATTATTGTGGAAATCCATCCATTTGGAATTCTCAATGAATTGTCGCTGAGTCCATCAGCCACCTCCTCATCCTTTCCTTGGTTTAATGATGAACTATTGTTTCGGGAACCCACTCCCATAGTTCATTTCCCGAGAATCTTGCAATGTCATTTCGTCAATTAATGTTGCACCGTTTCTTCTCGAACATCCCGAGTTTGAGGTATCATGACACCAATCGGATCTGAATCTCGGACAGATAAGATGGCTGGGAAAACTTTCCACAAGTTATAATATTGTTCTTTTGATGACTCGGTAATATGATGTCATGTCTAACACCCCTGGTTGGAGGACCTATCATTATAATCTCTTTTGCAAGGATAACCATTCTTCCAGGAGGAAATTAGAAGACTCATTCTATAAGTTGTTCCTGATGAATCCTTCGTGTATCCAAGTCCGACCTTTGCTTCAAGACCATGCCAATGCTATCTCGAAGCATGTCTGCGGTACTCCGATTTTCAACAAGAGCATTTGAAGCCCAATGCTAAATGTTTCTTAGTCAGTTATCCAGACACCGTTGTATGGGTAACATCTTCATTAATCCTTGCCACTTTATCTGAATGGTTGGGTCCTTGCTCTCCTACCCTGTATGCCATGTTCTGCTTGTCCATGGGAAGCATATACTACTATTAATTGTGTGTAATCACAATTTTCCTTTCCATTTGTTTGTTTAACCTTTCTTTGATCTACATATAATTTAAGCAGTAATAATTTTCTGCTTATGTAAACACCTTGGTGTACAACTCTATTAGTAAGACCTTGATTCTATTGTTGATAACATCCCGGTACTGCCGTTGGACGAGAACTTTGCCTATTGGTCCGCCTCGTTTCAACGAGCGGGAAAATGGTTCTGTTCGTTCCCCATCCTTGGTTCCGACATTGTTGCCGACATAGCTGACAAGCTATCCACTCACATGCCTCGATATCGTGGATGTGCAAGATGTCACCACCCTTGCTACTTTCAACCCACATGGTGGGCCCATAACCCACAGGTCCACGGGATCGAAACCTGACTCTTCTATACAACCTTGATTTTAAAGTATCCTTTACACTTGGCTCGTAAGTAATTCACGAGCTAAATGGTATACCATGTTTCATCCTGGTATCAAGCACAATAACTGCTCTCATTGCTCAAGCCCCCGTTTCAGCTTTTGTTTAGGCATCTGATGGCTTCTCGCCCCTCGTTGGTTACCCCAAGTGGAAGGTTGAGATGTAGCGTAGCAGCAAATTTCCCTTGGCAAAGATACCAAGGATCGAATCCCGTGAGACTCCGAGGGTCAACAAGTAGGTGTCAACGGCGCCAGAAACTTAGCGGTTGACAGGACCTGCACACAGATACAAATAACTTTGCTCCCAACGAGTACAGAGAGGTTGTCAATCCCTC
>LR738709.1:574120931-574135339 GCA_902687465.1 Secale cereale
TCTATTTCAGGTTTCCCCCATATTAAAAGTGCTCCAAAAATTCCGGGAAAAATACAGGAAAAATCAGCGTACAGGAACCTTCGAGAAAAAACAAAGCGGGGCCAGAGGGGAGCCAGGGGTGGCCCAGGCGGCCACCTGGCGCGGCCCCACCCCTGGCCGCGCCAAGGGGGCGCCTGGGGCCCCGGCTCCGCCTCTGGTGACCCCCCTTCGCATATATATTCCTCTCGTCCCGAAACCCTCGAGGACAGAACCCTTTTTCGCGATCTCGCCTCTGTTCCGCCGCCGCAGTGCTTCCAAGATCGGGAGCATCAGGAGAACTCTTCCCGGCACCCTGCCGGAGGGGAGAACCACCACCGGGAGCTTCTCCACCACCATGGACGCTTCCCGGATGAGTCGTGAGTAGTTCCCCTTGGACCATGGGTCCATGACCAGTAGCTATGTGATGTTCTCCTCCCCTCTTTGCTCTTCATGATTTAGACCTCGTGAGCTGCCCTACATGATCGAGGCACATATGTAATCTTTCTGCTGTTGCTTAGTTGAGTTTGCTGGGATCTGATGGATTATGAGACTATGTTCAGATTGTGTTTGAGTAATATATTTGATTCACCTCTTTTATATTTATGTTCTTGAGTAATTCTAGCATGTTCTCCGTTGGTGTTTATTGCTTTGGCCAAGTAGTAGGTAGTAACTCCAAGAGGGAGCGTTATGCTTGATTGTGGGTTCATGCCCCCTGATGACTAGCTTGAGTGACAGAAACATGAGTCTAGGGGGTGTGCTGTTGCCACAAGGGAGAAAACAACGGTGCTTGTACTTGCGGGTGCAAGGATTGTTTACTTTACACAAAGTTCTTTTAATGCAGTTGTCTGTTGCTTTGAGTTTACACTTTGGGTGGGATTCGCAACTTAATACCAGCAAGATGTTCTGGAAAGATATCTCAAGGTGGATGATTAGTAGTAGATGCAGATGGATTTCGGTCTACTTGCCTTGGCGTACCGCCCATGCTTTTGAGCCTCTACCTTTCTTTGCAGCATAGTTAGCATTGGTTTGCGCACATAATCCTGTCAATTGCCCAGCTGTAATTTGTTTACCTCGCTTTACTGTTTTATCGTCTTTTGGGAGAGAGACATCACTAGTGAACATCATGGGACCCCGGTCCATATTACCACCACTGATCACACCTTCTATTTACTTCCTGTCTTTATTTCCTAGTTGCAGTCATAGCTATCATTATTACCTCTTGTGTTTGATCCTTTGTAAACAACAAGGCCGGAGGGATTGACAACCTCTCTGTACTCGTTGGGAGCAAAGTTATTTGTATCTGTGTGCAGGTCCTGTCAACCGCTAAGTTTCTGGCGCCGTTGACACCTACTTGTTGACCCTCGGAGTCTCACGGGATTCGATCCTTGGTATCTTTGCCAAGGGAAATTTGCTGCTACGCTACATCTCAACCTTCCACTTGGGGTAACCAACGAGGGGCGAGAAGCCATCATCGCCTGGCCGCACCCCGCCCCTCCATCGTGGCAACAGGTCGCCCCCACTGGCCGCCGGCGCCCTGTGCCCTCCCTGGGCAGCGATTTGGGCGAACACCCAAGTCGGGCGCCGCAACGCCCGACCCGCCCCGCTAGCACGCCCGCCTCGTTAGGCCCCTATGGCCCTATGATAGGGGGCCCCAGGCCCCAGAACAGAAAAGAAAAAAATATATATATATATGGTAAAAATAATTAATAAAAATATTAATTATTTAATTAATTAAAGAATTAATTAATTAAATTAACTTAATTAGATTAACCTAATTATTGTTAGACTAGTTAACCTGTTTAATTAGTCTTAGTGTATGATAGTAGGCCCCATATGTCAGTTTGACTCAGTCAACTGACTGGTTGACTACTGACGTCGTGCTGACATCATGCTGACGTCATAATTGTATTTTGAATTAAATTAAATCTTTAATTCTAGAAAATGTTTAAAAACTTTGAAAATTAATATAAAATAAACCGTAACTCGGATGAAAATACTTTATATATGAAAGTTGCTCAGAATTTCGAGACGAATCCGGATACGCAGCCCGTTTGTCCGCCACACATCCCTAGCATAACGAACACGCAACTTTCCCCCTCCGGTTCATCTATCCAAAAACGCTGAACATCGGGAATACTTTCCCGGATGTTTTCCCCCTTCGCCAGTATCACCTATCCCTACGTTAGATCACCCCTAGCACCATGTATTGTTGTGTTATGATTTGTTATGCTTTTGATTGCTATGTTATTTATTGTGTTCCCCCTCTGTTACTTCCTTTTCGGTAGACCCTGAGACGATGCCGATACCACTGTGTTCGATTACGTCGACGACGACCGCTCCTTCTTGCCAAAGCAACCAGGCAAGCCAACCCCCCTTGATCACCAGATATCGCCCGTTCTCTTATCTCTTGCTCTTGCATTAGAATTGCTACTGTTGATGATTCGATAACTCCTATTCTGTTGCATAGCCTGTCATTGTTGCTACTACTGTTGATACCTTTACCTGCTATCCTAAATGCTTAGTAGAGGATGCTAGTATTCCATCAGTGGCCCCACATCCTTGTCCGTCTGCCATGCTATACTATCGGGCCGTGATCACCGCGGGTGGTGATCACTGGTATATATTATACACATACTTTACATGACACATGATGTGACTAAAGTCGGGTCGGCTCGTTGAGTACCCGCAAGTGATTCCGATGTGGGGGCTGAAAGGACAGGTGGCTCCATCCAGGTAGTGGTGGGCCTGAGTTCCCGACGGCCCCCGAGTGGATCTTTGTGGCGGAGCGATAGGGTAGGTTGAGACACCCAGTGGAGAGGTGGCCTAGCCCTGGTCATTGTTTGCGGTGATTTCATAATAACAAGCTTAACGAGTTTGGGTATTTGATCTGAGTCTAGCCGTTGGCCCATACGCGCTAACCAGCTACGTGGGAATAGTTATGGGCACTCGACGTCGTGGTATCAGCCGAAGCCTTCTTGACGTCAGCGACTGAGCGGCGCGCGCCGGGTTGGACCGCGTAATGTAACTTCCTTAGTAATGGAGGTTGCTAGGTCTGCTCACCAGCCGCCATCGCAACATGCAGGTGTGCATTGGGCGATGGGCCCAGACCCCTGTGTGCTTAGGACTTAGACCGGCGTGCTGACCTCTTTGTTGTGCTTAGGTAGGGTTGCGACGTGTTGATCTTCCAAGGCCGGGCATGACCCTAGAAAGTGTGTCCGGCCAAATGGGATCGAGCGTGCTGGGTTATGTGGTGCACCCCTGCAGGGAAGTTAATCTATTCGAATAGCCGTGTCCCTCGGTAAAAGGACGACCCGGAGTTGTACTCCGACCTCATGACAACTAGAACCGGATACTTAATAAAACACACCCTTACCAGTGCCAGATACAACCCGGTGGTTGCTCTCTCACAGGGTGATGTGCGGGAGGATCGTCGGGTAGGATTATGCTATACGATGTTACTTGGTGAACTTACCATCTATTCTATTCTACTGCTGCAAGACGGAGGCTGTCAGAAGCGAGGATACTTGATACTTTCCAGCTACTCCCTTCTACTGCTGCAAGATGGAGACTGCCAGAAGCGTAGTCTTCGATTGGATTAGCTATCCCCCTCTTATTCTGGCATTTTGTAGTTTAGCCCACAGATATTGCCCCTTTACACATATATCATTGCATATGTAGTGTAGATCCTTGCTTGCGAGTACTTTGGATGAGTACTCACGGTTGCTTTGTTCCCCCTCTTCCCCTCTTTCTCCTTTCTTCCCGATTGATGCAACCAGATGGTGGAGTCCAGGACCCAGAAGATCCCGAGGATGTTTCTACGTGGAGTTCGGCTTCGAGGAGTAGTTAGGAGGTCCCAGGCAGGAGGCCTTGCCTTTTCGATCGTTGCTATATTTGTGCTAGCCTTCTTAAGGCAAACTTGTTTAACTTATGTCTGTACTCAGATATTATTGCTTCCGCTGACTCTTGTGTTTTCGAGCTTATGTATTCGAGCCCTCGAGGCCCCTGGCTTGTAATATAAAGCTTGTATTTTTTTAATTTGTGTCTAGAGTTGTGTTGTGATATCTTCCAGTGAGTCCCTGATCTTGGTCGTACACATTTGTGTGCATGATTAGTGTACGGTCAAATCGGGGGCGTCACACATGATATCTCTATCTGAATCTCTCTCTCTCTGCAGGCACCCATGAAGGCAAAGATGGATCCTCACCGGCGATGTGGACGCCTGGACTACTCGGGTGGTAGCAGCCATGGCTTCTTCTTCTCCAAGCATCAGCCCCGGTCATGGCGTCGATGATCCAGTCCGTGAATGCCCGCCAGATCTTCGGCAGCCGCGGCAACCCCACCGTCGAGGTACGCCCGCACACGCCCATCCCCCGTCCGTCTCCCGTTGAGCCAATTATTGTTCGTGTGCTTATTGGTTCGTGTGCTTATTGGTTCTTCTTCAGTAGGATATGGTCGTCCCTCTGAGCCAATTATTTTGCTTCCTTTTTGCATTGCTATTGGTGGTAGTTGGGTAGGAGGATAACTTGTTTTTTGTCATATATATGAGCTGCTGGAAATCCTCGAAACTGTACCTGCCTGATATGTCCTAGCTTCAGCTTCATCAGTTTAGCTTTGAAGCACATCAGTTTTTGTATACTTTGAGGTTCTGACCAAATTGAGAGTTGATGTGAACATTGTTAGTGCTGGGTGGTCTATATATTAGTGATGATTTCCTCGTCATGAGATTATGGTGCGTTCAGCTCTTGCCAATGCAGATGCCCTGCTATGTATCTTCTTCTGGATGAACTGCTACGTTTTTCAGTTTCTAATCTATCTGCAAATTCGCCCGAGCGGATTGTTAGTTTTGACTATGCTTTGGACGTAGTGTCTTGTGGATGCCCATTGGACGTATTATTTTTGTTGAACTAATCTTGTCTAAATCATCCCTCTTATGTAGGTCTTTATGAAGCTTTGGAACTGAGGGACGATATATGGATCTGACTACTTGGGAATGGGTGTTTCCAAGGCTCCATTTGAGCGAATTTTATATTAGCGTGGATAACGAATTCCTGAGCTACAGTCTTAAGTAATTCTGTTACCTAGTTAGTGTTGGTGTAGTCTACCGTCGCTCACATCTTTTGGTCTAACATATCTGCAGTGTTACTGTGTTACCTTGCTGCTGTGTTGCCCTGACATTTCTACATGGTTGTTTTGTGCTGCTGGCCTAATTAAACAAGATAAATATGTATACTTCTTTGAGATAGAAATTCCATGCATGTTTATGAGGCACAAATTCTTTGAGATAACCATAACCGTGCTTCAAAAGTAAACATTAGCATCTTAAATAATCAGCTTACTGATGTAGGAGTACTAGAAACAACATGTGACACTTTTGAGATCACATTCACTTTAAAAAAGGCATGATACTTTTTAAATTAAAAACATTTTCTAAACATGTGAGCACTTTTTAGAATTACATGAGCACTTTTGAAAAAAAAGTCAATATTTTCAAAATTATATGAACATTATTCAAATACATGAATGCTTTTAATAAAACTACAAAAACATTTTAAAATGCAAGATAACCTTTTCAAATTACATAATCATTTTTGAAAAGGCATGGACACATTTTAAATTAAATATGTTTTTAAGTGCAAACACTTTTTAAAATTGCAAAAAAACACATTTCAAAAATAGTGAACCGCTAAGCCGTTCTGACCGATAGAAAATAAGTAAATATGTGTGTAAGAAAGTCCTATCAAAAGGTAAGGTAACATGTTCAACGAATGCAAAAAATCAACCAAAGCAGGAGGTTAATTGCTTTGCATCACATGTCGAAAGAAGGGGCATTATTTTGGACAAGTATAAGTTGTGCGAACCAACAAACTAGGCGTAGTTGTATTTGAGTTGGTTAGAGCATGTACAGCCGGGCGCCTCAAACACGCCTCGTACGTCCAAACGGCCGCCCAGTCATTGACCGGTCACAATTTTTCGACCCACGCGGGCTTTTTAAACGGGCCTCAAACGTCCGGACTGACTGACAACTCTCATATCCAACCAAATATGGGCCGGATATGTAGGCGTCCGGGCATGTCCGCCGCGTCGGACTCAACCCACACTGCCCCCTCCCCCCTCCCCCGACCCCATATATATTCGTCCCCATCCGCTTGCCGGACCGAATCCTAGCCACTTTCCTCCACTCCCCTCCGCCACCCAAGCTCACCTTGGGTGGTTTTCAGTCGTCTCTGGCGTGGAAGGCAGCGGATCCAAGTCCTTCACCTATAGATTCGTCGACCCCGAGTTCATCCCACGCGACTCCGAGGAGGAGATGACCGTCCGACTTCCGCTCCGTTGCTCCGGGGAGGAGGTGCACGACAGTGCTTAGACTCCTTCTATCGGGAATCCATTTGCGTCCACCTAAATGGTGCATGCGTCCACCCAAATGGCGCATGGATCCGGCGCTAGGGCAGCCATCGCTGCCTGTTGGGGAACGTTGCATGGAAAACAAAAAAAATTCTACGCACATGCAAGATCTATCCATGGAGATGCATAGCCACGAGAGGGGGAGAACATCTTCATACCCTTAAAGATCTCTAAGAGGAAGCGTTTATCAACGCGGTTGATATAGTCGTACACCTTCACGATCCGTCCTGATCAACTACCAAACGTACGGCACTGATACGTCTCCAACGTATCTAGTTTTCCAAACCCTTTTGCCCTTGTTTTGGACTCTAACTTGCATGATTTGAATGGAACTAATCCGGACTGACGCTGTTTTCAGCAGAACTGCCATGGTGTTGTTTTTGTGCAGAAATAAAAAGTTCTCGGAATTACCTAAAAATCAACGGAGAATTATTTTGGAAAATATAAAAAATATCTGTAAGAAGATCCTGACCAAGGGGCCCACACCCTGTCCACGAGGATGGGGCGCGCGCCACCTGCCTCGTGGGCCCCCTGGTGCTCCACCGACGTATCCCGGGATCCTATATCTTCACTTTCGGGGAGAAAAAAATCAGGGAGAAACTTCCGCGTCTCCCATCCACGTCCGCCGTCTGCACCATCCGGGAAGCCGCCCCGCCCGTCCCTGGATGTCGGCATGTTGGAAATATGCCCTAGAGGCAATAATAAATTGGTTATTATTATATTTCCTTGTTCACGATAATCGTTTATTATCCATGCTAGAATTGTATTGAAAGGAAACTCAGATACATGTGTGGATACATAGACAAACACCATGTCCCTAGTAAGCCTCTAGACGACTAGCTCGTTGATCAATAGATGGTTACGGTTTCCCAACCATGGACATTGGATGTCGTTGATAACGGGATCACATCATTAGGAGAATGATGTGATGGACAAGACCCAATCCTAAGCCTAGCACAGATCGTGTAGTTCGTATGCTAAAGCTTTTCTATATGTCAAGTATCTTTTCCTTAGACCATGAGATTGTGCAACTCCCGGATACCGTAGGAATGCTTTGGGTGTACCAAACGTCACAACGTAACTGGGTGGCTATAAAGGTGCACTACAGGTATCTCCGAAAGTGTCTGTTGGGTTGGCACGAATCGAGACTGGGATTTGTCACTCCGTATGACGGAGAGGTATCTCTGGGCCCACTCGGTAGTACATCATCGTAATGTGCACAATATGTGATCAAGGAGTTGATCACGGGATGATGTGTTACGGAACGAGTAAAGAGACTTGCCGGTAACGAGATTGAGCAAGGTATCGGTATACCGACGATCGAATCTCGGGCAAGTGCTATACCGATAGACAAAGGGAATCGTATACGGGATTGATTGAATCCTTGACATCGTGGTTCATCCGATGAGATCATCGTGGAACATGTGGGAGCCAACATGGGTATCCAGATCCCGCTGTTGGTTATTGGTCGGAGAGTTGTCTCGGTCATGTCTACATGGTTCCCGAGCCCGTAGGGTCTACACACTTAAGGTTCGATGACGCTAGGGTTATAGGGAAAGTATGTACGCGGTTACCGAATGTTGTTCGGAGTCCCGGATGAGATCCCGAACGTCACGAGGAGTTCCGGAATAGTCCGGAGGTAAAGATTCATATATGGGAAGTCCTGTTTTGGTCACCGGAAAAGTTTCGGGCGATATCGGTAATGTACCGGGACCACCGGGAGGGTCCCGGGGGTCCACCAGGTGGGGCCACCAGCCCCTGAAGGCTGCATGGGCTAAGTGTGGGAGGGGACCAGCCCCAAGGGGGCTGGTGCGCCCCCCCACCAAGTCCCTAGGCGCATGGAGAGTGGAGGGGGGCAAACCCTAGGTCCAGATGGGCCTTAAGGCCCACCCTAGGGCGCCCCCTCTCTCTCTCCCCCCCCCTTGGCCGCACCCTAGATGGGTTTTTGGGGGCTGCCGCACCCCTAGGGGTGGGAAACCCTAAAGGGGGCGCAGCCCCCCCTTCCCCCTATATATATGTGGGGTTTTGGGGCTGCTATGGGACATGAGAACGTCTCCCTCTTGGCGCAGCCCTACCCCTCTCCCTCCTCGTCTCTTGCAGCGCTTGGCGAAGCCCTGCTGGAGTCCCGCGCTCCTCCACCACCACCATGCCGTCGTGCTGCTGTTGGATGGAGTCTTCCCCAACCTCTCCCTCTCTCCTTGCTGGATCAAGGCGTGGGAGACGTCACCGGGCTGCACGTGTGTTGAACGCGGAGACGCCGTTGTTCGGCGCTTAGATCGGAATCAACCGCGATCTGAATCGCAGCGAGTACGACTCCTTCATCCGCGTTCTTGCAACGCTTCCGCATCGCGATCTACAAGGGTATGTGGATCCGACTCTTCCCTCGTAGATGCATCTCCTAGATTGATCTTGGTGAGCGTAGGAAAATTTTTGTTTCCCATGCAACGTTCCCCAACAGTGGCATCATGAGCTAGGATCTTGCGTAGATGTTTTCACGAGTAGAACACAAAGGGGTTTGTGGGCGTTGATGTTTAGATTGCTTCCCTCTTTGGTCTTTCTTGATTCAGCGGCATTATGGGATGAAGCGGCCCGGACCAACTTTACATGTCCACGTACATGAGACCGGTTCCATCGACAGACATGCAACTTTTGTTGCATAAGATGGCTGGCGGGTGTCTGTCTCTCCTATCTTAGTTGAATCGGATTCGACGAAGGCGGTCCTTGTAGAAGGTTAAATAGCAACTTAAATATCACCGTTGTGGCTTTGCGTAGGTAAGAAGCGTTCTTGCTAGATACCCATAGCAGCCACGTAAAACATGCAACAACAAATTAGAGGACGTCTAACTTGTTTTTGCAGGTTATGTATGTGATATGATATGGCCAAAGACATGATGAGATATATTTGATGTATGAGATGATCATTTTGTAATAGTTAATATCGACTTGCATGTCGATGTATACGGCAACCGGCAGGAGCCATAGGGTTGTCTTTAATTTTTTGTATGACCTGCGTGTCAATCATTAAGCGCTATGTAATGCTTTACTTTATCGCTAAACGGTAGCAATAGTAGTAAAAGCATGGTGGGCGCGCGACAACCCCGATGGCGACACGATGATGGAGATCATGATGATGGGGATCATGGTGTTGCGCCGGTGACGATGGAGATCATGCCGGTGCTTTGGAGATGGAGATCAAAAGCACGAGTTGATGGCCATATCATGTCACTTATGATTTGCATGTGATGTTAATCCTTTTATGCATCTTATTTTGCTTAGGACGACGGTAGCATTATAAGATGATCCCTCACTAAGATTTCAAGATAAATTGTGTTCCCCCCGAGTGTGCGCCGTTGCGAAGGTTCGTCGTTTCGAAGCACCACGTGATGATCGGGTGTGATAGACTCTACGTTCGCATACAACGGGTGCAAGCCAGTTTTGCACATGCAGAACACTCGGGTTAGACTTGACGGGCCTAGCATGTACAGACATGGCCTCGAAACACGGAAGACCGAAAGGTCGAGCATGAGTCATATAGTAGATATGATCAACATGAAGATGTTCACCATTGACACCACCTCATCTCACGTGATGATCGGACTTGGGTTGGTGGATTTGGATCATGTCACGCTCGGATGACCAGAGGGATGTCAATTTGAGTGGGAGTTATAAGTAATTTGATTAGTTAAAACTCACTTGTCATGAACAATAGTCTAAGTTGTCTTTGCAAATTATGTAGTAGACCAATAACTGCGTTGTAGCTCCCTGTTTAATACGATCCTAGAGAAAGACTAAGTTGAAAGATATTGTAAGCAATGATGCCGACTGGGTCCGTAGTCCGAGGAGTGTCCTCACTGCTGCACAGAAAGCTTACGTCTTTGATGCACCGCTCGATGTGCAAACCCCTACAACATTGTCTGTGGATGTTGTGAACACCTGACAGAGACGTCCTGATGACTACTTGATAGTTTAGTGCACCATACTTTACGGCTTAGAATCGGGATTCCAATGACGTTTTGAACGCCATAGAACATATGAGATGTTCTAAGAGCTGAAATTGGGATTTCAGGCTCATGCCCGTGTTGAGAGGTATGAGACCTCTGACAAGTTCTTTTGCCAAAAAGATGGAGGAGAATGGCTCAACTAATGAGCATGTGCTCAGAATGTCTGGGTGCTGAAATCACTTGAACCAAGTGGGAGTTAATCTTCCAGGTGAGATAGTGGTTGACGGAATTCTCTAGACACTATCACCAAGCTACTAGAACTTCGTGATGAACTATGACATGCAAAGGATGGTGATAATCCCGGTGCTGTCAGCGGTTCTTAGTACCGCAAAAGTAGAGATCAAGAAGGAGCATCAAGTGTTGATGGTTTAACAAGACCACTGGTTTCAAAAGGGTAAGGGTTAGAAGGGAAACTTCATGAATGGCAAACCTGTTGTCGCTCTGATGAAGGAACCCATGGTTGAACCCAAACCTCGAGACTAAGTGCTTCTATTGTAAGGGGAACGGTCACATGGTAGCGGAACCACCCCAAATACATTGTAGATATGATAGCTGGCAACTTCAACAAAGTATATTTGATATACGTGTTATTGATGTGTACCTTAGTAGTACTCCTTGTAGCACCTGGGTATTGGATACCGGTTCAGTTACTATTATTAGTGACTTGAAGCAAAAGCTACGGACTGAACGGAGACTAGCTAAGGGCGAGGTGACGATGTGTGTTGGAAGTGTTTCCAAGGTTGATGAGATCACCATCGCACACTCCCTCTATTTTCGAGATTAGTGTTGAACCTAGATAAATGTTATCAGGTGTCTACGTTGAGCATGAAAATGATTAGATCATGTTCATCGCAATACGGTTATTCATTTAAGTTAGAGAATAATGGTTATTCTGTTTACATGAATAGTACCTTTATGGTCATGCACCCAATGGTTCGTTGAATCTCGATCATGGTAATACACATAATGATAATATTAATGCCAAAAGATGTAGAGTTAATAATGATAGTACCACTTTCTTGTGGCACTGCCGCTTAGGTCATTTTGGCATAAAATGCATGAAGAAACTCCATGCTGATGGACGTTTGGAGTCACTTGATTTTGAATCGCTTGACACATGCGAGCCATGCCTCATGGGCAGGATGACTGAGATCTCGTTTTCAGGTACAATGAAACGGGTAAGTGACTTATTGGAAATCATACATGCTGATGTATGTGATCCAATGAGAATTAAGGCGTGTGGTGGATATCGTTATTTTCTCATCTTCATTGACGATTTGAGTAGATATGGTATATTTACTTAATGAAGCAAAAGTCTGAAACGTTTGAAAGGTTCAAAATTTCAGAGTGAAGATTAAGAATCATCATAACAAGAAGATCATGTTCCTACGATCTGATCAAGGGGATATTATCTGAATTATGAGTTTGGCAATCACTTAAGACATTGTGGAATTGTTTCGCAGTTGAAGTCCCCTGGAACACCACAGCGTAATGGTGTGTCCGGACATCGTAATCGAACCTTATGAGATATGGTGCGATCTATGGTGTGTCTTACCGATCTACCGCTATTATTTTGAGGTTATGCATTAGAGACAGCTGCATTCACTTTATATAGGGCACCATCTAAGTCCGTTGAGACGACGTCGTATGGTTTGGCAAGAAACCAAAGTTGTCGTTTTCTTAAATGTTTGGGGCTACGATGCTTATGGCTTCAGCCAGGAAAAGCTCGAACCCAAAGCGGACAAATACATCTTCATGGAATACCCACTGGTAACGGTTGGGTATACCTTCTATCTCAGATCCAAGGACAAAAATGTTTGTCGCTAAGAATGGGTCCTTTCTCGAGAAGGAGTTTCTCTCGAAAGAATTGAGTGGGAGGAAGATAGAACTTGATGAGGTTGTCGAACCCTCACTTCAACCGGAGAGTAGTGCAATACAGAAAGATGTTTCTGTGGAACCTACGACAGTTGAAGAGGATACTAATGATAGTGATCATGAAGCTCCAGATCAAGTTGCTATCGAACCTCGTGGGTCGACAAGGATGTGTACTACTCCTGAGTGGTACGGTGATCCTGTCTTAGAGGTCATGTTGTTGGACAACGATGAACCTACGAACTATGGAGAAGCGATGGTGGGCCCATATTCCGACAAATGGTTAGAAGCCGATAAATCCGAGATAGGATCCATGTATCAAAACAAAGTATGGACTTTGGTGGACTTGCCCTATGATCGGCAAGCCATTGAGACAAATGGATCTTTAAGACTAAGACGGACGTGGACGGTAATGTCACCGTCTATGAAGCTCGACTTGTGGCGAAGAGTTTTCCACAAGTTCAAGGAGTTGACTACGATGAGATTTTCTCACCCGTAGCGATGCTTAAGTCCGTCGGAATCATGATTAGCATTAGCTGCATTTATGAAATCTGGCAGATGGATGACAAAACAAGTTTCCTTACCAGTTTTCGTAAGGAAAGGTTGTATATGATAAAATCAGAAAGGTTTTGTCGATCCTAAGGATGCTAAAAGATATGCTAGCTCCAGCAATCCTTCCATGGACTAGAGCAAGCATCTCGGAGTCGGAATATATGCTTTGATGGAGTGATCAAAGTTTTTGGGTATACAAAGTTTGTTAGAAACTTGTATTTACAATAAAGTGAGTGGGAGCACTACAACATTTCTGATAAGTGTATGTGAATGACATATGATTGATCCGAAATGATGTAGAATTTCTGGAAAGCATAAAGGGTTGTTTGAAATGAGTTTTTCAAAGGAAGACCTAGATAAAGCTGCTTACATATTGGGCATCAAGATCTATACAGATAGATCAAGACGCCTGATGATACTTTCAAAAGAACACACACCTTGGCATGATTTTGAAGGAGTTCAAAATAGATCAGTCAAAGAAGGAGTCCTTACCTGAGTTGTAAGGTGTGAAGTTGAGTGAGACTCAAAGCTTGACCACGGCAGAAGAAAGAGGAAGGACAAGGTCGTCCCCTATGCTTTTGTCATAGGCTCTATACGGTATGCCATGCTAAGTACCGCACCTGATGTGTGCCTTGCCACATGTCTGGCAAGAGGGTACAAAGGTGATCTAGGAGTGGATCACTAGATACTGGTCAAAATTATCCTTAGAGGAATAAGGAAATGTTTCTCGGTTATGGAGGTGATAAAGAGTTCGACGTAAAGAGTTACGTCGATGCAAGCTTGACACCTATCCGGATAACTCTAAGTGGAGATACCGGATACGTATAATGGAGCAACAGTTTGGAATAGCTCCAAGTGGAACGTGGTAGCAGCATCTACGATATGACATAAAGTTTTGCGAAGTTGTGACGACCCCGGCCCGACCGTGCACTAATCATACACACAAATGCACACGATCAAGCCTAAGGACTCACGTGAAGGAATCACAGCACAACTCTAAAACATAAATAAATACATACAAGTTATATATTACAAGCCAGGGGCCTCGAGGGCTCGAATACATAACAAGTGTCTCACACATAGTCAGCGGAAGCGTTAGGTATCTGGGTACAGATACAGAACACAAGTACAGATAGGCCTCATACGAGGCGGGGCAAAAGAAAACTACGATCGAAAAGGCGCAGGCCTCCTGCCTGGGACCTCCGATCCTACTCCTGGTCGTCGTCCGCCGGCTCCTCGTAGAAGTACTCGCCGGCCGGGTAGTAGTAGTAGTCAGCCTCGGGCTGGTAGTAGTAGTCGTCAACGGGGGCTGCAGGCACCATGGCTCCGTCGTCTGGATTATCATGCGGGTAGGACAAAAGAGGAAGCAAAGCAACCGTGAGTACTCATCCAAAGTACTCAGCAAGACTTACATCAGATCTATACTAAGCAATGCATCATTTTCAAAGGAGGCTTTATGTGGGTGGACTAGACTGCAGAAAGCCAGAGTAGAGAGGGGAAAAAGCCTAGTCCTGACGAAGACTAGCATCTTCAGGGTCTTGCAGCAATTAGAAGGGTGCAGAT
>LR738709.1:574135493-574155886 GCA_902687465.1 Secale cereale
AGGGTGCAGATTAGTACATCATAAAGTAATGTGTTCATAGTAATATCAACCTCGGCCGGGGATCCTTCCTCGACTCCCTGCGAGAAAGCAATCCCAGAGCCCTACCTCATATCTCAAGTCACCAGTTCTAGTTGTACCGAAGTGGATACAACTCCGAGTGTCCGTTACCGTAGGACAGGCTATCGATAGATGTTTTCTTCCCTGCAGGGGTGCACCAAGTTACCCACCACGCTCGCTTAACTCCGGCCGGACACACCATCAGGTCGTGCCCGCCCTCGGCTAAACAATACGACGCAACCCGACCGGAAACCGCCAGAGAGGATCGAGCACGCCGGACTAATCCTATGCCCCCGGGGGTCATGGCCGTCGCCCCGGACACTCCGCACGTTGCGAGGCCGTTCGGTAGCAGACCTAGCAACCCCTTATACAAGCACGCAGTTGCATCCTAAGTCCAATCCGAACGGGCCGCTCAATCGCTGACGTCGTGACGACTCCGGCTGATGTATACGACGCAGAGCACCCACTCACACCCACGTGGTGGTTAGTGCTATCGGACCCGGAGGCCCCTCGGATCAAATATCCAAATTGCTTAGTGGATTGGGAGCGCGCGGTAACGAGCAGAGCCTACGATACTGTTGGCCCCGTCGTCCCGTCTCGAGGACTTGTGACAAGGACTGGAATGACCGGCCACGCCTCGTAGTTATCTCGCGGGTACCCTCACTGGTCACCCGACTCCACAGCTCACGCCTCAAAGGCACTCGCGGGTACCCCTCTGGGTCAACCCGCCTCCATCCAACATGTGTAGTAGTAACTTCAAAGTGTCTTCAGACGCACGATACCTCTGGCCGCACGCCTTTGTTCCTGGCGACGTCCGGCCTCGGGGATCGATACGTCTTTAAACACGGTATGGTGAAACAGGGCATCCGTGTGGTTTTCATGCCGATGAGGAATCCAAGGAATCACCCTCGTTGGATTCCTAAACGACAAGTCCCGTTAAGGTGATACCGGAGGAATCACCCTCGGCGGTAATCACCATAGCGGATGCACGACAAAAGCTAAGTCGGAAGTGGGAAGAGGATTCACCCTCGATAGCCCACAACGAGATAGCTATACTACAGGGACAACATCGGAAGTGAGTTCGGAGGTATCACCCTCGTCACCTGATGTTAACTCTGCGGAGTCGAGCATATTAGGGGGGTGTGCGGTGATGTGAAGAAGGTCAGGGGGAAGGGGCTCGATCGCTTGATCGAGGCAAGGGTACTATGCGAGGCAACTACGAGAAAGCGGGACCACAGCAGTGTTACCCAACCTATACTAAGCAATTTATGAATAAGGACAGGTATCAACAGTTTAGCAAAAACAGGCTATGCAACAGTAATAGGAGAAGTAGCAGTAGCAGCAATTCTAATGCAAGAATAAGAGAGAATAGACATAGGCGATATCGGAATGATCAAAGGGGGGTTGCTTGCCTGGTTGCTTGGCAAATGAAAAGGAACAACGGCTGTGAAGTAGTCGATCACCAGGTCACCGTCAGCGGTCTCGGGGTCTACCGGGAAGAAAGGGGGAGAGGAAACAATATAAATACACAGTAACGAAAGTAATCACAAAGCATGACGATCTAACGCAGTGCTACCGATAACGGAGAAGGGGATCCCATCCGGGAAAGTATTCCCGGTTCCGGACCTGTGTCTGACAGATTACCGGAGGGGGACGGTTGCAGGCCTGCGGTGTTAGAGGCAGGTGACAGCTAGGGTGTAGTGCAGGGTTGCCTAAAAACATGTCTAAGTCATATTAGTTATTTTTAGGAATTAACTGGAATTATTTACCGGGTGTATGTGCACTATTCATCTACCGGAAACAGGCTAAAAGTTGCGGGTTCACCTCCGTAGAGGGTCCCGACACGGAAACGGAGAGAACGGTTGGCTTCGTCTCGTCGTTCTGAGCAACTTTCATGTAGAAAGTTTTTCCATCCGAGCTACGGATAAAAAGATATGAATTTCTAAAGATTAATTGAATTTCTGGAATTATTTATCTAATAGAAATGAATTTATAGCGTCAGCATTGCGTCAGGCTGACGTCAGCGAGTCAACAGACCTGCTGACCGAGTCAAACCTGACATGTGGGTCCAGTGGGACCCACACGTCAGTCTCTGCTTAGACTAACAGTGGATTAATCAATTAACAGAGTGTTTAGTGGTGTGGGCCCAGCTTGTCAGTGTCTCTGTAGTTAACAGGATTAAGTAATTCACTAATTAGCTTGATTAGCGCAGGGGGCCCACATGTCAACCACTGCAGATGAACAGTAACCAGCGTTGACTGGGTCAACGTGGTCAAACGACGCGCTGGGGCCCGCTGGCAGCCTCTCTTAGGTGGGCCCCACCCTGGCCACGTCGGCGGCGGCGCCGGAATCGCGCCGGCGACCTCTGCCGCGGCGGATCCTCGCCGGAGTCGATAGGAAATCGGCTACAGAGGGCCAAAACGCGAGCGGGGGGTCGCGTTCGAACGAGTGCGTTGCACGGCATCTCGTAGTGCCGGTGGTTTCGCCGGAAACGAGTCGGAACGGCGACGGCGAGCACGGAGGCGGACGCCGGTGTTCGGCCGTGATCGAAAATGGAGCTGGAGGGCACGGCTAGCGCTACGGAGGGGCGCGTTCGAACCGCTGGAGGGTGCTAAGCGCGTTCATGCACTCACACGTCCAGGATATGGACTGCATCGCCGGCGGCGAGGTCCATGGCGGCGGTGCTTACGGGCGGCTATGGCAGCGACGGCTACGGCGACGTAAAAGCTCGGGCGAGAGGGAGAAAAGGAGCGCGAGCTCACCGAGAGGGCGCACGAAGGCCCGGCGTTGGTTTAGGAGCAGCAGATCGACGGCAATCGCCGGAGAAGCGTCGGCGGCCGCAGGTAGGGGACGAGCTCGTGTGGGCGCAGCTGCGTCTCCGAGCTTCTACGAGTCGACGTGGTCGACGTAGACGAGGACGGGGAAGCTCTCCGTCTCCGCGGTGAGACTTGGGAACGACGGAGAGCACGGGATCGACGGCGGCGTCGGCGATGGCTTCGGCGAGAGGGGATCTGGGGGAAAGGAGAGCGATGGGAGAGGGGAGAAGTGAATGAGGGGCCAGAGGGAGGCGCTGGGGCTTACCCTTATCCTCCCCAGCCACCTGCCCGTCGCCGTGGCGGACCGCGACCGGAGCGAGACGGGCGCGGCCATGGCGCTGGCGACACGCGCGGAGGAGGACGAAGGGGCAGGTGAGTGAGGCCCCAGTGGGCAGGGCCGGCCACTGTTGCCGCGGCCCAGTCGCAGGTAAGTGGGCCGTTGCCCCTTTTCTTTTGTTTCATTTCTGTTCTGCCTTTGTTTTAAAACAGAGGGAGAAAAGAAATTGCTTGGTCACCCAAAAGATTTTGGAAAATGGTGGAGCTTAGATCATTAATTCCAAAACATTATTAGCCACTGCCACATCAAGTGTGAGGATTTTTGGACACTGTATGGAGTTTTTAAAAAAAATGGTTTAGGCATTATTTTAGTGTTGTTAAGGCACTGTTTACATGCTCTAGCCCATTTTTGGGTCGATGGAGATGTTGTTTTCCTCAACAACATTTGTTTTGGAATATTTGCTAATTGATGAACATTTTTCCAGAATTTTTGGAGCAACTTTATTTTGCATTTGAATTAGAATTGATTCAGAGAGGAAATTTGAATTGGGTGCTTATCCACTGTGATCATATTAAGCAAATGATGATGACAAGGCAAGATTAAGAGGTGATCACTGTGGTAAGAATCTGGGGGTGTTACAAATCTCCTCCACTACAAGAAATCTCGTCCCGAGATTTAAGTGGGGAAGAGAAAAGGTAACTTCGGGGAACTGACCTTTACAAGGTCGAACATCTGACAGATAACTCAGGGGATGCGGCAGAAAGAATCTCTCGAGTTGAAACTTAGGAAAACATCGAGAGTAAAGTGTGAAAGTACCATAAGAAGTTTCAATCTAATGGACATTCGATCGATACCTGGACATAGTATGAAAAGGGTCCAGAGCTTCGGGAAGGGATCAACTCTCGAAGGGTGGCTCGTGGTAACACACAAAACCAAGAACCAAAAGATAGTTCGGAATCGAGGATGTACAGAAGGGTCAGGTTCCGATCGTGTAGAACCGTGGCGAGGGACGATCGAAAGTAGGGAGAACGGTGACATTTTACCGGTCACGACAACAAGGTATGTCAGGGGCAGTCTGTCAGTTATGTCGGTAACATCGTCGGTACCAAGGGCGAGGAACGAAGAGAACCATTTTCCTGCTCGTTGAACGAGGCGGACCAATAGGCAAAGTTCTCGTCCATCGGTGGTTACCGGAATGTCATCATCAATAGTAACAGGGTCTCACTGACAGAGTTGTAGACCGAGATGTTTTCATAAGCAGGGAATTATTCCTGCTCATGTCTTAATGATCTCAAGAAAGGTTAAACAAACCAATGGAAAGGAAAATGTGATTAATTGATTAATCAAACCGATGGAAAGGGAAATGTGTTTACACACACAAGAATTAGGGGTATAGCATTTCGCAAGAAAGAATGGAGCATGATATACATGATAGGACAGCAAGTTCAAAAACATTTGGATAACGGAACGAGAGAAGAGTCTTGATATTACCCATACGATGTTGTGTGGATAATGGATCAAGAAACATTTTGTCGAGAGATTTCACGAGGATGCCATCGAACAGCGACGGCATCGATAAAAGGAATGATGAAGCGAGAGGGTTAATGGAGCCACGGATACGGCACAAGCTCGAAATCAAGCTTGTTGTTCGAAGTGAAATGATAAGATGATGAGGATCGGCGCAAGCTTAACTCGTCGTCGGAATTTTGGCTACGGGCATAGGGGCCAGTTAACACGGTTAAAATTAGCACGAAGATGATATAGCCGATCAGACAGGGAATGATATGATGGAGTATCATTCCAATAAGAGTTCACAAGAGGTAGTGCAATGACGCAATATCCTCGAGATAACATGGGGCAATACTTGAAGGTAGATCAGGATAGAGGTTGGATAGGTGAGTTGATCTGTAGAAGACAAGTATTTTAACTTGTCCGGGAAATGGGATCAAGGAGAGGATATGGTCGAAACCATGATTGCAAATGACCAATTCAAAGATACAAGATGAACTTCTACCCAGGAAGTAATTATTTTTACGAGCAGCTTCCATGATAAGTTCTACATCGGGTCCATGGGCATGAACACAAGGGTTCAAGGTCGACTCCCATTTATCCAATGCATAACCTTTCATTCACTTCTCGTCTTTCGAAGAAGTTGTAGAGTCGAAATTTTATCCGACGGAACGCGGGTAAATATAACCTGCTCAACTTTCGGTTCACACAGTTTAGGGAAAGCATATGTTCATCCCATCGGGGCATCTTAGGAACATTTACCACCTACTGTAGGAGTAACGAACTCAAGCTCGGAAGCAGAGCATGATTCACCAAAGCAAAGGATACAATTTACCGAAGGCAATATGTATCAGGGGAAAAGTGCTCAAGATTTGTTGAATATAAAGGACATTGTCGGATAATTAATCCAACAAAAATCGGGTGGTCGTCAAAGGATCTGATGTGAGTATCGGTACTCCACCAGAGAAGAAGGAATGCAAGGCCATCGAATTATAGAAACATTGAAATAATTCGACGCTTGGGTACGGGGAATTATAATTCCAAGATGAAGAATCAGAAGCAAAGGCTCTGATCAAAAGAGGGATAGGTTGTATAGAATTTGATGGCCAATCAATCAAGGATTGATTTACCGAGAACCAGCTCATGCTCGGAATAAGGTCTGAACCGAAGAAGATAATATAGAAGGATCAACTAATGATTGTGTGCATTCACACTCATGTTGACTCAATAAGACCAAAATGACGGTGTCAAAGGGTAACGATGAATATTGCCAGACATATGGAATTATCCATAATTCAGGCCGGCAAGGTAACCAACAGCAGTAGGCTGCAGAGGTCCTTCGGGAGATCGAATAACAATGGGAAGTATGATGCGAAACACCTGATCAACTAGGGATGAACGAATCCCCGGTAAGTATGAGGATTTATTCATAGGTGTGATCAGGCGGAACAGGACTGCAAGGCAATAGGTTCCGAGAATTCTCGAAATGTCGGATAGTGTTACGATATGTCGGATAGAACCCGAGGGTACTGGGACGAATATAGGAACGACAAGTGTAGGTAGTTATCCTTCGGGGTTTAACGGTGGTCAGGGACTTGCAAAGCAGTGGCATAATGGTCTTGGAACTTCGTGGAGTATCTCCGGAGTCTTCTTATGATGACACGTCATCTTCTGATCAAGGGCTCTCCGGAAGAAAGTGGTTACGAGACCCTAGTTTCAGAGTTAGTAAAATCGTTTAACCCGAATAGAAGAGAGGTTCAGAGTCCCAGAGTAAAGACGAGGAATAAAAGAAGCTACACCACCCAAGTGGCGACGTGGGGCCATAAGCCACACAGCCAGGTTAGTAAAACATTTTTGGACCTCTAGACTCGACTTCGGCCAAGGAGTTGGAAAGGGGTTCCTACAGGCAGTCGGCTCTGATACCAACCTGTGACGACCCCGGCCCGACCGTGCACTAATCATACACACAAATGCACACGATCAAGCCTAAGGACTCACGTGAAGGAATCACAGCACAACTCTAAAACATAAATAAATACATACAAGTTATATATTACAAGCCAGGGGCCTCGAGGGCTCGAATACATAACAAGTGTCTCACACATAGTCAGCGGAAGCGTTAGGTATCTGGGTACAGATACAGAACACAAGTACAGATAGGCCTCATACGAGGCGGGGCAAAAGAAAACTACGATCGAAAAGGCGCAGGCCTCCTGCCTGGGACCTCCGATCCTACTCCTGGTCGTCGTCCGCCGGCTCCTCGTAGAAGTACTCGCCGGCCGGGTAGTAGTAGTAGTCAGCCTCGGGCTGGTAGTAGTAGTCGTCAACGGGGGCTGCAGGCACCATGGCTCCGTCGTCTGGATTATCATGCGGGTAGGACAAAAGAGGAAGCAAAGCAACCGTGAGTACTCATCCAAAGTACTCAGCAAGACTTACATCAGATCTATACTAAGCAATGCATCATTTTCAAAGGAGGCTTTATGTGGGTGGACTAGACTGCAGAAAGCCAGAGTAGAGAGGGGAAAAAGCCTAGTCCTGACGAAGACTAGCATCTTCAGGGTCTTGCAGCAATTAGAAGGGTGCAGATATCTTCAGGGTCTTGCAGCAATTAGAAGGGTGCAGATTAGTACATCATAAAGTAATGTGTTCATAGTAATATCAACCTCGGCCGGGGATCCTTCCTCGACTCCCTGCGAGAAAGCAATCCCAGAGCCCTACCTCATATCTCAAGTCACCAGTTCTAGTTGTACCGAAGTGGATACAACTCCGAGTGTCCGTTACCGTAGGACAGGCTATCGATAGATGTTTTCTTCCCTGCAGGGGTGCACCAAGTTACCCACCACGCTCGCTTAACTCCGGCCGGACACACCATCAGGTCGTGCCCGCCCTCGGCTAAACAATACGACGCAACCCGACCGGAAACCGCCAGAGAGGATCGAGCACGCCGGACTAATCCTATGCCCCCGGGGGTCATGGCCGTCGCCCCGGACACTCCGCACGTTGCGAGGCCGTTCGGTAGCAGACCTAGCAACCCCTTATACAAGCACGCAGTTGCATCCTAAGTCCAATCCGAACGGGCCGCTCAATCGCTGACGTCGTGACGACTCCGGCTGATGTATACGACGCAGAGCACCCACTCACACCCACGTGGTGGTTAGTGCTATCGGACCCGGAGGCCCCTCGGATCAAATATCCAAATCGCTTAGTGGATTGGGAGCGCGCGGTAACGAGCAGAGCCTACGATACTGTTGGCCCCGTCGTCCCGTCTCGAGGACTTGTGACAAGGACTGGAATGACCGGCCACGCCTCGTAGTTATCTCGCGGGTACCCTCACTGGTCACCCGACTCCACAGCTCACGCCTCAAAGGCACTCGCGGGTACCCCTCTGGGTCAACCCGCCTCCATCCAACATGTGTAGTAGTAACTTCAAAGTGTCTTCAGACGCACGATACCTCTGGCCGCACGCCTTTGTTCCTGGCGACGTCCGGCCTCGGGGATCGATACGTCTTTAAACACGGTATGGTGAAACAGGGCATCCGTGTGGTTTTCATGCCGATGAGGAATCCGAGGAATCACCCTCGTTGGATTCCTAAACGACAAGTCCCGTTAAGGTGATACCGGAGGAATCACCCTCGGCGGTAATCACCATAGCGGATGCACGACAAAAGCTAAGTCGGAAGTGGGAAGAGGATTCACCCTCGATAGCCCACAACGAGATAGCTATACTACAGGGACAACATCGGAAGTGAGTTCGGAGGTATCACCCTCGTCACCTGATGTTAACTCTGCGGAGTCGAGCATATTAGGGGGGTGTGCGGTGATGTGAAGAAGATCAGGGGGAAGGGGCTCGATCGCTTGATCGAGGCAAGGGTACTATGCGAGGCAACTACGAGAAAGCGGGACCACAGCAGTGTTACCCAACCTATACTAAGCAGTTTATGAATAAGGACAGGTATCAACAGTTTAGCAAAAACAGGCTATGCAACAGTAATAGGAGCAGTAGCAGTAGCAGCAATTCTAATGCAAGAATAAGAGAGAATAGACATAGGCGATATCGGAATGATCAAAGGGGGGTTGCTTGCCTGGTTGCTTGGCAAATGAAAAGGAACAACGGCTGTGAAGTAGTCGATCACCAGGGCACCGTCAGCGGTCTCGGGGTCTACCGGGAAGAAAGGGGGAGAGGAAACAATATAAATACACAGTAACGAAAGTAATCACAAAGCATGACGATCTAACGCAGTGCTACCGATAACGGAGAAGGGGATCCCATCCGGGAAAGTATTCCCGGTTCCGGACCTGTGTCTGACAGATTACCGGAGGGGGACGGTTGCAGGCCTGCGGTGTTAGAGGCAGGTGACAGCTAGGGTGTAGTGCAGGGTTGCCTAAAAACATGTCTAAGTCATATTAGTTATTTTTAGGAATTAACTGGAATTATTTACCGGGTGTATGTGCACTATTCATCTACCGGAAACAGGCTAAAAGTTGCGGGTTCACCTCCGTAGAGGGTCCCGACACGGAAACGGAGAGCACGGTTGGCTTCGTCTCGTCGTTCTGAGCAACTTTCATGTAGAAAGTTTTTCCATCCGAGCTACGGATAAAAAGATATGAATTTCTAAAGATTAATTGAATTTCTGGAATTATTTATCTAACAGAAATGAATTTATAGCGTCAGCATTGCGTCAGGCTGACGTCAGCGAGTCAACAGACCTGCTGACCGAGTCAAACCTGACATGTGGGTCCAGTGGGACCCACACGTCAGTCTCTGCTTAGACTAACAGTGGATTAATCAATTAACAGAGTGTTTAGTGATGTGGGCCCAGCTTGTCAGTGTCTCTGTAGTTAACAGGATTAAGTAATTCACTAATTAGCTTGATTAGCGCAGGGGGCCCACATGTCAACCACTGCAGATGAACAGTAACCAGCGTTGACTGGGTCAACGTGGTCAAACGACGCGCTGGGGCCCGCTGGCAGCCTCTCTTAGGTGGGCCCCACCCTGGCCACGTCGGCGGCGGCGCCGGAATCGCGCCGGCGACCTCTGCCGCGGCGGATCCTCGCCGGAGTCGATAGGAAATCGGCTACAGAGGGCCAAAACGCGAGCGGGGGGTCGCGTTCGAACGAGTGCGTTGCACCGCATCTCGTAGTGCCGGTGGTTTCGCCGGAAACGAGTCGGAACGGCGACGGCGAGCACGGAGGCGGACGCCGGTGTTCGGCCGTGATCGAAAATGGAGCTGGAGGGCACGGCTAGCGCTACGGAGGGGCGCGTTCGAACCGCTGGAGGGTGCTAAGCGCGTTCATGCACTCACACGTCCAGGATATGGACTGCATCGCCGGCGGCGAGGTCCATGGCGGCGGTGCTTACGGGCGGCTATGGCAGCGACGGCTACGGCGACGTAAAAGCTCGGGCGAGAGGGAGAAAAGGAGCGCGAGCTCACCGAGAGGGCGCACGAAGGCCCGGCGTTGGTTTAGGAGCAGCAGATCGACGGCAATCGCCGGAGAAGCGTCGGCGGCCGCAGGTAGGGGACGAGCTCGTGTGGACGCAGCTGCGTCTCCGAGCTTCTACGAGTCGACGTGGTCGACGTAGACGAGGACGGGGAAGCTCTCCGTCTCCGCGGTGAGACTTGGGAACGACGGAGAGCACGGGATCGACGGCGGCGTCGGCGATGGCTTCGGCGAGAGGGGATCTGGGGGAAAGGAGAGCGATGGGAGAGGGGAGAAGTGAATGAGGGGCCAGAGGGAGGCGCTGGGGCTTACCCTTATCCTCCCCAGCCACCTGCCCGTCGCCGTGGCGGACCGCGACCGGAGCGAGACGGGCGCGGCCATGGCGCTGGCGACACGCGCGGAGGAGGACGAAGGGGCAGGTGAGTGAGGCCCCAGTGGGCAGGGCCGGCCACTGTTGCCGCGGCCCAGTCGCAGGTAAGTGGGCCGTTGCCCCTTTTCTTTTGTTTCATTTCTGTTCTGCCTTTGTTTTAAAACAGAGGGAGAAAAGAAATTGCTTGGTCACCCAAAAGATTTTGGAAAATGGTGGAGCTTAGATCATTAATTCCAAAACATTATTAGCCACTGCCACATCAAGTGTGAGGATTTTTGGACACTGTATGGAGTTTTAAAAAAATAAATGGTTTAGGCATTATTTTAGTGCTGTTAAGGCACTGTTTACATGCTCTAGCCCATTTTTGGGTCGATGGAGATGTTGTTTTCCTCAACAACATTTGTTTTGGAATATTTGCTAATTGATGAACATTTTTCCAGAATTTTTGGAGCAACTTTATTTTGCATTTGAATTAGAATTGATTCAGAGAGGAAATTTGAATTGGGTGCTTATCCACTGTGATCATATTAAGCAAATGATGATGACAAGGCAAGATTAAGAGGTGATCACTGTGGTAAGAATCTGGGGGTGTTACAGAAGTACATAGGGATCTGAATATTGCAGACCCGTTGACTACAACCTCTCTCACGAGCATAACATGATCAAACCCAGAACTCATTGAGTGTTAATCACATATTGATGTGAACTAGATTACTGACTCTAGTAAACTCTTGGATGTTGGTCACATGATGATGTGACCTGTGAGTGTTAATCACATGGCGATGTGAACTAGATTATTGACTCTAGTGCAAGTGGGAGACTGTTGGAAATATGCCCTAGAGGCAATAATAAATTGGTTATTATTATATTTCCTTGTTCACGATAATCGTTTATTATCCATGCTAGAATTGTATTGAAAGGAAACTCAGATACATGTGTGGATACATAGACAAACACCATGTCCCTAGTAAGCCTCTAGACGACTAGCTCGTTGATCAATAGATGGTTACGGTTTCCCAACCATGGACATTGGATGTCGTTGATAACGGGATCACATCATTAGGAGAATGATGTGATGGACAAGACCCAATCCTAAGCCTAGCACAGATCGTGTAGTTCGTATGCTAAAGCTTTTCTATATGTCAAGTATCTTTTCCTTAGACCATGAGATTGTGCAACTCCCGGATACCGTAGGAATGCTTTGGGTGTACCAAACGTCACAACGTAACTGGGTGGCTATAAAGGTGCACTACAGGTATCTCCGAAAGTGTCTGTTGGGTTGGCACGAATCGAGACTGGGATTTGTCACTCCGTATGACGGAGAGGTATCTCTGGGCCCACTCGGTAGTACATCATCATAATGTGCACAATATGTGATCAAGGAGTTGATCACGGGATGATGTGTTACGGAACGAGTAAAGAGACTTGCCGGTAACGAGATTGAGCAAGGTATCGGTATACCGACGATCGAATCTCGGGCAAGTGCTATACCGATAGACAAAGGGAATCGTATACGGGATTGATTGAATCCTTGACATCGTGGTCCATCCGATGAGATCATCGTGGAACATGTGGGAGCCAACATGGGTATCCAGATCCCGCTGTTGGTTATTGGTCGGAGAGTTGTCTCGGTCATGTCTACATGGTTCCCGAGCCCGTAGGGTCTACACACTTAAGGTTCGATGACGCTAGGGTTATAGGGAAAGTATGTACGCGGTTACCGAATGTTGTTCGGAGTCCCGGATGAGATCCCGGACGTCACGAGGAGTTCCGGAATAGTCCGGAGGTAAAGATTCATATATGGAAAGTCCTGTTTTGGTCACCGGAAAAGTTTCGGGCGATATCGGTAATGTACCGGGACCACCGGGAGGGTCCCGGGGGTCCACCAGGTGGGGCCACCAGCCCCTGAAGGCTGCATGGGCTAAGTGTGGGAGGGGACCAGCCCCAAGGGGGCTGGTGCGCCCCCCCACCAAGTCCCTAGGCGCATGGAGAGTGGAGGGGGGCAAACCCTAGGTCCAGATGGGCCTTAAGGCCCACCCTAGGGCGCCCCCTCTCTCCCCCCCCCCTTGGCCGCACCCTAGATGGGTTTTTGGGGGCTGCCGCACCCCTAGGGGTGGGAAACCCTAAAGGGGGCGCAGCCCCCCCTTCCCCCTATATATATGTGGGGTTTTGGGGCTGCTATGGGACATGAGAACGTCTCCCTCTTGGCGCAGCCCTACCCCTCTCCCTCCTCGTCTCTTGCAGCGCTTGGCGAAGCCCTGCTGGAGTCCCGCGCTCCTCCACCACCACCACGCCGTCGTGCTGCTGTTGGATGGAGTCTTCCCCAACCTCTCCCTCTCTCCTTGCTGGATCAAGGCGTGGGAGACGTCACCGGGCTGCACGTGTGTTGAACGCGGAGGCGCCGTTGTTCGGCGCTTAGATCGGAATCAACCGCGATCTGAATCGCAGCGAGTACGACTCCTTCATCCGCGTTCTTGCAACGCTTCCGCATCGCGATCTACAAGGGTATGTGGATCCGACTCTTCCCTCGTAGATGCATCTCCTAGATTGATCTTGGTGAGCGTAGGAAAATTTTTGTTTCCCATGCAACGTTCCCCAACACGGCAGCCCGTCTGCATCCGTCGTCTGCGCCGCCCCGGTGCCCTAGCTTCCGGCCACCCGCCCCGGTCATCCGCCCCGGCTACGGCGACGGAGGAGCTAGCTCGCTCCTGGACCGATTCGAGCTGAGCTAGCTAGCTCGCTCGCTCCTGGATGGATTCGGGCTGAGCTAGCTAGCTAGCTCTGGATCGATTCGAGGTTCGAGCTGAGCTAACTAGCTAGCTTTGGCTACCGCGACGGAGGAGTAGCTCCTGGATTGGCCGCTTCGTGCGCTTCGGTCGCCTGCGGCTCGGTTTTGGGCCGCTTCGTGTGCTATTGGTCGAACCATGAACACGGGCGAAAGGAAAAATAGGACGTGGGAAAAAAATCTAAGCTAATATTTGGTTTTACAGTTTAAGTTTGTGGGGTCTGTTCTGCCGCAGCTAAAACCAATCCTTAAAACACATTTTTCATGAACTATATACATGTTATAAGTGTCTTCGTTATAAGGGGTCTGCTAGAGATGTTCTGAGGGTATGTCCTATTTGAATGTACAATATTACACATTAGCTATGCATGGCCCACAAATTGAACAATGCCCCACAAATTGAACCATGCATACATTTGTTAAGGCGGTCTTTTGCAAAGATGGACGGCTGGAAAGAACATTTTTTTTCTTTGTGTTAAGGATGTTTGACATGGGTCTGAAATCAAATCATCACTTACGTTTTAGGTCATATACTTATTGCTTTTTTAGTGAAACCATAGTGACTGGAGTAGGAGTGCCGGAGTGCGATGGTTTTTTCCTCGCGTTGCAATGCACATGCATATTTCCTAGTACTCCGTAGAATATTTATATCCCACTGCAACTTCTCCCCCTTGCTTGAGACATTAAACTAGTTGGCAGAATAGCAACATAAACAATGTCATTTGCCCGCAAAAAAAAACAATGTCATAAATAACCAAATAAGGGCGGGTATCTCGGGTCGGATCATATGTATGCCTTAATCAAAATGCAAAATAAAATCTTCTAAAAAGGAAAATATTGAATAAATAGTGTGAAGAACTAAAATTTCAGACAAGATAATTCTCGTAGCAAGAATTGGATTTCTACAATGATCGTAAACCCCTTAGATAGAACCTGAGAATAAAAAACTCAGAATAAAATTATTTTTTATAATCCAACAATCATTCTTAATTAAGATAGTTAACTGATTTATCACAAAAATTATGCTGATACATTTGAATTGAATAATTCACAAGTAGGAGTACTAGTGAACTAAATTTCTTGTTATTACAGCCAACTATCTCCACACGTTCAACACATACTTGTATCACTGCTGATGGCGAAACCAGCAGCAGCTCTTGTGAGCACATCGTGTATGCCCTGCAGCGGGGCCGGCAGATCGGTCCCATATAAGCAGTGGGAAGCACCTTCACGTAAGTCAACAGCGTAGAAAACGTTGAGCAGCTCGTCCGGTCCGAGGTAATAGACATCACCCTGAACCAGACCCAGCTCCCTCGCAGAACACGACGCCGTGAAACGGAGCCTGCCCAGGAAGAAGACCTGGTCGTCGACGCGATCCACCGGTGACCACGCGAGCTTGGAGAAATCCATCTCGTAGAGTTCCATGCTGGACAGATCACTCCCAGTCATAGCCAACAGGTACAGCCTCCCTCGGGATTCCACCAGGTGGGGGAAGGCCAGCTCCCAGCAGCTCCGCTCGACTCGTAGTCGCTCCGTGTCGAGCGTGGTGAACATCGGGCCCGGGAGGAAGTCGAGGACGCCGAGCTTCGAGGCGGACACGTCGAAGTAGAACTTGCCGTCGACGGCGGCGATGCTCCGTATCTGGAGCCTCTCCGAACGGTTGCCGCCGGGATTACCACTACTCGACGATACTCTTACTCCTATCCAGTTGTGTTTCTCCAAGACGAACACCGATGGCACTGTTTCTCCGTCGCGAGAGAAGCGCGCAAGTTCATCTTCGTCTTTCAGCAGGACGACGGTATGCGAGCCCCGTGGCTTCTCGACGGTGATGTCGTACTCATGCCTGCTCCATTGCGCGCCTCCGACGCGGCAGAACCAGATCACCGGCTCGTCGTCGTCGACGACCAGCACCACGCAGCTCGCGCGAGAACCGGGTTCGCGCGACAGCACGCACTTGCAGTTCTGCGGCAAGTCCTTGTCCATTGATGGGAGGTCGACCTTCTTCTTGGTCGAGGGGTTCCACAGCGCGGCGCGCAGCGAAGTCGTGTCCAGCGTGAGCAGCCAGCGCTGGGGAGTCGCCCAGCACCTCGTCTTTGCCGCGCCAGGGTCGTCAGTCTTGGTCGCCGCCGTTGATAGATGTTGGAGCGTGCTTATGAAAACCTGCGACTCCTTTACACCCCAGCCACCGCAGAACAGGGCGTGTGTTTCCTTCATCACTTCTTCCATGGATGGATCTCGACTCACCACAAGTAATGGACGGATGTGGTAAAATTGAGATCGATCTGGACGGAGAGAGATCTGATTCTGTTCTGTTCTATTCGACTCTATTGTTCAGCAGCAGCAACAAATACCAACCACAATCGCGAGGAGCTAGGGCTTGCTTACCGGATACTAGAAGAAATCGGGGACGGGACACCTTTGGAGGCGGATCAGGATTGCCTTGGGCGCAAGGGGGAGGAGGAGCACCTGCCGAAGAGGCGTGTTATTTGTGGACGCCAGTAAACAATGGGTTTGGGCGTGAGAGCCGAAAGGGGCGGGCTTTAATAGGAGGGGACGGGACGAGACTTGCCTGCTCCCCTCATGTGTGCCCATCCGTACTCCCGCGTACGTGGCTTGATTTGATTGGAGCAAAATAAGGTCCGGCCCCACCCCCTTAAAATCAGGGGGTAGATGGTTAGATTAGAAAGGAAAAAGGAAGAAGGACAGCCGTAGGATGAAGTGGAAGTACGGATGGGAGCATGAGGAGGGAGCAGGCAAGTTTTATTCGAGGGGACGGGCCACGCGGGCTGGGGCTGACACACACCGTGTCGGATACCAGTCCGAATTCTGAAATCCATACTCTGACCTCATCGAACACGGTCGTTTCTGACCTTCACGCCCTATCCAAACTGAGGAATCCTACGTGGCTCAGAAAAGACAAGGATGGATGGATTACCCAACACAATTTTTGTAGGGCCCACTTGTCAACAGGAGAAAGAAATATCAAAATAACATAAAAATGCCCAGCAGAGTTTGCCGTGCGACCGTTGGATCGTCCTTGATCCACACGTCCTTAAGCACACTCACACACGTTATCTTGCACTAACAACGGTGTTGCAAACCACGTCGGTGAACGACGACGGCAACTTAGACAAGTTTTTGCAACATCAGCTTTGTTGCAAACAAAATCCGCAACAAAACCTTTGTTGCAAGAAATATCCACGATTAGAATTTTGTTGTGACAAAAAATCCGCAACACAACCTATGTTACAGAAAAAGTCCCGCAACACAATTTATGTTCAAAAACAACACAATTTATGTTATAAATGTTTCTGCAACAAGAACTGTTGCGAACTGGAGAAATACGTTCAACCACTAAATTATGCCGCATCTAACGACCCGCGAGGCGGCGGATCTTTTAAAATAATCCGTCGGCCGACGCGTAGCGGTCCCCAATAAATAAATAAGAAATATGTCCGTGCCTGCACCGAAAATAAAATCATATGGGCCTAGATCAATATAAGCACAACTCATGACTCTTTCAAAGATCCATGTCCTCTAGTTCAAATTACACTTCTTCCCATACTCATCGATAGTGTCCACGATGTCCACCTGATTACAATGCGTTTTGAACGTGATCAATTTCAATGCAATGACCTTGGCTACCGCATGACACACATGAAATTAAGCCACCCAGCGCAAGGGAATGTTTAAACGTTTATAACTAATCCGTCGAGCCCACCATGAGGGCCGCCCTCACTACAAGAAATATGTCAACTTGTGACTTTCTCTCAGTGACCCTGGAAGAATTGGTCATGAATCTATGACCATTTGATACCAATTGGTCAAAAGCTCTTCGGGGGACTTCAAAACCTAAATTATAATGACCATTTTGGTCAGAAAGGTCGCAATTTCCTTACACGAAATGATCGTAAAGCAGACAGCAATGATCGATGGCCTTATTTCTAGCTGATTGCGACCAATCTAATGGTCATAACGTTCTAAACATGGATGCATTGATATGACTGGATGCCACATCATCAATTCCGCCTACGTGTCATGTCATTTTGGCTTATATGTCACTTGTAGCAGTTGGTTTGACCACTCACATATTTACTAAAATAATCTAGGGGCCTACCACTGACATGCGGGGCCAACTAACACAGTGCCAATGACATGTGGGACCCGTTGCCAACTCACATATTAAGTTGTTGACTGCATTGACATGTGAGGCCTACTACTGGGACCAACTAACACAGTACATATGACATGTGGGACCGTCCTCACCTGGAATAAAGGACTTGCAAATTGGCGAATAAACGCAGCAAAAATTGGTTCCCGTGGCTTATGTGTCACTTGTAGCAGTTGGTTTGACCACTCACATATTTACTAAAATAATCTAGGGGCCTACCACTGACAAGCGGGGCCAACTAACACAATGCCAATGACATGTGGGACCCGTTGCCAACTCACATATTAAGTTGTTGACTGCATTGACATATTAAGTTGTTGACTGCATTGACATGTGGGATCCGTTGCCAACTCACAAACGCAGCAAAAAAAATATAATTCAAAAAATGTACACTCATGCAAAACAACGTTCACAAATTCAGAAGTATGTTAACAAATTGTTTAAATTCAATGAAAAAAATTTAATTTCATGAAATGTTTTGAATTCAAGAAAAAAAATCAACAAACGTTTTTTCCAAAAATCATGAACATTATTGAAATATTATGAATACTTTTTTAAGTCAATACACCATTTTCTAAAATTTTATCTCTCTAGAAAAAGGTTTTTCATTATAGGAAAATCTCGAAACAACTTAAAAATATAAAATCGTGAGAATAGGAAAATGAAAACACCCTATAATTGTGGTCAAAATGGCAGCATGACCGTCGTAGCTAGAGGGAGTCTTGCAAAACTTTTGTTGGATCTCTAATGAAATAACTAGTTGTGTACCTAGAAAAGAACTCAATTCGGGCACTCGGAAAATGGAAAATGAATTTTCCGTGCAAAGAAAATGAAAACTCCCTTAGGAAACATTGTTTGGAATTCCAAGATGCACCCTTGTGCACAATATGAGATCATTTGAACAAACTATGCCATGAATGTGGCCATAAGATTGATCATTTGGCTGAAAACCCTGAATCTTCATGCGTGATAACTCATTTCTGAGAACTCTTTTTTTAAATAATTGTCGTATTACAAGTTTATTATTTTTCCTGGAAACTTGGTCACATATAATGACACAATGCGAAGGTTTCCCAATTTTTTATTTTTTTTGAATTTTTTATGCCCGTTTCAAAATGCGGTCAAAACGGCGGGCTTGACCATTCCTAACTAGTGGTTGAATCTTGCAAAACTTTTGATGTTTCTCTGATTAAATAGATACTTCTGTACCTAGAAATGATTTTTGGAAAAAATAAAGAGCAAACTATGAGGCAGCTCCAGTTCAAATTTGACCCGCTTCCTACTGAATCGGCGGGAATTTGTCTTTTTCACCAGAGGTGGATCAAAACTTTTGACACCCAACCATTTTGTCAATTGTGAATCAAATATGGCCTAGTATTCTACAAAAATGATTTGGTCCAATTTTGCAACAAATATATGGTAGGTCCTTCACAAAAAGAACTCAATTCGGGCACTCGGAAAATGGAAAATGAATTTTCCATGCAAAGAAAATGAAAACTCCCTTAGGCAACATTGTTTGGAATTCCAAGATGCACCCTTGTGCACAATATGAGATCATTTGAACAAACTATGCCCTGAATGTGGCCATAAGATTGATCATTTGGCTGAAAACCCTGAATCTTCATGCGTGATAGCTCATTTCTGAGAACACTTTTTAAAATAATTGTCGTTTACAAGTTTATTATTTTTCCTGGAAACTTGGTCACATATAATGACACAATGTGAAGGTTTCCCAATTTTTTGATTTTTTGTTTTGAATTTTTTATGCCCGTTTCAAAATGCGGTCAACATGGCGGGCTTGACCGTTCCTAGCTAGTGGTTGAATCTTGCAAAACTTTTGATGTTTCTCTGATTAAATAGATACTTATGTACCTAAAATGATTTTTGGAAAAAATAAAGAGCAAACTATGAGGCAGCTCCAGTTCAAATTTGACCCGCTTCCTACTGAATCGGCGGGAATTTGTCTTTTTCACCAGAGGTGGATCAAAACTTTTGACGCCCAACCATTTTGTCAATTGTGAATCAAATATGGCCTAGTATTTTAGAAAAATGATTTGGTCCAATTTTACAACAAATATATGGTAGGTCCTTCACAAAAAGAACTCAATTCGGGCACTCGGAAAATGGAAAATGAATTTCCGTGCAAAGAAAATGAAAACTCCCTTAGGCAACAATGTTTGGAATTCCATGATGTGCCTTTATGCACAATATGAGATCATTTGAACAAACTATGCCATTCCAAAATGCACCCTTGTGCAAAAAATGCAAGAGACACAAATAGAAAAAAACACAATAACATAAGCTTGAAAAAGTATTTGATGTGCTCCACATGTGCTATGATTGTGAATTATAAAATTGATGTGCTCCAAATTTGCAACAAATATTTGCTAGGTTCTTTATAAAAATATCATTTTGGACACTCGCAAAAATGATTCTCTTAGAAAAAACTCATATCTTAGAACACTGTTTTTAATGATATTAACATTATTCAAAGTTTGTTATTTTTACTAAAAAGTAGGTCACACTTGGTGACACAATGCGAAGGTTTTTTATTTCTATATTTTTATAAATTTCTTAGGTCGTCAAATAGCAGACATGATTCAAAATCTTATTTTTAATCAATTACGACCAATTTAAATGGTCTTAACATCATCAAAGGGGATACTGTGTTCTGATTGGTCTAAAATGAGCTCAGGCGGATCATGGATTAAGCATCGTCGGATGCGCCCAAATCCAACGGCAGCCCACACCCCCCTCGCCGCTCTCACCCCGTATCCCTCTCATCCTCGTCCACCCACGAAACCCTAACCCCCTTCTCCCAATCGCCGCTGCCGCCTTCTCCCTCCCAGATCCAATCCAAGTCAGAGCCCCCAGCCTCCATCTCCATTCCTGCGCGCGTTGGCCACCTCCCTCCGGCGGAGCTCGACCCCCACCCCCCAACACCCGCTGCTCCACCCTCTCTTGTGAGG
>LR738709.1:574159194-574174771 GCA_902687465.1 Secale cereale
TGAGATTATGTTCAGATTGTGCTTGAGTAATATATTTGATCTACCTCTTTTATATTTATGTTCGTAAGTAATTCTTGCATGTTCTCCGTTGTTATTTATTGCTTTGGCCAAGTAATAGGTAGTGACTCCAAGAGGGAACGTTATGCTTGATTGTGGGTTCATGCCCCTCGATGACTAGTTTGAGTGACAGAAACATGAGTCTAGGGGATGTGCTGTTGCCACAAGGGGGAAAACAACGGTGCTTGTGCCCGCGGGTGCAAGGATTGTTTACTTTACGCAAAGTTCTTTTAATGCAGTTGTCTGTTGCTTTGAGTTTACACTATGGGTGGGACTCGCAACTTAATACCAGCGAGATGTTCTGGATAGATATCTCAAGGTGGATGATTAGTAGTAGATATTGATGGATTTCGGTCTACTTACTTTGGCGTACCGCCCTTGCTTTGAACCTCAACCTTTCTTGCAATGTAATCAGCATTGGTTTGCGCACATGGTCCTGTCAATTGCCCAGCTGTAATTCGTTTACCTCACATAGCTGTTTCATCGTCTTTTGGGAGAGAGACATCACTAGTGAACATCATGAGACTCCGGTCCATGTTACCATCATTGATCACATCCGCTATTTACTTTTCGCTTTTATTTACTATTGCAATTATATCTATCACTACTATCACTTGCGTTTAATCCTTTGTGAACTACAAGGCCGGAGGGATTGACAACCTCTCTGTACTCGTTGGGAGCAAAGTTATTTGTATCTGTGTGCAGGTCCACGTTGATTGCTAATATCTGGCGCCGTAGCAGTTGACACCTTCTTGTTGAACCTAGGAATCTCTGGGGATTCGATCCTTGGTATCTTTGCCAAGGGAAAAACTTCCGCAACACTACATCTCACACCTTCCACTTGGGGTTACCAACGAGGGGCGAGAAGCCTAGCAAGAGTTTTTCTGGCGCCGTTGCCGGGGACTCCACTCTTCAAGATAGGGGAGTTGCACGCTATCTTTTACCTTTGCTTTTAGTCTTGTTAGTTTACCTTTCAGTTTTCTTTATGTCTTTTCACTAGTTATGTCTATGGACAACCTTGCTATTGGATCGTTGCTTGCGGGGAGACGCCCCACACCTGTGGTGGTTGCTCCTCCCCCTACTGAAATTGTGCCCTGTAAAATACCAGCTGGTATTATCAATTATGTTTTGGCTAATCGTTATGCAGGAGACAGACATCCCGGTGAACACTTGCTATATCTGTCACAATTATGTTCATTATTTAAGCTTGCAGGTGTATCAAGGGAGTTTGTCATGAGGACATTGTTCGCCGTATCACTTATAGATAAAGCTTCAGATTGGTATAAGCTTCTCGATAACTCGCACTTGCTTGATTGGCAAGAGCTTATGTCTCTCTTTTATACTAAGTTTTATCCTCTTCATGATGCTTATGTGGGGAGTAAGAGTACCTTTTTGCATGTGGATCATGGTAACAATGCTTTATGTGATGCTTATATTGTTGAGTTTATTCGTGATCCCACTGAAAATTATTATGAGAAGGGAACATATGCTTATAGATATTTCAATAATATTAAGTTCCCTCTCTTTATGTTGAAGGTTTTGAAGCTGCACTTGTTTTGTCTTCCTATGCTTATTGCTTTGTGCTGCAATGAATTATTCTATTGCAATGTTCCTATGCATAGGAAGCGTGTTAGGCTTAAAATGTGTTTGGTGCTTGCTTCTTGATGCTCTCTTTTGTTCTTCAACTCTTATTCCTACGAGAGCATCATTAAAATCTTATGCCTAGCTTAAAGGCATAAAAGAAAGTGCTTTTGGGAGGCAGCCCATGAAGGAAATATGCCCTAGAGGCAATAATAAAGATGTTATTTGTATTTCCTTATATCATGATAAATGTCTTTTATTCATGCTAGAATTGTATTAACCGGAAACTTAGTACATGTGTGGATACATAGACAAAACAGTATGTCCCTAGTATGCCTCTACTAGACTAGCTCATTGATCAAAGATGGTTATGTTTCCTAGCCATAGACATGAGTTGTCATTTGATCAACGGGATCACATCATTAGGAGAATGATGTGTTGGACAAGACCCATCCGTTAGCATAGCACTATGATCGTTTAGTTTTACTGCTATTGCTTTCTTCATGACTTATACATGTTCCTATGACTATGAGATTATGCAACTCCCGAATACCGTAGGAACACCTTGTGTGCTATCAAACGTCACAACGTAACTGGGTGATCATAAAGATGCTCTACAGGTGTCTCCGAAAGTATTCCTGGTGTTGGCATAGATCAAGATTAGGATTTGTCACTCCGAGTGTCGGAGAGGAATCTCTGGGCCCTCTCGGTAACACACATCACAATAAGCCTTCAAGCAAAAGACTAATGAGTTAGTCACGAGATGATGTGTTACGGAACGAGTAAAGAGACTTGCCGGTAACGAGATTGAACTAGGTATGGAGATACCGACGATCGAATCTCGGGCAAGTAACATACCGATGACAAAAGGAACAACATATGTTGTTATGCGGTTTTGACCGATAAAAGATCTTCGTAGAATATGTAGGAGCCAATATGAACATCCAGGTTCCGCTATTGGTTATTGACCGGAGATGAGTCTCGGTCATGTCTACATAGTTCTCGAACCCGTAGGGTCCGCACGCTTAACGTTTGATGACGATCGGTATTATGAGTTTATGAGTTTTGATGTACCGAAGGTAGTTCGGAGTCCCGGATGAGATCACGGACATGACGAGGAGTCTCGGAATGTTCGAGACATAAAGATTGATATATTGGACGACTATATTCGGACACGGGAAGTGTTCCGGAAAAGTTTCGGATTTAACTGGATTGCCGGAGGGGGTTACCGGAACCCCCTACGAGGGGGGATGGTCCATAGTGGGCCTTGAGGAAAGGAGAGAGGCAGCCCATAGAGGCTGGTTGGCGCCCCACCTAGGGATCCTAGTTGGACTAGGATTGGGGGGGCGCCACCTCTCCCTCTTTTCCTTTCCCTCTCTTCCTTCTTGGTGGGCTCCTACTAGGAATAGGATTGCAATCCTATTCCTAGTAGGATTGCCCTAGCCGCACCATAGGAGGCCGGCCGGCCCTCCCCTCTTGCTCCTTTATATACGGGGGCAGGGGGGCACCCAAAGACACACAAGTTGAATTGTTCCATCCGTGTGCGGTGCCCCCCTCCACAGAAACACACCTCGGTCATACCGTTGCAGTGCTTAAGCGAAGCCCTGCGCCGGTAAATACATCATATCCGTCACCACGCCGTCGTGCTGACGAAACTCTCCCGTGAAGCTCAACTGGATCAAGAGCTCGTGGGACGTCATCAAGCTGAACGTGTGCTGAACGCGGAGGTGCCGTACGTTCGGTGCTTGATCGGTTGAATCGCGAAGAAGTTCGGCTACATCAACCGTGTCACTTGACGCTTCCGCTTCCGGTCTACGAGGGTACGTAGACACACTCTTCCCTCTCGTTGCTATGCATCTGGTAGATAGATCTTGCGTGATCGTAGGAAAATTTTAAAATACTACGTTCCCCAACAGTGGCATCAGAGCCAGGTCTATGCGTAGATGATATGCACGAGTAGAACACAATGAGTTGTGGGCGATACTAGTCATACTGCTTACCAGCATGTCATACTTTGCTTCGGCGATATTGTGAGATGAAGCGGCCCGGACCGACATTACGCGTACGCTTACGCGATACTGGTTTCACCGTTAAGAGCACTCGTTGCTTAAAGGTAACTGGCGGGTGTCTGTCTCTCTCACTTTAGCTGAATCAAGTGTGGCTACGCCCGGTCCTTGTGAAGGTTAAAACAGCACATACTTGACGAAACATCGTTGTGGTTTTGTATGCGTAGGTAAGAACGGTTCTTGCTAAGCCCGTAGCAGCCACGTAAAACTTGCAACAACAAAGTAGAGGACGTCTAACTTGTTTTTGCAGGGAATGTTGTGATGTGATATGGTCAAGACATGATGAGTTATACGGTTTTGTATGAGATGATCATGTTTTGTAATGTTATCGGCAACTGGCAGGAGCCATATGGTTGTCGCTTTATTGTATGAAATGCAATCGCCATGTAATTTGTTTACTTTATCACTAAGCGGTAGCGATAGTCGTAGAAGCAATAGTTGGCGAGACGACAACGATGCTACAATGGAGATCAAGGTGTCGCGCCGGTGACGAAAGGTGATCATGACGGTGCTTTGGAGATGGAGATCAAAAGCACAAGATGATGATGGCCATATCATGTCACATATTTTGATTGCATGTGATGTTTATCTTATTATGCTTCTTATTTTGCTTAGAACGACGGTAGCATTATAAGATGATCCCTTACTAAATTTCAAGGTATAAGTGTTCTCCCTGAGTATGCACCGTTGCGAAAGTTCGTCGTGCCGAGACACCACGTGATGATCGGGTGTGATAAGCTCTACGTTCAAATACAACGGGTGTAAGCCAGTTTTGCACACGCAGAATACTCGGGTTAAACTTGACGAGCCTAGCATATGCAGATATGGCCTCGGAACACTGGAGACGAAAGGTCGAGCGTGAATCATATAGTAGATATGATCAACATAAGATGTTCACCATTGAAACTACTCCATCTCACGTGATGATCGGACATGGTTTAGTTGATTTGGATCACGTGATCATTTAGATGACCGAAGGGATGTCTATCTAAGTGGGAGTTCTTTAATTAATATGATTAAATTGAACTTTAACTTATCATGAACTTAGTCCTGATAGTTTTTGCATATTTATGTTGTTGTAGATCAATGGCTCGTGCTACCGTTCCTTTGAATTTTAATGCATTCCTAGAGAAAGCTAAGTTGAAAGATGATGGTAGCAATTACACGGACTGGGTCCGTAACCTGAGGATTATCCTCATTGCTGCACAGAAGAATTATGTCCTTGAAGCACCGCTAGGTGACAAGCCCCCTCCCGCTAATGTGGACGCTTTGAACGTCTGGCAATCGCGGTCTGATGACTACACGATAGTTCAGTGTGCCATGCTTTACGGCTTAGAACCGGGACTTCAACGACGTTTTGAACGTCATGGACCATATGAGATGTTCCAGGAGTTGAAGTTAATATTTCAAGCAAATGCCCGGATTGAGAAATATGAGATTTCCAATAAGTTCTACAGCTGCAAGATGGAGGAGAATAGTTCTATCAGTGAACACTTGCTCAGAATGTCTGGGTACTACAATCATATGACTCAACTTGGTTGCAAAGTTGACGAGGATAGTGTTATTGATAGAGTTCTTCAATCACTTTCACCAAGCTATAAAGGCTTCGTGATGAACTATAATATGCAAGGGATGCAAAAGACAATTCCCGAGCTCTTCACTATGCTTAAAGCAGTGGAGGTAGAAATCAAAAAGGAGCATCAAGTGTTGATGGTTAACAAGACCACTAGTTTCAAGAAAAAGGGCAAGGGAAAGAAGGGGAACTTCAAGAAGAATAGCAAGACAGTTGCTACTCCCACGAAGAAACCCAAGTCTGGAGCCAAGCCTGAAACTGAGTGCTTCTACTGCAAGGGGACTGGACACTGGAAGCGGAACTGCCCCAAGTATTTGGCGGATAAGAAGGATGGCAAGGTGAACAAAGGTATATGTGATATACATGTTATTGATGTGTACCTTACTAATGCTCGTAGTAGTACCTGGGTATTTGATACCGGTTCGGTTGCTAATATTTGTAACTCGAAACAGGGACTACGGATTAAACAAAGATTAGCTAAGGACGAGGTGACGATGCGCGTGGGAAATGGTTCCAAAGTCGATGTGATCACCGTCGGCACGCTACCTCTACATCTACCTTCAAGATTAGTTTTAGACCTAAATAATTGTTATTTGGTGCCAGCGTTGAGCATGAACATTATATCTGGATCTTGTTTATTGCGAGACGGTTATTCATTTAAATCAGAGAATAATGGTTGTTCTATTTTTATGAATAATATCTTTTATGGTCATGCACCCTTGAAGAGTGGTCTATTCTTATTGGATCTCGATTGTAGTGATACACATATTCATAATATTGAAACCAAAAGATGCAAGGTTAATAATGATAGTGCAACTTATTTGTGGCACTGCCGTTTAGGTCATATTGGTGTAAAACGCATGAAGAAACTCCATAGTGATGGACTTTTGGAATCACTTGATTATGAATCACTTGGTGCTTGCGAACCATGCCTCATGGGAAAGATGACTAAAACTCCGTTCTCCGGAACTATGGAGCGAGCAACAGATTTGTTGGAAATCATACATACTGATGTATGTGGGCCAATGAGTGTTGAAGCTCGCGGCGGCTATCGTTATTTTCTGACCTTCACTGATGATTTGAGCAGATATGGGTATATCTACTTAATGAAGCACAAGTCTGAAACATTTGAAAAGTTCAAAGAATTTCAGAGTGAAGTAGAGAATCATCGTAACAAGAAAATAAAGTTTCTACGATCTGATCGTGGAGGAGAATATTTGAGTTACGAGTTTGGTCTTCATTTGAAACAATGTGGAATAGTTTCACAACTCACGCCACCCGGAACACCACATCGTAATGGTGTGTCCGAACGTCATAACCGTACTTTATCGGATATGGTGCGATCTATGATGTCTCTTACCGATTTACCACTATCGTTTTGGGGTTATGCTTTAGAGACAGCTGCATTCACGTTAAATAGGGCACCATCTAAATCCGTTGATACGACACCTTATGAACTATGGTTTGGCAAGAAACCAAAGTTGTCGTTTCTTAAAGTTTGGGGTTGCGATGCTTATGTGAAAAAGCTTCAACCTGATAAGCTCGAACCCAAGTCGGAGAAATGTGTCTTCATAGGATACCCAAAAGAGACTGTTGGGTACACCTTCTATCACAGATCCGAAGGCAAGATATTCGTTGCTAAGAATGGATCCTTTCTAGAGAAGGAGTTTCTCTCGAAAGAAGTGAGTGGGAGGAAAGTAGAACTTGATGAGGTAATTGTACCTTCTCCCGGATTGGAAAGTAGTACATCACAGAAAATTGCTCCAGTGATTCCTACACCAATCAGTGAGGAAGTTAATGATGATGATCATTAAACTTCGGATCAAGTTTCTGCTGAACGTCGTAGATCAACCAGAGTACGTTCCGCACCAGAGTGGTACGGCAACCCAGTTCTGGAAATCATGTTACTAGACCATGATGAACCTGCGAACTATGAGGAAGCGATGATGAGCCCAGATTCCGCAAAATGGCTTGAGGCCATGAAATCTGAGATGGGATCCATGTATGAGAACAAAGTGTGGACTTTGGTTGACTTGCCCGATGATCGGCAGGCCATCGAAAATAAATGGATCTTCAAGAGGAAGACCGACGCAGACGGTAATGTTACTGTTTACAAAGCTCGACTTGTTGCGAAAGGGTTTCGACAAGTTCAAGGAGTTGACTACGATGAGACTTTCTCACCTGTAGCGATGCTTAAGTCTGTCCGAATCATGTTAGCAATTGCCGCATTTTATGATTATGAAATCTGGCAAATGGATGTCAAAACTGCATTCCTGAATGGATATCTCAAAGAAGAGTTGTATATGATGAAACCAGAAGGTTTTGTCGATCCAAAAGGTGCTAACAAAGTATGCAAGCTCCAGCGATCCATCTATGGACTGGTGCAAGCATCTCGGAGTTGGAATATACGCTTTGATGAGGTGATCAAAGCATATGGTTTTATACAGACTTTTCGAGAAGCCTGTATTTACAAGAAAGTGAGTGGGAGCTCTGTAGCATTTCTAATATTATATGTGGATGACATATTGTTGATTGGAAATGATATAGAATTTCTGGATAGCATAAAAGGATACTTGAATAAAAGTTTTTCAATGAAAGACCTCGGTGAAGCTGCTTATATATTAGGCATCAAGATCTATAGAGATAGATCAAGACGCTTAATTGGACTTTCACAAAGCACATACCTTGATAAGATTTTGAAGAAGTTCAAAATGGATCAGTCAAAGAAAGGGTTCTTGCCTGTATTACAAGGTATGAAGTTGAGTAAGACTCAATGCCCGACCACTGCAGAAGATAGAGAGAAAATGAAAGTCATTCCCTATGCCTCAGCCATAGGATCTATCATGTATGCAATGCTGTGTACCAGACCTGATGTGTGCCTTGCTATAAGTCTAGCAGGGAGGTACCAAAGTAATCCAGGAGTGGATCATTGGACAGCGGTCAAGAACATCCTGAAGTACCTGAAAAGGACAAAGGATATGTTTCTCGTGTATGGAGGTGACAAAGAGCTCGTCGTAAACGGTTACGTCGATTCTAGCTTTGACACTGATCCGGATGACTCTAAGTCACAAACCGGATATGTATTTTTATTGAACGGTGGAGCTGTCAGTTGGTGCAGTTCCAAGCAGAGCGTCGTGGCGGGATCTACGTGTGAAGCGGAATACATAGCTGCTTCGGAAGCAGCAAATGAAGGAGTCTGGATGAAGGAGTTCATATCCGATCTAGGTGTAATACCTAGTGCATCGGGTCTAATGAAAATCTTTTGTGACAACACTGGAGCAATAGCCTTGGCGAAGGAATCCTGGTTTCACAAGAGAACAAAGCACATCAAAAGACGCTTCAATTCCATCCGCGATCTAGTCAAGGAGGGAGACATAGAGATTTGCAAAATACATACGGATCTGAATGTTGCAGACCTGTTGACTAAGCCTCTTCCACGGGCAAAACATGATCAGCACCAGGACTCCATGGGTGTGAGGATCATCACTTTGTAATCAAGATTATTGACTCTCGTTCAAGTGGGAGACTGAAGGAAATATGCCCTAGAGGCAATAATAAAGATGTTATTTGTATTTCCTTATATCATGATAAATGTCTTTTATTCATGCTATAATTGTATTAACCGGAAACTTAGTACATGTGTGGATACATAGACAAAACAGTATGTCCCTAGTATGCCTCTACTAGACTAGCTCATTGATCAAAGATGGTTATGTTTCCTAGCCATAGAAATGAGTTGTCATTTGATCAACGGGATCACATCATTAGGAGAATGATGTGATGGACTAGACCCATCCGTTAGCATAGCACTATGATCGTTTAGTTTTTCTGCTATTGCTTTCTTCATGACTTATACATGTTCCTATGACTATGAGATTATGCAACTCCCGAATACCGTAGGAACACCTTGTGTGCTATCAAACGTCACAATGTAACTGGGTGATCATAAAGATGCTCTACAGGTGTCTCCGAAAGTATTCGTGGTGTTGTCATAGATCAAGATTAGGATTTGTCACTCCGAGTGTCGGAGAGGTATCTCTGGGCCCTCTCGGTAACACACATCACAATAAGCCTTGCAAGCAAAAGACTAATGAGTTAGTCATGAGATGATGTGTTACGGAACGAGTAAAGAGACTTGCCGGTAACGAGATTGAACTAGGTATGGTGATACCGACGATCGAATCTCGGGCAAGTAACATACCGATGACAAAAGGAACAACGTATGTTGTTATGCGGTTTTGACTGATAAAAGATCGTCGTAGAATATGTAGGAGCCAATATGAACATCCAGGTTCCGCTATTGGTTATTGACCGGAGATGAGTCTCGGTCATGTCTACATAGTTCTCGAACCCGTAGGGTCCGCACGCTTAACGTTTGATGACGATCGGTATTATGAGTTTATGAGTTTTGATGTACCGAAGGTAGTTCGGAGTCCCGGATGAGATCACGGACATGACGAGGAGTCTCGGAATGTCTGAGACATAAAGATTGATATATTGGACGACTATATTCGGACACCGGAAGTGTTCCAGAAAAGTTTCGGATTTAACTGGATTGCCGGTGGGGGTTACCGGAACCCCCTACGAGGGGGGATGGTCCATAGTGGGCCTTGAGGAAAGGAGAGAGGCAGCCCATAGAGGTTGGCCGGCGCCCCACCTAGGGATCCTAGTTGGACTAGGATTGGGGGGGGGCGCCACCTCTCCCTCTTTTCCTTTCCCTCTCTTCCTTCTTGGTGGGCTCCTACTAGGAATAGGATTGCAATCCTATTCCTAGTAGGATTGCCCTAGCCGCACCATAGGAGGCCGGCCGGCCCTCCCCTCTTGCTCCTTTATATACGGGGGCAGGGGGGCACCCAAAGACACACAAGTTGAATTGTTCCAGCCGTGTGCGGTGCCCCCCTCCACAGAAACACACCTCGGTCATACCGTTGCAGTGCTTAAGCGAAGCCCTGCGCCGGTAAATACATCATATCCGTCACCACGCCGTCATGCTGACGAAACTCTCCCGTGAAGCTCAACTGGATCAAGAGCTCGTGGGACATCATCAAGCTGAACGTGTGCTGAACGCGGAGGTGCCGTACGTTCGGTGCTTGATCGGTTGAATCGCGAAGAAGTTCGACTACATCAACCGCGTCACTTGACGCTTCCGCTTCCGGTCTACGAGGGTACGTAGACACACTCTTCCCTCTCGTTGCTATGCATCTGGTAGATAGATCTTGCATGATCGTAGGAAAATTTTAAAATACTACGTTCCCCAACAGCCCACATGAATAAATTTATTTTGCTTTTGTTGTGTCTTGATGTTGTTACTACTGTAACATCATCATTGTATCTTTGCTTTTCAATTTTGTGCCAAGTGTAGCCTCTGATTGCTAGAAAGTTCAAAAGTTGTGAGGTGCTGTCCAGGAAACAGATTTTGTCCTTGGATAGAAAAATTCGTATAAAATCACCAGATCATCTTTTTGGTCTACATTGTTTCGACAGCGTGCTCTATATAATTGTCTTTCGTGCGTCTGTTTTGAGTTTTTTTATTAGAGTTGCAGAAGTGCCCCGAACAAATCAATTACTACCTGCTGTTCTGTTTTTCACAGATTCTGTCCTGTTTTGCTTTTCCTTCATTTTGCTAACCAAGAGCTTGCTTTTTCTTTGCAAAAACCTTTTGGCAATCTTGAGAAATAGTAGACCTTCAAGAATATCTTTATTTCCAGCAAGGTATAATTATTTTATTATGGGTACTAACCTCGCTAATCAGATTATGATGAGTTATGTATGAAGGGAGTTTTCGAGTGTGCGAGGGAAGATGATAAAAAGATTCAGGAGTGTCAAGCGCTCAAGCTTGGGGATGCCCCCATGCACCCCAAAGAAATATTCAAGGAGACTCAAGCGTCTGAGCTTGGGGATGCCCCCGTGCATCCCCTTCTCCATCAACATTATCAGTCCGTCTTTCGTTCCACTATATTTTAATCACTTCATGTGTTATGTGTTATGCTTGGAGCGTCTTGCTTTTAGTTTTCTTTAGTTTTTCATAACGAGTCGGAACTCAGCCTTCTTTATGTGGGAGAGAAACACGCTCCACTTCTACCTAGAACATAACATAGAATTTTCATGTCTATCCTTGCTGTGTGTGTTCTTTGTCTTTTAATAGCTACTATCATGTTCAGCTCTTAGCTTTCATGCTTATCTTTTCAAGAGCTTTTGTTTAGTTGGTTGCTTGAACTCTCTTTAATTACCATGCTCACCTTATTAAGAGAGTTTGCTTCCGTTGCATTGGTTGATATGTCTATGATAAAGATGCTACGTGCATGATGGCGCTTAGTAGTTCATGTTTCTTATGGTTAGTCTCAAATAGCTGGAGGGTTCCCAATGTGTTATTGGAGTACCAACATGATTTGTTTGCCTATGATGTGGTATGGTTTAGTAATATCTTCCTTCGAGAATTTATTTTGATTGACTTGGCGTATGCTCACGCATATTTAAGACTGTAAAGAAAGTCTGTCAAGCCTTGATGATCTTTTGTTTCTGAGTAGCGATATAACTACCATGCCTGATTCAATGTTGCTTTGTCGCTCTGCATGATTATGACCGTCATTTCTCTCTTAGTTGGTCGCTCCCAGTCTTTTGCTAACCTTCGCCTGTACTAAGCGGACTGACTGCTTGTGCATCCACATCCTTTAATCCAGTTATGCCATATGAGTCCACCATACCTTCCTACATGGTATTTACCTGCCATTCCTAACAGAGACTTGCATGTGCCATCTCGAAATTATTCAAAGAAAAAGCATTCTTATTTTGTGCCTCTGTTGTAAGTTCATGAGGAAGTAGTGGTTAATTCATGACCTTTTTAAGTTGGACAAGCTTCACCCCGGGATTGCATGTATAATGTGCAAACCCATAATACGAGAAGGAACTGGCATTGAGTGCGCCCGGCTCAAAAAGATAATATAACAAACAAACCCTCCTTTACGCTTTGTTCATGAGAAATCAGAAAACTTTGGCAGTGATAAACAAAGGAGATTAAGAGGATGTGATCGTCCTCATTCGGGAGCCGTTCCTCGAAACTTGTCCATCTCGAAAAGTGATTGAGTTGTCTGCTAGCATTCGTTGACGAAACATGCATGATCTAAAAAAAATTTATTACCTCTGTTTTAAAACCAAGAGCTCTGGTACATGTTTTGTCTTTGTTTCCGACTACGGGTTTTCAACCTTGCCAACAAAAGCCACGGTTCGAGAGTCTCCACCTTCTTTTTAAAGCACCAACTACTGAGAGCATGATTGTCATTCTGAGTGTAATGTGCATTGTCCCAAAGTAGCATTGTCTTTTGCATGATTGTGATATCGTTTATTCTGAAATCATTGTATCTAGTCATCACTTAAACCTTGGAGGTGCCCCTGCATTTATGTTTTGCTTCACTAAAGGGGGCAAGCTAGATATCACTTTATCATATTTGCACATCATGTTCATTGCAAATCTATTTGATGTTTCAGTATCATATTGTAAAACTTTCAGTCCTTTGTGATTTTCTCATGAGGCAACTTAATTACTATAGATTCATTGTCTCAGTAAGCTTTTGTCATATGACTATGAAAAAGTCCTATATGGTTAATAGCATGTCACCACAGAAATTATTCTTGTTATCATTTACCTACTCGAGGACGAGCAGGAATTAAGCTTGGGGATGTTGATATGTCCAAAACGTATCTATAATTTCTGCTTGCTCCATGCCTATTTTGGGTGATATTGCTATGATATTTATACACTTCCATACACTTTTGATCATATTTGGACTAACCTATTAACTCAGTGCACCCCAGTGCCAGTTTCTGTTTTCGGCTGTTTTTGTATCTCAGGTTTTCACGTTACGAGAACTGCCAGGAAAAATCCAGAAAAATTATATAAAAAATCAGCATTCCAGAAACTACCGTGCGCCCGAAGGACAGCCGGGGGGGGGGGGCACCAGGGCTCCAGGCGCCCTGGCGGCGCGCCCCCCTGGGCCGCGCCGGGGGGGCGCCTGGGCCCCCCGAGGCTCCTCCGATGCCCCCCTTTGGCATATATTTAAAGCGTCTCCCGAAACCCTCGAGGGAGGAACTCTTTTCGCGATCTCATCTCTGTTCCGCCGCCGCCGCCGCTTCCAAGATCGGGAGCACCAGGAGAACTCTTCCCGGCACCCTGCCGGAGGGGAGGATCACCACCGGGAGCCTCTCCACCACCATGGACACCTCCCGGATGAGTTGTGAGTAGTCTCCCTTGGACCATGGGTCCATGACCAGTAGCTATGTGATGCTCTCCTCCCGTTCTTGTGCTTCACTAATTAGTCCTCGTGAGCTGCCCTACATGATCGAGGCACATATGTAATCCTTATGCTGTTGCTATGATGAGTTTGCTGGGATCCGATGGATTATGAGATTATGTTCAGATTGTGCTTGAGTAATATATTTGATCTACCTCTTTTATATTTATGTTCGTAAGTAATTCTTGCATGTTCTCCGTTGTTATTTATTGCTTTGGCCAAGTAATAGGTAGTGACTCCAAGAGGGAACGTTATGCTTGATTGTGGGTTCATGCCCCTCGATGACTAGTTTGAGTGACAGAAACATGAGTCTAGGGGATGTGCTGTTGCCACAAGGGGGAAAACAACGGTGCTTGTGCCCGCGGGTGCAAGGATTGTTTACTTTACGCAAAGTTCTTTTAATGAAGTTGTCTGTTGATTTGAGTTTACACTATGGGTGGGACTCGCAACTTAATACCAGCGAGATGTTCTGGATAGATATCTCAAGGTGGACGATTAGTAGTAGATATTGATGGATTTCGGTCTACCTACTTTGGCGTACCGCCCATGCTTTGAACCTCAACCTTTCTTGCAATGTAATCAGCATTGGTTTGCGCACATGGTCCTGTCAATTGCCTAGCTGTAATTCCTTTACCTCACATAGCTGTTTTATCATCTTTTGGGAGAGAGACATCACTAGTGAACATCATGAGACTCCGGTCCATGTTACCATCATTGATCACATCCGCTATTTACTTTTCGCTTTTATTTACTATTGCAATTATATCTATCACTACTATCACTTGCGTTTAATCCTTTGTGAACTACAAGGCCGGAGGGATTGACAACCTCTTTGTACTCGTTGGGAGCAAAGTTATTTGTATCTGTGTGCAGGTCCACGTTGATTGCTAATATCTGGCGCCGTAGCAGTTGACACCTTCTTGTTGAACCTAGGAGTCTCTGGGGATTCGATCCTTGGTATCTTTGCCAAGGGAAAAACTTCCGCAACACTACATCTCACACCTTCCACTTGGGGTAACCAACGAGGGGCGAGAAGCCTAGCAGTTGCTAGGTCTGCTCACCGGCCGCCCTCGCAATGTGCAGGTGTGCATTGGGCGATGGGCCCAGACCCCTGTGCGCTTAGGACTTAGACCGGCGTGCTGACCTCTTTGTTGTGCTTAGGTAGGGCTGTGACGTGTTGATCTTCCGAGGCCGGGCATGACCCTGGAAAGTGTGTCCGGCCAAATGGGATCGAGCGTGCTGGGTTATGTGGTGCACCCCTGCAGGGAAGTTAATCTATTCGAATAGCCATGTCCCTCGGTAAAAGGACGACCCGGAGTTGTACTCCGACCTCATGACAACTAGAACCGGATACTTAATTAAACACACCCTTACAAGTGCCAGATAAAACCCGGTGGTTGCTCTCTCACAGGGTGATGTGCGGGAGGATCGCCGGGTAGGATTATGCTATACGATGTTACTTGGTGAACTTACCATCTATTCTATTCTACTGCTGCAAGACGGAGGCTGCCAGAAGCAAGGATACTTGATACTTTCCAGCTTCTCCCTTCTACTGCTGCAAGATGGAGACTGTCAGTGAAGGAAATATGCCCTAGAGGCAATAATAAAGATGTTATTTGTATTTCCTTATATCATGATAAATGTCTTTTATTCATGCTAGAATTGTATTAACCGGAAACTTAGTACATGTGTGGATACATAGACAAAACAGTATGTCCCTAGTATGCCTCTACTAGACTAGCTCATTGATCAAAGATGGTTATGTTTCCTAGCCATAGACATGAGTTGTCATTTGATCAAACGGGATCACATCATTAGGAGAATGATGTGATGGACAAGACCCATCCGTTAGCATAGCACTATGATCGTTTAGTTTAACTGCTATTGCTTTCTTCATGACTTATACATGTTCCTATGACTATGAGATTATGCAACTCCCGAATACCGTAGGAACACCTTGTGTGCTATCAAACGTCACAACGTAACTGGGTGATCATAAAGATGCTCTACAG
>LR738709.1:574181362-574270521 GCA_902687465.1 Secale cereale
CCCCCCCCCCCCCCGGCTGTCCTTCGGGCGCACGGTTGTTTCTGGAACGCTGATTTTTTATATAACTTTTCTGGATTTTTCCTGGCAGTTCTCGTAACGTGAAAACCTGAAATAAAAAAACAGCCGAAAACAGAAACTGGCACTGGGGTGCACTGAGTTAATAGGTTAGTCCAAATATGATCAAAAGTGTATGGAAGTGTATAAATATCATAGCAATATTACCCAAAAGAGGCATGGAGCAAGCAGAAATTATAGATACGTTTTGGACGTATCAGCAACCTCCATTACTAAGGAAGTTACGTTACGCGGTCCAACCCGGCGCGCGCCGCTCAGTCACTGACGTCAAGAAGGCTTCGGCTGATACCACGACGTCGAGTGCCCATAACTATTCCCACGTAGCTGGTTAGTGCGTATAGGCCAACGGCCAGACTCAGATCAAATATCCAAACTCGTTAAGCGTGTTATTATGAAATCACCGCGGACAACGACCAGGGCCGGGCCACCTCTCCACTGGGTGTCTCAACCTGCCCTGTCGCTCCGCCACAAAGATCCACTCGGGGGCCGTCGGGAACTCAGGCCCACCACTACCTGGATGGAGCCACCTGTCCTTTCAGCCCCCACATCGGAATCACTTGCGGGTACTCAACGAGTCGACCCGACTTTAGTCACATCATGTGTCATGTAAAGTATGTGTATAATATATACCCGTGATCACCATCCGCGGTGATCACGGCCCGATAGTATAGCATGGCAGACGGACAAGGATGTGGGGCCACTGATGGAATACTAGCATCCTATACTAAGCATTTAGGATAGCAGGTAAAGGTATCAACAGTAGTAGCAACAATGTCAGGCTATGCAACAGAATAGGAGTTATCGAATCATCAACAGTAGCAATTCTAATGCAAGAGTAAGAGAGAAGAGAACGGGCGATATCTGGTGATCAAGGGGGGTTGGCTTCCCTGGTTGCTTTGGCAAGAAGGAGCGGTCGTCGTCGACGTAATCGAACACAGTGGCATCGGCATCGTCTCAGGGTCTACCGGAAAGGAAGTAACGGAGGAGGAACACAATAAATGACATAGCAATCAAAAGCATAACAAATCATAACACATCAATACACGGTGCTAGGGGTGATCTAACGTAGGGATAGGTGATACTGGCGAAGGGGGAAAACATCCGGGAAAGTATTCCCGATGTTCAGCGTTTTCGGATAGATGAACCGGAGGGGGAAAGTTGCGTGTTGGCTATGCTAGGGATGAGTGGCGGACAAACAGGCTGCATACCCGGATTCGTCTCGAAATTCTGAGCAACTTTCATATATAAAGTATTTTCATCCGAGTTACGGTTTATTTTATATTAATTTTCAAAGTTTTTAAACATTTTCCAGAATTAAAGATTTAATTTAATTCAAAATACAATTATAACGTCAGCATGACGTCAGCACGACATCAGCAGTCAACCAGTCAGTAGACTGAGTCAAACTGACACGTGGGCCCTACTGTCGTACACTAAGACTAATTAAACATGTTAATTAGTCTAACAGTAATTAGGTTAATCTAATTAAGTTAACTAAATTAATTAATTCTTTAATTAATTAATATTTTAATTAATTATTTTTATTATATATATATATTTTATTTTATTTTTCTTTTTTGTTCTGGGGCCTGGGGCCCCTTGTCATAGGGCCATAGGGGCCTAACGGGGCGGGCGTGCTAGCGGGGCGGGTCGGGCGTTGCGGCGCCCGACTTGGGCGTTCGCCCAAATCGCTGCCCAGGGAGGGCACCGGGCGCCGGCGGCCAGTGGGGCGACCCGTGGCCGCGATGGAGGGGCGGGGCGCGGCCAGGCGACGCGGAGGCGACGGTTGAGGCGGAGGGCGTGGGGCCTGGGGCGCCGGCGGGGATAGAGGGCAGGGCAGAGGGACGTCGGGGCTGCGCTAGCGAGCACGGCGCGCGGTCGCGGTGGAGGAGGAAGTGGCGAGGGTGATGGTCGCGGCGAGGCCATGCACGGAGGGCTGTGGCGCGCATGGTAGCGAGGGGACGAGATCGCGCCGGGGAGTGCGCAAGCGCGCGTGGTTGCGGACGAGGGGCGCGGTGACTGCGGAGTTGGCGGTGAGCACATCGCAGTGCGCGGGGAAGAGAAGAGGGAGTGGAAGCCGGAGGTGGCCTCACTAGCGTTGATGAGAAGGCCCGGGGAGGAGGACGAGGTCGATGGTGACGGTGCAGCGGCGACAGTCGACGGTGGGGTCGAGGCAGCGGAGCCTGGGGCGTCACGGCGAGGGGGCTTCGGGGAGGAGGGGGAAGCGACGGGGGCTGGTGCGGCGACGTTCGTCTAGGGTACGGGCGACGTTCGCCGGGGGCGTGGGCAACGGCGAGCTGCGACGCGACGACGGGGGCGCCGGCTGCCTTCGGGGCAGAGGCGCGGTCGGGGTCGCGATGGGGCGGTGGGCTCGCGTGCCCCCGATCCAGATCGGGGGGGCGAGAGGGAGATGTGGGGGTGTCGGTGGGTTTAGGTTGCGGGTGGGGAGGCCATATAGGCCGAGCGGGGTCGGCTGTGCCGGCCTATTGGGCCGAGTGGCCAGCAGGGCCGTGGCCTAGTAGGTGTAAGGGGGGGTTCCTTCTTTCCTTTTTTTTAATATTTTGTATTTTTATTCTATTTTATTTATTTCTGTTTTAGTTTAGTTTCTTTTTGAATCTAGTTTTATAAAAACTACAACTAGCACCTAAAGTAGCGTTAATAGATGTGATACTGCCATAAATAATTTGTCACTATATTTAAAGTAGTTTGTATTTGTTTATTAATTTAAGAGCATTCAAATAATAGTTTTTTCGTTGTTTGATTTATGATAGTGCATTAAAACACATTATAAAGGTGTGGTTCCTTCACCGACAGTTAATATGGATTATTTTCCACAAACCGAACATTTTGGTTTTAATGTTTTCAAAACTTTTGTTGTTTGCCTTTGTTTCAAAATTTGAATTTGGATCGTTCTGAACTAATGTGAGATTATCAACAGTGATCGTGGTGACGTGGCATCATTAGCATGGAATTACTGTAGCGTAATTACCCGGGCGTCACATCATGACAAATAGATAGTACGGGAAGAGAGAGAGGCGGCCAGACCCGGTGAACGAAGCGGGCGACGCGAGCATGGGCTGGCCGGTCATGGCGTCGCGCTGGCCGGTCGAGGCGGAGCAGGGAGCCAGGGCGAGGAAGGAGGGCCAGCAGGGAGAGCAACAGGGGACAGAGGTTGTGCGCGCGCGGGCAGCAGAGAGGCTCGCCAGCGGAGGGGGTGGGTAAACTCAAGACCCTCACAAGAGAGGGTGGAGCAGCGGGTGTTGGGGGGTGGGGGTCGAGCTCCGCCGGAGGGAGGTGGCCAACGCGCGCAGGAATGGAGATGGAGGCTGGGGGCTCTGACTTGGATTGGATCTGGGAGGGAGAAGGCGGCAGCGGCGATTGGGAGAAGGGGGTTAGGGTTTCGTGGGTGGACGAGGATGAGAGGGATACGGGGTGAGAGCGGCGAGGGGGGTGTGGGCTGCCGTTGGATTTGGGCGCATCCGACGATGCTTAATCCATGATCCGCCTGAGCTCATTTTAGACCAATCAGAACACAGTATCCCCTTTGATGATGTTAAGACCATTTAAATTGGTCGTAATTGATTAAAAATAAGATTTTGAATCATGTCTGCTATTTGACGACCTAAGAAATTTATAAAAATATAGAAATAAAAAACCTTCGCATTGTGTCACCAAGTGTGACCTACTTTTTAGTAAAAATAACAAACTTTGAATAATGTTAATATCATTAAAAACAGTGTTCTAAGATATGAGTTTTTTCTAAGAGAATCATTTTTGCGAGTGTCCAAAATGATATTTTTATAAAGAACCTAGCAAATATTTGTTGCAAATTTGGAGCACATCAATTTTATAATTCACAATCATAGCACATGTGGAGCACATCAAATACTTTTTCAAGCTTATGTTATTGTGTTTTTTTCTATTTGTGTCTCTTGCATTTTTTGCACAAGGGTGCATTTTGGAATGGCATAGTTTGTTCAAATGATCTCATATTGTGCATAAAGGCACATCATGGAATTCCAAACATTGTTGCCTAAGGGAGTTTTCATTTTCTTTGCACGGAAATTCATTTTCCATTTTCCGAGTGCCCGAATTGAGTTCTTTTTGTGAAGGACCTACCATATATTTGTTGTAAAATTGGACCAAATCATTTTTCTAAAATACTAGGCCATATTTGATTCACAATTGACAAAATGGTTGGGCGTCAAAAGTTTTGATCCACCTCTGGTGAAAAAGACAAATTCCCGCCGATTCAGTAGGAAGCGGGTCAAATTTGAACTGGAGCTGCCTCATAGTTTGCTCTTTATTTTTTCCAAAAATCATTTTAGGTACATAAGTATCTATTTAATCAGAGAAACATCAAAAGTTTTGCAAGATTCAACCACTAGCTAGGAACGGTCAAGCCCGCCATGTTGACCGCATTTTGAAACGGGCATAAAAAATTCAAAACAAAAAATCAAAAAATTGGGAAACCTTCACATTGTGTCATTATATGTGACCAAGTTTCCAGGAAAAATAATAAACTTGTAAACGACAATTATTTTAAAAAGTGTTCTCAGAAATGAGCTATCACGCATGAAGATTCAGGGTTTTCAGCCAAATGATCAATCTTATGGCCACATTCAGGGCATAGTTTGTTCAAATGATCTCATATTGTGCACAATGGTGCATCTTGGAATTCCAAACAATGTTGCCTAATGGAGTTTTCATTTTCTTTGCATGGAAAATTCATTTTCCATTTTCCGAGTGCCCGAATTGAGTTCTTTTTGTGAAGGACCTACCATATATTTGTTGCAAAATTGGACCAAATCATTTTTGTAGAATACTAGGCCATATTTGATTCACAATTGACAAAATGGTTGGGTGTCAAAAGTTTTGATCCACCTCTGGTGAAAAAGACAAATTCCCGCCGATTCAGTAGGAAGCGGGTCAAATTTGAACTGGAGCTGCCTCATAGTTTGCTCTTTATTTTTTCCAAAAATCATTTCTAGGTACAGAAGTATCTATTTAATCAGAGAAACATCAAAAGTTTTGCAAGATTCAACCACTAGTTAGGAACGGTCAAGCCCGCCGTTTTGACCGCATTTTGAAACGGGCATAAAAAATTCAAAAAAAAAATAAAAAATTGGGAAACCTTCGCATTGTGTCATTATATGTGACCAAGTTTTCAGGAAAAATAATAAACTTGTAATACGACAATTATTTAAAAAAAGAGTTCTCAGAAATGAGTTATCACGCATGAAGATTCAGGGTTTTCAGCCAAATGATCAATCTTATGGCCACATTCATGGCATAGTTTGTTCAAATGATCTCATATTGTGCACAAGGGTGCATCTTGGAATTCCAAACAATGTTTCCTAAGGGAGTTTTCATTTTCTTTGCACGGAAAATTCATTTTCCATTTTCCGAGTGCCCGAATTGAGTTCTTTTCTAGGTACACAACTAGTTATTTCATTAGAGATCCAACAAAAGTTTTGCAAGACTCCCTCTAGCTACGACGGTCATGCTGCCATTTTGACCACAATTATAGGGTGTTTTCATTTTCCTATTCTCACGATTTTATATTTTTAAGTTGTTTCGAGATTTTCCTATAATGAAAAACCTTTTTCTAGAGAGATAAAATTTTAGAAAATGGTGTATTGACTTAAAAAAGTATTCATAATATTTCAATAATGTTCATGATTTTTGGAAAAAACGTTTGTTGATTTTTTTTCTTGAATTCAAAACATTTCATGAAATTAATTTTTTTTCATTGAATTTAAACAATTTGTTAACATACTTCTGAATTTGTGAACGTTGTTTTGCATGAGTGTACATTTTTTGAATTATATTTTTTTGCTGCGTTTGTGAGTTGGCAACGGATCCCACATGTCAATGCAGTCAACAACTTAATATGTCAATGCAGTCAACAACTTAATATGTGAGTTGGCAACGGGTCCCACATGTCATTGGCATTGTGTTAGTTGGCCCCGCTTGTCAGTGGTAGGCCCCTAGATTATTTTAGTAAATATGTGAGTGGTCAAACCAACTGCTACAAGTGACACATAAGCCACGGGAACCAATTTTTGCTGCGTTTATTCGCCAATTTGCAAGTCCTTTATTCCAGGTGAGGACGGTCCCACATGTCATATGTACTGTGTTAGTTGGTCCCAGTAGTAGGCCTCACATGTCAATGCAGTCAACAACTTAATATGTGAGTTGGCAACGGGTCCCACATGTCATTGGCACTGTGTTAGTTGGCCCCGCATGTCAGTGGTAGGCCCCTAGATTATGTTAGTAAATATGTGAGTGGTCAAACCAACTGCTACAAGTGACACATAAGCCAAAATGACATGACACGTAGGCGGAATTGATGATGTGGCATCCAGTCATATCAATGCATCCATGTTTAGAACGTTATGACCATTAGATTGGTCGCAATCAGCTAGAAATAAGGCCATCGATCATTGCTGTCTGCTTTACGATCATTTCGTGTAAGGAAATTGCGACCTTTCTGACCAAAATGGTCATTATAATTTAGGTTTTGAAGTCCCCCGAAGAGCTTTTGACCAATTGGTATCAAATGGTCATAGATTCATGACCAATTATTTCAGGGTCACTGACAGAAAGTCACAAGTTGACATATTTCTTGTAGTGAGGGCGGCCCTCATGGTGGGCTCGACGGATTAGTTATAAACGTTTAAACATTCCCTTGCGCTGGGTGGCTTAATTTCATGTGTGTCATGCGGTAGCCAAGGTCATTGCATTGAAATTGATCACGTTCAAAACGCATTGTAATCAGGTGGACATCGTGGACACTATCGATGAGTATGGGAAGAAGTGTAATTTGAACTAGAGGACATGGATCTTTGAAAGAGTCATGAGTTGTGCTTATATTGATCTAGGCCCATATGATTTTATTTTCGGTGCAGGCACGGACATATTTCTTATTTATTTATTGGGGACCGCTACGCGTCGGCCGACGGATCATTTTAAAAGATCCGCCGCCTCGCGGGTCGTTAGATGCGGCATAATTTAGTGGTTGAACGTATTTCTCCACTTCGCAACAGTTCTTGTTGCAGAAACATTTATAACATAAATTGTGTTGTTTTTGAACATAAATTGTGTTGCGGGACTTTTTCTGTAACATAGGTTGTGTTGCGGATTTTTTGTCACAACAAAATTCTTATCGTGGATATTTCTTGCAACAAAGGTTTTGTTGTGGATTTTGTTTGCAACAAAGCTGATGTTGCAAAAACTTGTCTAAGTTGCCGTCGTCGTTCACCGACGTGGTTTGCAACACCGTTGTTAGTGCAAGATAACGTGTGTGAGTGTGCTTAAGGACGTGTGGATCAAGGACGATCCAACGGTCGCACGGCAAACTCTGCTGGGCATTTTTATGTTATTTTGATATTTCTTTCTCCTGTTGACAAGTGGGCCCTACAAAAATTGTGTTGGGTAATCCATCCATCCTTGTCTTTTCTGAGCCACGTAGGATTCCTCAGTTTGGATAGGGCGTGAAGGTCAGAAACGACCGTGTTCGATGAGGTCAGAGTATGGATTTCAGAATTCGGACTGGTATCCGACACGGTGTGTGTCAGCCCCAGCCCGCGTGGCCCGTCCCCTCCTATTAAAGCCCGCCCCTTTCGGCTCTCACGCCCAAACCCATTGTTTACTGGCGTCCACAAATAACACGCCTCTTCGGCAGGTGCTCCTCCTCCCCCTTGCGCCCAAGGCAATCCTGATCCGCCTCCAAAGGTGTCCCGTCCCCGATTTCTTCTAGTATCCGGTAAGCAAGCCCTAGCTCCTCGCGATTGTGGTTGGTATTTGTTGCTGCTGCTGAACAATAGAGTCGAATAGAACAGAACAGAATCAGATCTCTCTCCGTCCAGATCGATCTCAATTTTACCACATCCGTCCATTACTTGTGGTGAGTCGAGATCCATCCATGGAAGAAGTGATGAAGGAAACACACGCCCTGTTCTGCGGTGGCTGGGGTGTAAAGGAGTCGCAGGTTTTCATAAGCACGCTCCAACATCTATCAACGGCGGCGACCAAGACCGACGACCCTGGCGCGGCAAAGACGAGGTGCTGGGCGACTCCCCAGCGCTGGCTGCTCACGCTGGACACGACTTCGCTGCGCGCCGCGCTGTGGAACCCCTCGACCAAGAAGAAGGTCGACCTCCCATCAATGGACAAGGACTTGCCGCAGAACTGCAAGTGCCTGCTGTCGCGCGAACCCGGTTCTCGCGCGGGCTGCGTGGTGCTGGTCGTCGACGACGACGAGCCGGTGATCTGGTTCTGCCGCGTCGGAGGCGCGCAATGGAGCAGGCATGAGTACGACATCACCGTCGAGAAGCCACGGGGCTCGCATACCGTCGTCCTGCTGAAAGACGAAGATGAACTTGCGCGCTTCTCTCGCGACGGAGAAACAGTGCCATCGGTGTTCGTCTTGGAGAAACACAACTGGATAGGAGTAAGAGTATCGTCGAGTAGTGGTAATCCCGGCGGCAACCGTTCGGAGAGGCTCCAGATACGGAGCATCGCCGCCGTCGACGGCAAGTTCTACTTCGACGTGTCCGCCTCGAAGCTCGGCGTCCTCGACTTCCTCCCGGGCCCGATGTTCACCACGCTCGACACGGAGCGACTACGAGTCGAGCGGAGCTGCTGGGAGCTGGCCTTCCCCCACCTGGTGGAATCCCGAGGGAGGCTGTACCTGTTGGCTATGACTGGGAGTGATCTGTCCAGCATGGAACTCTACGAGATGGATTTCTCCAAGCTCGCGTGGTCACCGGTGGATCGCGTCGACGACCAGGTCTTCTTCCTGGGCAGGCTCCGTTTCACGGCGTCGTGTTCTGCGAGGGAGCTGGGTCTGGTTCAGGGTGATGTCTATTACCTCGGACCGGACGAGCTGCTCAACGTTTTCTACGCTGTTGACTTACGTGAAGGTGCTTCCCACTGCTTATATGGGACCGATCTGCCGGCCCCGCTGCAGGGCATACACGATGTGCTCACAAGAGCTGCTGCTGGTTTCGCCATCAGCAGTGATACAAGTATGTGTTGAACGTGTGGAGATAGTTGGCTGTAAAAACAAGAAATTTAGTTCACTAGTACTTGTGAATTATTCAATTCAAATGTATCAGCATAATTTTTGTGATAAATCAGTTAACGATCTTAATTAAGATTGATTGTTGGATTATAAAAAATATTTTTATTCTGAGTTTTTTATTCTCAGGTTCTATCTAAGGGGTTTACGATTATTGTAGAAATCCCATTCTTGCTACGAGAATTATCTTGTCTGAAATTTTAGTTCTTCACACTATTTATTCAATATTTTCCTTTTTAGAAGATTTTGTTTTGCATTTTGATTAAGGCATACATATGATCCGATCCGAGATACCCGCCCTTATTTGGTTATTTATGACATATTTTTTTTTGCGGGCAAATGACATTGTTTATGTTGCTATTCTGCCAACTAGTTTAATGTCTCAAGCCAGGGGGAGAAGTTGCAGTGGGATATAAATATTCTACGGAGTACTAGCAAATATGCACGTGCGTTGCAACGCGAGGAAAAACCATCGCACTCCGGCACTCCTACTCCAGTCACTATGGTTTCACTAAAAAACCAAAAAGTATATGACCTAAAACGTAAGTGATGATTTGATTTCTGACCCATGTCAAATATCCTTAACACAAAGAAAAAATGTTCTTTCCAGCCGTCCATCTTTGAAAAAAAAAACGCCTTAACAAATGTATGCATGGTTCAATTTATGGGGCATTGTTCAATTTGTGGGCAATGCATAGCTAATGTGTAATATTGTACATTCGAATAAGACATACCCTCATAGCATCTCTAGCAGACCCCTTATAACGGAGACACTTATAACACGTATATAGTTCATGGAAAATGCGTTTTAAGGATTGGTTTTAGCTGCGGGAGAACAGACCCCACAAACTTAAACTGGAAAACCGAATATTAGCTTATATTTTTTTCCACGTCTTTTTTTTTCCCTTTCGCCCGTGTTCATGGTTCGACCAATAGCACCCGAAGCGGCCAAAAACCGAGCCGCAGGCGACCGAAGCGCACGAAGCGACCAATCCACGAGCTACTCCTCCGTCGCGGTAGCCAAAGCTAGCTAGTTAGCTCAGCTCGAATCGATCCAGAGCTAGCTAGCTAGCTCAGCCCGAATCCATCCAGGAGCGAGCGAGCTAGCTAGCTCAGCTCGAATCGGTCCAGGAGCGAGCTAGCTCCTCCGTCGCCGTAGCCGGGGCGGATGACCGGGGCGGGCGGCCGGAAGCTAGGGCACCGGGGCGGCGAAGACGACGGATGCAGACAGGCTGCCGACATCCGGGGACGGGCGGGGCGGCGTCCGGGACGGTGCAGACTGCGGACGTGGATGGCAGACGCGGAAGTTCCCGTGGCAATCCGCAGTTGGGTTTCCACCAACTCCTTTTTCCCGATACCAGGCATAGCAGAACCGGACGCAAAAACTGTGTTTTTGCCGATTGGGAGGATTCTTTTAACACACCTTTTAAAAAAAATTATAGATTGAAGGTGTATAAGGGGTTTGTTCGGGCGAAATTGCATTGGAGCACACGACGACCACACTCACTGAAATCTGCCACATTCATTTGCCTCGGGATTCACACTACTATATTAGATAATCTGTATTAGAAGATTTTGAACCATGTACTCCCTCCGTCCAGGTGCATTGGGCATCTTAGCGATTTTAGAATTTCCAAATGAGTAAGGCGCGAAGGAATTAAATCAGCCTCGTATCACTCCCATGCCTCGTTCGCTTCACCCTCATGCACAAGTTTTCAATCTTATGGGCAATAACTCTGGTTGCATGCGTTTCGTGCTGCATGTTGATTGGTAAGGCAAAGGAATTGCAATTAATTAGCTCAACTTACAAGATTTTTAATGCTAATTATATCTAATATTACGGCCAATCCCATCACACCTAGATCGTGGTGCAGCTCCTTAGGCGCCCAATACACCTGGACGGAGGGAGTATCTCATGTAATATAAGCTTGTATTGGATGTTCTTTTTGGACTGACCGTTGTCAGTGAGCACATGCCTTAACCATCAACGCCCATCAATCTAATCAATGCCTCGACCACCAACGCCAACCAATCCATCCCTTCATAAAGCCATCTTCCCTTTGACGTCCTTCTCCACCATAAGTGACACTGCTCATGTTCTTCTTCCTCTCTCTATTTTTTCCTCTTCTCTCTTTGCTCCTGGTCTGCTCCTTCAACAACGTGGACATGAGAAAAAGCCAGGAAGAACAAGGAATACTATGCCGCTGACGGGGAACAACGTTAAGGACGAACGATGTAGCTGCCCGAGCTTGTCGCCCACCATGTGGGCACGGCCAATGACATGACGTCTACCCTAGCCGCTGAGTCTTGCGTCCCGCGACCAGAGAGAAATGTGTGAGAAGAAAGCCCGTGTAAGATTATACCATTGATGACAAGAAAATTGATGCAGTCATTGTTCTAGCTTATAGCGACCTATGCGACAGCGGTCAGCGACCGCGTCTTTCTAGGCCGCTAGCACCATGGCATTCATTCCTGCATCCAGCGGTATTGCATCCAAGCATGAAGCTGGCCACTTCCTATACGTCGTGCTCCTGGTTGAGGCGGGCTTCATGCTTTTGGCTGTCGTCCTTCGCATATGCTTTGTGCATGCTCGACGTTCCTTGACCTGTTCCCACTTAATTGTGGCGAACTTACTCCGTCACATCTTAGCCTGAGCTTCCTTGCATGTGCCATGAGCCCATGGCAGAGTTGTGGGGCCGAAATAAATGCGATTCATTGTTCCTACTCTGTATACTTCTCATATTGGTTAGAACAAAAAATAAACTACATTAAGTACATCTATCTCGGGACAATAATGGACGTGCAGATTTCGGAGGGTTGCGTCGCTGAGTGCTCCTAATCCACTTCCTCTGTTTGGACTACTTTTTCCGCTTGAAACTGAAAACTGGCGATTATTTTACAGTTCCGTGGGATATACGGGTCTGCTAGAGATGATGTGAAGCCACTTAAGTTTGGACACACTCTATTCACTCAATTTTTTCCTTTTTTGAAGACATTTTCTTTTTTGCATTTGGATTAATGTCTTCTCGGAAATGACAGCACATTCCTTCTCAATTCCTCATCAACAAACAAACAAGTCTTTGTTCATCGTTTCTTGTGTTTGCCATGGCCCGTAGGAGGAGTTCTGGGTCGAGAAATGAACAGGGAGGGGCGAGTATGCAATAGGAAGCAACAGACATGCCCCGCCTCACCCCGTTAGCATTCGAGAGGTCCCGCCGCGCCGCCGAAACAACACATAGGTCCCGCCATGCCCCGTTAGAATCCAGAGGTCCCACCGCGCCGCCGAAGCAACACATATGTCCCGCCACGCCGCCGAAGCAGCAGGGAGGCCCCGCCATGCCGCCGAAGAAGCACGAAGGCCCCGTCACGCTGCCGAAGCAGCAGAGTGTTTTGGCCGCGCTGCAAAAGCAACACATATGTCCCGCCGCGACGCGGAAGCTGCAGAGAGGTCCTGCCGTGCCGCGATAGCCTAGAAAGATCTCTTGCGGGCAGGCGAGGGCTCTCACAGGCGCATTCGCGACAGCATACGTGCTGAGCTCAATAAGAAGGATGAGATCGCCGGTTGGGCGAAGCTGCAGGAGGATATCAATGTCTCATTTCAACAGGCGACCACGTCATCTCGGGACTAATTGATGACAACGCGAAGCTCCCCACCCAACACGACTTGTTGAGGAAGAAGACCGCCGACAGGGCGAAGCGGCAAGTGGAGACCACTTCCTTGTTGAAGAATACGGCCGCCATGGCCGATGAACTTATCGACGCCAATGCCAAGGACCACATCGAGTGTGAAACTCTGGTGGAGGGATCCGTGGCTGCTAGCAAAGTATTGAGGACATGAAAGAGATCACTGCCGCTCGCGTGAGAACTCCTGCGCCATCGACGCAATGGTGAAGATGGCGAAGGAGATGCGAGAGGAGATGAAGGTCATGGAGGTGATGAATAAGAAGCTGGAGGAACTCCGTGCCCGCTTGCAGCAACCCATGCATCATGAAGTAGAGAGAAGCGACCCAGATCTTTGTCCGCGTCTTCCTTGATTCCTTCTTCTTCTGCCCCTGTGTCTTTCGGGCGTTGCCGCATGTAGCATTTTGAATTAATTTCCAGAATATGTAAGACAATTAGTATCCATTGCCATCGTCATCATATATATCAGTATTGCTAAGTCTTAGTCGACTGAGACTTCGTTAAGTCTGGGTCTATGATATATCCGTGAGATCTTACATCAAGATTCGTTCGAAATTTTCTTTTCTCTCTCTTACATATTATGTCAATTGATTGTGACTTGGTTAAATCTCAGTCGACCGAGACCTAGCCACATCATTAAGCGGATATAAAACAGGGGTTTGGGCGCCATTAATGGAGAAGTTGGGAGTGAGGTGGGTGGTGGATGAAGGTCAAAGGGCTCGACTCCCGGTGAGCCTGCGCAGTGATACGTCCCTTTTGCATCATGTTATGATGTTGATATTTATTGCATTATTGACTGTTATTTCACATTATGGTACAATAATTATGCCTTTTCTCTCCTATTTTACAAGATTTACATGAAGAGGGAGAATGCCGGCAGCTAGAATTCTAGACCGGAAAGGAGGAAACCTGCGATACCTACTCTGCACAACTCGAAATGCCCTGATTTTTTTTGGATAATTGTTTGGAATATATAAAAATTATTGGGTGAAGAAGCAACAGAAGGGGACCCACCAGGTGGCCACAAGCCTGGGGGCGCGCCCTACCCCGGGCCTTGTGGCCAGTGGCGGAGCCAGGATTGGCCGATGCACCAGGCGAGAAACTAAGGGCTAAAAACTGCCCTAAAAAAACTCTAGTTTCACGGCATACAAAAGTTAATCTCTGTTGCATAATGATTAAGAACCCAAACATAATATTTTCAGAGGCAATATTTGTTTCATATGGGTCAACTATGTAGCATAGATGATACAAAAAATTGATACAAAATCAAAGGATTGGTTAATCTGCACATCCCATGACTACATCTTCAATAGAAAATCTTGAAATGCAAATCAGTGCATAATCAAGTAAAAGGCTAAAAATAGGTGTGCAAATTAATACTAGTATTGTAAGGCTGATGCTTGAACTCTTTTTTCAAATGTGCAGCATCATTTTGAAGCATCAATTATATGACATCAATGAAATTACTTCCATAATTGGACACAAAAACCTCTAAGTCCAAGTCATAAACAAAGTACCGGACTAACCTTTGGATAGATAGTACAGCTAGATCATGAATGCGAAATTCAACTGGATAGATAGTAACATGATGCCGCAGAAGGGGATTTGGACGCCGGACAGGGCAGCAGCTTGCAGCAGCACAACCTCCTACCATAGAAGGGGATCAGAAGGGGCTTTGGGGGCGGGGGCGGGGGCGGGGCGGGGGGTGCCCGCAGTGGGAACGATGGTAGGCGGCGGCACCGGCGGGCAGGGACGCAACTCCCGAGCCACGCCTCCTAGGGTTCGTCCAGGTTTGGGGAAAGGGGCGGCGGGCAGGCAGACATGCTGGCAACGAACAAAGGAGATGGGCCTTAGTGCCTCAAGCCCCAGGCCACATTCGTTCTAGTCTACTGAAGATGGGCCTCACGCGCCAGGCAGCCGCCTGGGCTGCCTGGGGCCTGTCTCCGCCCATGCTTGTGCCCCCCCTAGCTGCCGTCTGGTGCCCATCTTCTGGTATATGAGGGGTTTTGACCTAGAATTTTTTTGTAAGAGAGCTTTTGAGACGAAGTGCCGCCGTCTCATGGCGGAAGCTGGGCAGAAGCAACCTAGGGCTCCGACGAAGCTATTCTGTCGGAGAAACTTCCCTCCAGCAGGGGGAAATCGAATCCATCATCATCACCAACGATCCTCTCATCGAGGGAGGGTCAACCTTCATCAACATCTTCACCAACACCATCTCCTCTCAAACCCTAGTTCATCTCTTGTATTCAATCTTTGTCTCAAAACCTATTGGTACGTGTGGGTTGCTAGTAATGTTGATTACTCCTTGTAGTTTATACTAGTTGGTTTATTTGGTGGAAGATAATATGTTCAGATCCTTGATGCTAGTAAATACTCCTCTAATTATGAACATAAATATGCTTTGTGAGTATTTACGCTTGTTCCTGAGGACATGGGAGAAGTCTTGTTATGAGTAATCATGTGAATTTGGTATTCGTTCGATATTTTGATGAGATGTATGTCATCTTTCCTCTAGTGGTGTTATGTGAACGTAGACTACATGACACTTCACCATTATTTGGGACTACGGGAAGGCATTGGGAAGTAATAAGTAGATGATGGGTTGCTAGAGTGATAGAAGCTTAAACCCTAGTTTATGCGTTGCTTCGTAAGGGGCTGATTTGGATCCACATGTTCCATGCTATGGTTAGATTTATCTTAATTCTTCTTTCTTAGTTGAAGATGCTTGCGAGAGGGGTTAATCAGCAGTGAGAGGCTTGTCCAAGTAAGAACAACACCGAAGCACTGATAATCCACCCACATATATCAAATTATCAAAGTAGCAAACGCGAATCATATGAGCATGATGAAAACTAACTTGACAGTAATTCCCACGTGTCCTGGGGATCGCTTGGCTTTATATAAGAGTTCGTCCAGGCTAATCCTCTGCTACAAAAAGGTTGGGACACATTGCTGCACCTTTGTTACACTTGTTACTTGTTACCCATTACGACTTATCTTATCACGAAACTATCTGTTACCGATAATTTTAGTGCTTCCAGAAAATACCTTGCTGAAAACCGCTTGTCGTTTCCTTCTGCTCCTCGTTCGGTTCGACACTCTTACTTATCTAAAGGACTACGATAGATCTCTATACTTGTGGGTCATCAAGACTCTTTTCTGGCGCCGGCCGGGGAGTGAAGCGCCTTTTGTGAGTGGAATTTGATAAGAAAAAATTTAGATTACGCGCTGAAATTTACTGTCACTTGTCTCTATGGAAAACAATCCTTTGAGGGGTTTGTTCGTTGTATCTTCACCTCGACCGGAAGAACAAAGATTTGCTCCTCAACCTACTAAAACTACTAAAAATTATTTATTATGAAATTACTTCGGGTATGATAGAGAAACTGCAAGCTAATCCTTATGTAGAAGACAGAACACTACATCCTGATATGCATCTAACCTATGTGCATGAAGTTTGTGGATTATTTAACTTTGCAGGTTTGCCACAGGATATGAGGTCAAGAAGAAGGCTTTCCCTTTATCTTTGAAGGGAAAATCACTGACATGGTAAAGGCTATGTGATGATATTGGAGCTTGGAATTACAACCGACTGAAATTGGAATTTCATCAGAAGTTTTATCCTATGCATGTAGTTCATAGTGATTGGAATTCTATATTTAATTTTTGTCCTTCTGAAGGAGAAAGTATCGCTCAAGCTTGGGGGGAGGCTTAATTCAATGTTATATTCATGCCCCAATCATGAGCTCTCAAGAGAAATTATTATTCATAATTTTTAAGCTCGGCTTTCTCATGATAATCGATCCATGCTCAATACTTCTTGTATCGGTTCTTTTATGAAGAATACTATTGAATTTTGATGGGACCTTTTGGAAAGAATTAAACGCAATTCCGAAGATTGGGAACTCAACGTAGGTAAAGAGTCAGGTATAAATCTTGAGTTTGATTGTGTTAAAAAATTTATGAATACCGATCCTTTTCGTAAATTTAGCGCTAAATATGGACTTGTCTCTGAGATAGTAGCTTCTTTCTGTGAATCATTTGCTACTGATGTTGATCTCCCTAAGGAGAAGTGGTTTAAATATCATCCACCCATCAAAGTAAAATTAGTAGAACCCATTAAAGATGAAGAAGAAAACATTATTTATAATGATAATCCAGTTGTTCCTACTGCTTATATTGAGAAACCACCTTTCCCTGTTAGGATAAAGGTACATGCTAAAGCTTCAGCCGTGGTTCGTAAGAGTTATGTTAGAACACCTACATCCCGTGAGAAAATTAAAGTAGAACCTAATGTTGCTATGGTTAAGGATCTCTTGTTCAATAATATTGATGGACATGTTATTTACTTCGTTGGTGAAGCTGCTAGAATTGCCAAACCCGATGAGAAAGATAAACATATACCTATAGTTGGCATGCCTGTGTCTCAGTTAAAATTGGAGATCATTGTTATCATGGTTTATGTGATTTGGGTTCTAGTGTGAGTGCTATTACGTTTACTCTATATCAAGAAATTATGAACGATATTGCACCTACTGAGATAGAAGATATTGATGTTGTTATTAAACTTGCTAATAGAGATACTATCATACCACTTGGGATTGTTAGAGATGTTGAGGTCTTGTGAGGGAAAATAAAATACCCTACTGATTTTCTAGTTCTTAGCTCCCCACAAGATGATTTTTGTCCCATTATATTTGGCAGACCCTTCTTGAATATGGTGAATGCTAAAATAGATTGCACTAAAGAAACAACCAGTGTTAATTTTGGTGATGTGTTTTATGAGTTTAATTTCTTAAATTTCGTAGGCAATCTAGTGATAAAGAATCACCTGGGTAAAGTTGAAATTATTGGTCTTGCTTCTATTGTCGTACCTCAGACCGATCATTTAGAACAATATTTGCTAGACCATGAAAATGATATATTTATGAATGAAAGAAACGAAATAGATGAGATATTCCGTAAACAAATGCCTGTTTTAAAACTCAACTTACCCGTTGAAACTCTTGGACATCCTCTACCACCCAAGAGCGATCCCGTGTTTGATCTTAAACAATTACTTGATACTTTGAAATATGCTTATCTTGATGAAAAGAAGATATATCATGTTATTATTAGTGTTACCTTTCAGAGCATGAAGAAAAGCAATTATTAAAAACTCTGAGGAAGCACCGTGCTGCTATTAGATATAATCTTGATGATCTTAAGGGCATTAGTCCCACTTTATGCCCGCACAAAATTAAGGTGGAACCCGACGCTAAACCAGTTATTGACCACTAGCGACGATTAAATCATAAGATGAAGGAAGTGGTAAGAAATGGAATATTAAAGCTTCTGGAGGCACGTATAATCTATCCCATAGCTGATAGTAAATGGGTAGGTCCCATTCATTGCGTCCCTAAAGAGGGAGGTATTACTGTCGTACCAAATGATAAAATGAATTGATTCCATAAAGAAATTGTACATGATATATGATGGTAATTGATTTTAGAAAATTAAACAAAGCTACTAGGAAAGATCATTATCCTTTACAATTCATTGATCAAATGCTAGAAAGGCTATCAAAACATACACACTTCTGCTTTCTAGATGGATATTCTGGTTTTTCTTAAATACCCGTGTCACAGGAAGATCAAGAAAAAACTACTTTTACATGCCCTTTTGGTACTTTTGCTTACAGACATATGCCTTTTGGTTTATGCAATGCACCTGCTACCTATCAAAGATGTGTGACAATTATATTCTCTGATTTATGTAAAAATATTCTTGAGGTTTTCATGGATGGCTTTTCTGTTTACGGAACTTCTTTTGATGATTACTTAAGCAACCTTGATCGAGTTTTGCATAGATGTGAATAAACTAATCTTGTCTTGAATTGGGAGAAGTGCCACTTTATGGTTAATGAGGGTATTGTCTTGGTGCATAAAAATCTTTGAAAGAGGTATTGAAGTTGATAACGCCAAAGTAGATGCTATTGAAAAAATGTCATGTCCCAAAGATATCAAAGGTATACGAAGTTTCCTTGGTCATGCTGGTTTCTATAGGAGATTTATTAAAGACTTCTAAAATTTCTAGACCTCTCCCTAATCTCTTGCAAAACGATGTTCCATTTGTTTTTGATGATGATTGCGTAGAACCCTTTGAAATACTTAAGAAAGCCTTAATCACGGCACCTATTGTTCAACCACCTGATTTGAACCTACACTTTGAAATTATGCGTGATGCCAATGATTATGCTATTGGTGCTATTCTAGGATAAATAGTTGATAAGAAATTAAATGTTATCCATTATGCTAGTAAAACTCTAGACAGTGCTCAGAGTAATTATGCTACCACTGAAAAGGAATTCTTAGCGGTTGTGTTTGCATGTGATAAATTCAGATCTTATATTGTGGATTCTAAAGTAACAGTTCACACAGATCATGCTGCCATTAAATACCTTATGGAAAAGGATGATAAACCTAGACTTATTAGATTGGTTCTCTTAGTGCAAGAATTTGATTTACATATTTCTGATAGGAAAGGAGTTGAGAACCGAAAATACTCATGTGAGCGCGAGCTACACTGATCCTGGAATCTGTACCGCTTGTTCATCTCGTGATCAGTGCAACAACAGGTATTGGTACATGTATAACTTTTGTTTTATAATTTGTTTTGTAGGCCATGGCCCACAACTCCGACGCCCATCAGGTATCCCTGTCAGTCATTGTTATCACGGATCAGATGGAGATGGACAATGTGGTATGTCTTGTCTCAGATTCTGGACTAACTGGATGGCCACTTACTATCTGCATTAACAAGTCAAACCATTCAGCAAGAAAACATGCCATGCAGCTGTATTTGGTTCTTGAAAGCACATGTCAACTGTTTTTTGAAATGACACGTACTCGCACCAACTTACAGGGAATAAACTTCAACTGAACACAAGCTATACATAGTCATTGAATCGAACAATAATTAGTCTAAAACAGGGGATCAAGTTTACCTAGACATTACATGCCAACAGATAGCCAGTGAATCAAACACTAGTAATTACAGTATGAAACAGGGTGTCAACTACACCTGAACATCACTATCCTATAGCTACTCATCAAATCAAAACCATTTTGTTTCAATAATAAAAAGACAACAGCAACACCAGCAAGCAAGCTTTATAAGTCTGAAACTGTACCTGTCGACCATGTTGAACAACATATTATAATCATTTAGGTTCAACAAATCCCAATTTTACAGGTAGAACAACTTAACTAGGATCTTCCTAACAAAGTGGTGCAATCGACATACTTCAGTTGTTGCATCAATTATTTCACTCTGAGCTCAGCGACCCTGTGACAGTTATTCCGATGGCTTCCAGGCTGCTTCCGTACATCGCTACAATCAGGGCAAGTTGTTCGTTTGTGACCTTGCCGCCAACATATGTTGTAGAATCTTGTTCGTTTACACCGCCCTTCGTACGGCGGCTTCTCTCTACTTGCCGTAGGTCTCCCCATCTGCTTCCGCTTTGTTCGAGGTAATGACCCTACAAGCATGTTCCCTGACTCGTTGGCTGAATTGTTAGTCATCATTGGCCAAAACACCATGTGTTCCAACTCCGGTAGCCACCACAGCGCCTTCTAACTGAACCTGGTTCAAAACATCTCCATTATCAGCTAGCCTATCTTTTGGTCCTATCTCGCATCTTTGTAAATGGCTTCATTTCAGCATCACATTTCTTGAACAACGAGAGTAGATGCTCGTATGCTTCCACACTACTGTCCCCCATGCGTACAAGCTCCATTGCATACATATACATATTGAAATGCCTGTAACAAAATGAGTTTTATTGAGCATGGTCCCTCTGGTACTGCGTCAGGTGAGGCGGGAGGATATCCCATGCATCTCTGGTCCATCTTTCAAGTGTGTGCTTTTTCCGGATTTTTTTAACGCACATGAAGTCTAGCACCTCCATGAAATCAGTTAGCTGTCATCAAATGATCCAAATGCGATCTTCAACAATTTGACAGAAATTCTAATTGCATGAATTAACAGATGGGGACTACCTTTAGTACATGGCTGCAGAGCAGCCCCATGTGTGCAAACTAGTCACATTCACAGTCAAATTTACCCTCCACATCCAGGACCGTAACTCGATCGGTATGAAGTTCTACATCACTTATCTCTGCGTTCTGCCTCAGTATGTATTGCAATATATGTTTTATCTTTTTCAATCTCCTCCACTTGGTTTGCACCACACTCATATAGTATATGGCCAAACTGCTCGAACATAGCTCTGTTGCTCTGGTATATATCTTGCTGGCATGCCTTTCGGTAGCTATGTTTGCTCGCACAAGCGGCCTCCCCTGCAAAATCAGCAATTGGTTTTTGTCACACAAGCAGTTCACGTTATAATAAAAAAGATGTTGCTCATTTAGTAACAAGCTTCAATTCTGATTCGCTCTTCTCCTCGTAATTTTCCTTGGACTCCCTATCAAATAATAATCTCATGTACTTCCTCACAAACATATGCACGGGGCACCCAGGGGGCACATAATCCTTCAACATGAGCGAGTATTTTTCAACTATTTGGTTTCCCTTGTAAATAATTTCTTCAATCGAGTTAAGTTAACTTCAACACAATATTGATTGGGTCCTCCAAAAAAATTGTGAAAGTTCGTCAGAAAAGGGCGTACAACACAACCACATACTATCTCTTGCATGCATTTTGTCCGACTTACATTCAGCGTACATTTCCCATATCTGATGCCGAATAGTTTCTCCCACGAATAAAAATTGTAAAAGTCATAGGCCTCTCCAAGTGTGTCAAAGCTCGTTCCTATCTTTGGCACCATGACACTGTCACCAGGCTGCTTTGCAAATTGCCGGGTTGTTTTTTCCAGTCCCGAAATCCTATCAGGGCATGGTGCTCTGCCTAATGCAGTATACCAAACCTGCACTCTGCAGATCCATGAAAATCTAGTTCACTTGTAATTTTTAAAGCTCACACCCGGATTGATATGACACATTAACGACAAACAAAACATAATTACATATACTGTCTGATATGCTTACATGGTCTGATATATTGTTTTTGCGAAATGCTTACATGGTCTGATATATTCAGAAGTCAAGACAACTCCTTTCAAGACTTAATTCATTTTTACTGAGGCTCAATTTTAGCATACAATTTTCCCCGTGGAACATTAACAACCAAGTTGTTTTTCTAAACATGTAATGTTTGCAACATAAAAAGACCAATCTAGTATATTCAGTAGTCAGGACAAATTCAATCAAGACTAAATTCCTTTTAGGCAATCTCAATTCAGGCATACAGTTTATCCTACGTAGGCTTGACAGTCCAGTCAAAGTCATTCTAATTACTACTAGCATTTCTATGTACATTTTTTGCCCAAATAACATGTTGTCAACTCAGTGCTTACAAGAAAGAAAAATTTAGTTCAATCCAACTGTGATTACCTTTTAGTCCAGCCAAGGGTTTTCCCCTTTTCGGGTCAACCAGCTCTATGGAGTTCTCTGAACCTGAGGCTTGTCTGCACTACCTGCCTTTGGTGGAGTTTCAGCAGCACAAATATAGGCATCTGCACTTGACGCCATCATGGCCGGCAGCTCAACCACCGGCGGCGTCTTCACAGGGTACTAAAGAGGACTCATGCGGATGTTGTTCTCGTTGACCTGCTCTAGCAGAGTTCTCCTGCTTCACAAATTGTTGGCAGACTAATTAGATCTATTGGGAATCATAAACCTAGACGTCGCCGGTGACGCCTAGGCGATCAAGGAGGTGACTAGGGGTCCCTCGCGTGCCGCCGGTGACGCCGCCGGTTCCCTCTCTCTCCGTCGGCCGCTCCGGCGGCGGGAGGGAGGGGGAACCTCGGGTCTGTTTGCTAGGTGGGTGTGTGGTAGGGTTAGGGTTGAGGGAGACGCTGCCGAGGCCGTTGCGGTGGTGTCGTGTCGGATTATGTTTCTCCGGGCTTCGTTCGCGGTCAAGCGAGGATGTTGCCTTGGTCTAGGAGCCAGCGGTGTTGGGGATCCCCGGATCTGGTCGAGGTCGCGGGCTATGGTGGTTGGAGGTTCATCGGCACTGGCCGTTTGGATCCTCAGATGGACGATGGAGGCAGGGAGACGAAGACCTTTCTTCTTCCTTGTTGGTATGATTTGCTGCTGTTGTTCTTCTACTTCCTCTGCACTGATGCTGGTCGGAGTTCCTGCTTTGCCCGGGCGGATGGCCCGGCCGCGGTGCTGGACCGGTCGGATGACTCGAGTTCTCTTCCTTCCGGAAAGGACACTTTTTGCGGTACTCAAAGCCAAAGATGGCGACGGCTGTTGCAGGTGTGTTGGATTGATGTCCATGCCCTATCAGCGCTGGTGTCAAGAAAGGAGGAAGCAGCGTGGCGGCAATTGTACCGTGGTCGAAGATGATGACCTGTTTGCGACTGGTTGCAGATCCTTCTGCTGCAGGGGTCTTCTCTCAAGATTCAGGGATGATGACACAGGGCTCCGGAGATCTTCTTGTGTTATGGTTTTCTTAGGGTACTCTAGGTGTTCATGGCCCTTTGTGTTTGCGTTTCAGTGTGCTTGTAAGGGTCACCTACTTTCTACTAATTCGTGATTTGATTAAAGATTTTTCTCAAAAAAAAACCTAGAAGGTGGCGAACAAGTAACAAGGGTGAACAGATTCGTACCTATTTATCGATTGCATCAAGAACTCAATACTCGCCGGATTAGGTAGTTGTCTTGTCGCAGCAGCTATCTCCACCGCTTCGCCGCTCTCAAGAATACAAGATCCATAGACGGGAGGTAGGAGATAGCTGCTACTGCCGACCCACACCCGCATCAACTGTACCCACTGTCGTCGTCACCGGAAAGCATGAATTCTGATCCACGGATTAGGACGCCGGCGACATCTCGATCCACGGCCCTGACTCTCGCCGTCCATGAAACACAAACGTCCGTGCAAAACATGGCCCACCAAACAGGTCCGTATAGATATGTACTCCCTCCGTAAACTAATATAAGAGCGTTTAGAATACTAAAATAGTGATCTAAACGCTCTTATATTAGTTTACAGAGGGAGTATATCTCAATTTATCTGTTTCAGGTGGACGCTCAACCTGCCAAACACATTCAATACACCAAATCGCAAAGCTGGAACGAGCGGGACAGATACTGAGCGCTTGTGTGCTCGCGATCTCATACTCCACGTCCGTTGAGAACCTAGTAGCAGATAACTTGTCTAGGTTAGAAAATATTCTTGATGACCCACTTCCCATTGATGATAGCTTTCCTGATGAACAATTAGCGGTCATAAATACTTCTCGTAGCACTCCTTGGTATGCAGACTATGCTAATTATATTGTTGCTAAATTTATGCCATCAAGTTTCACAGACTAACAAAATAAAAAGTTTTTCTATGATTTAATGCACTACTTCTGGGATGACGCACACCTTTATAAAGAAGGAGTAGATGGTGTTATTAGACGTTGTATACCTGAGCATGAAAAGGAACAAATCCTACGGAAGTGTCACTCCGAGGCTTACGGAGGACACCATGCGGGAGATAGAACTGCACACAAGGTACTACAATCTGTTTTTTATTGACCTACTATTTTTAAAGATGCCCGTAAGTTTGTCTTGTCTTGTGATGAATGTCAAAGAATTGATAATATTAGTAGACGCCAGGAAATGCCTACGAATTATTCATTTGTTATTGAACCATTTGATGTCTGGGTTTTTTATTATATGGGACCTTTTCCATCCTCTAATGGGTATACACATATTTTAGTTGTTGTTGATTATGTTACTAAGTGGGTAGAAGCATTTCCAACTATTAGTGATGATCATAACACCTCTATTAAAATGCTTAAAGAAGTTATTTTCCCGAGGTTTGAAGTCCCTAGATATTTAATGACTGATGGTGGTTCACACTTTATTCAGGGTGCTTTCCGTAAATTGCTTGCCAAATATGATATTAACCATAGAATTGCTTCACCTTATCACCCTTAGTCTAGTGCTCAAGTAGAATTAAGTAATAGAGAAATAAAATTGATCTTGCAAATGACTGTCAGTAGATCTAGAAAGAATTGGTCTAAGAAATTTGATGATGCATTATGGGCTTATAGAACTGCTTACAAAAATCATATGGGTATGTCTCCTTATAAAATGTTTTATGGGAAAGCATGTCACTTACCTCTTGAATTAGGACACAAAGCTTATTGGGCAATCAAAGAGCTCAACTATGATTTCAATCTTTCTAGTGAAAAGAGGCTATTTGACATTATCTCACTCGATGAATGGAGAACCCAGGCCTATGAGAATGCCAAGTTATTTAAAGAAATGGTTAAAAGATGGCATATGCCAAAAGAATACAAAGCGGGAATTTAATGTTGGTGACCAAGTCTTGCTATATAATTCTCATTTAAGATTTTTTGCAGGAAAACTTCTCTCTAAATGGGAAGGACCTTACATTATTGAGGAAGTTTATCTTTCCGGTGCTATCAAGATTAAAAACACCGAGGGCAATAACCCGAGATTGGTAAACAGACAAAGAATCAAATATTATATCTCACGCACTCCAATAAATGTTGAAACTAATATTATGCATACCATAACACTGGAGAGTACATAAGGGAAACTTTCCAGCATGTTTTAAAATCCTAAAAAGGAATAGGTATGAGGTGCGGTAAGTAAACTCACTCCAAATACTTTCCAAAGTGAATTTTTATCTGTTTTGGAATATTTAAAAAAATTAGGAATATAGTAAGTAGTCTGAAAGATGCACGAGGAGGCGACAAGACGTGGGGGTGCGCCCTACCCCCATGGGCACGCCTCCCTGGCTTGTGTCTACCTCGTGTACCTTTCAGACTCCATTTTCTCCCAGATTACTTGTTTTGCATGGTAAAAATTAATTATATAATCTCCTAAAGGTTTTGACAACCGTATCACGGCAATATCCTCTGTTCTTGTTTTGGGTTGTTTCTGTCGTAGATTTAGAGCAATATGTCTTTGCAAGAGTCGGTCGGTGAGAGTCTGGTGTCTCACCCAACACTGGATCCAAGAGCATATAGTGAAGCTAATCCCTTTGGGTGGTCAATGGAGGAGAAGATGGAAGCTGATCTGAAAAGAGTGGATGTCGTGGAAGAGGAGCAAGAAGTCACATCTCTTCCTCAACCTAATAGAGGGCATGAGGAACTCACAAGCTCAGTCATCTCGAATTCGGTCAAACCTCCCGGTGCTCAATTGATCCCTTACAATAACTTGAAAAAGAGTTTTGCTTTTTCTCCCGCAGCCATGACACATTCATGGGTGGAAGGGGCCTTGATTGTTAGAGGAAAGCTCCACAAGCAAGTTATGGATCTCAGGCAGGAAAATTATAAGCTTGAGGAGGAGAATCACATGCTTAAAGGCATCATCGCCAAGAATATTGCACCACTACCTCTGAAGAAGGAGACTTGAGTACATGGGTATGGGCACTCCCCTTGGCTTGTGCCAAGCTTGGGGAGGTGCCCCAGTATCTTATCACCATCACACCTTTACCTTTATCGTTTATCTTAGTTCGATCCTTTTGGTTATATCTTCATCAAGTAGAATTAAATTTTTAGTATGATCTAGTCTTTCAGTTTTGTTCAATGATCTATCTATGTAACATGTTATGAGAGTTATATAATAAAGATTATATTGAGTTGAGGGCTTTGCTTCCTTGCTTTGATTTTGGAAAAGAAAGAAAATAAAATAAAAAAGAGATTATATAATAAACTTATGGGGAGTGATGACTTCACATGTAAGGTGTATGCTACATGAAACTTCTTGAAAGTTGACAAACATAGTTTTGGTCATTGTTGCAATTAAAAGAAATTAATAAAGAAAGAGAGGTCTCACATATAAATATACTATCTTGGACATCTATTGTGATTGTGAGCACTCACTAAAATATTATAAGCTAAATGGTTGATATTGGACAAGGAAGACAACGTAATGTTTTATGGTCCTTTATATGCTAATAAAAGTTATATTGTCATAGATTCTTCAACATGTTAGGCTTGCTTTCCCCATTGTGCTAGCCAAAATTTTCTGCACCAAGTAGTGATACTACTTGTGCATCCAAAAACCTTCAACCAAGTTTTTCCATGAGAGTCCACCATATCTACCTATGGATTGAGTAAAATCCTTCAAGTAAGTTGTCATCGGTGCAAGAAATAAATTTTTTTGCTCTCTAATTATGTGTGTCCTTTCAATGTGAAGAAAATAAGATTTGTACGATCTTCTGATTGGGAAGAAATAAAAGTGACAACTACATAATAAAGGTCTCCATCACAGGTGTCAATACAAAGTGACGTTCCTTTGCATTAAGATTCCGTGCATCCAACCAAAAAGCGCATGACAACCTCTGCTTCCCTCTGTTAAGGGCCTATCTTGTATTTTAAATGTCTGCCTTAAACACTAGAGTCATGGTGATCTTCACCGTTCCTTTTACTGTTCTCTTTGTCAAGCACTATATGTTGGAGAAATATCTAGGTATATATAAATATATCCATACGGATGTAGAAAAGCATAAACTATTATTGTTGCCATAACCCTTGAGGTAAATCGATGGGAGGCGAAACTATAAGCCATTATCTTTCTATGTGTTCAATTGAAGCTTTGATCTCATAAGTACCGTGTGAGTGTTAGCAATTATGAAAGATTAAGAGATGGTTAAGTATGTGGACTTGCTATATAAAAGCTCTTACATTTACTCTTTTCGATGTTATGATAAATTGCAATTGCTTCAATGACTCAGATCATTGTTTGTTAGTTTTCAATGAGGTTTGTGATTCATACTTTACTTTCTGAATTAATTATCTCTTTGGTAATAAGAAGTTATATGACAATATATTGTTGTTCTAAAGATGATCATGATGCTCTCATGTATGTATTTTATTTTATCGACACCTCTATCACTAAACATGTGGTCATGATTATCGATGACAACTTTCGCTTCAGGACAAGCGAGATCTAAGCTTGGGGCAGTTGATACATCCATTTTGCATCATGTTTTTATGTTGATATTTATTGCATTATGGACTGTTATTCTACATTATGGTACAATACTTATGCCTTTTCTCTCTTATTTTACAAGATTTATATGAAGATGGAGAATGCCGGCAGTTGGAATTGTGGACCGGAAAGGAGCAAATATGAGATACCTATTCTTCGCAACTCCAAATGTCCTGAAATTTTACGCATAATTATTTTGGAATATAAAAAAAATATTGGGCGAAGAAGCAACAGAAGGGGACCCACCAGGTGGCCACAAGCGCTGGGAGCATGCCCTACCCCTCGTGGCGTGCCCCCAGGGCTTGTGGGCCTCCTGGCCGCCGTCCGTTGCCCATCTTATGGTATATGAGAGGTTTTGACCTAGCAAAAATATCATAAGAGAGCTTATGGTACGAAGCGCCGCCGTCTCGAGGCGGAACCTGGGCGGAAGCAATCTAGGGCTCCAGGAGGAAATCGAAGCCATCGTCATCACCAATGATCCTCTCATCGAGTGAGGGTCAATCTTCATCAACATATTCACCAACACCACCTCCTCTAAAACCCTAGTTCATCTCTTGTATTCAATCTTTGTCTCAAAACCTCAGATTGGTACCTATGGGTTGCCGGTAGTGTTGATTACTCCTTGTAGTTTATACTACTTGGTTTATTTGGAGGATGATCATATTTTAAGATCCTTGTTGCTATTAAATAATCCTCTCATTATGAACATGAATATGCTTTGTGAGAAGTTACACTTGTTCCTAGGACATATGAGAAGTCTTGTTACAAGTAATCATGTGAATTTGGTATTCGTTCGATATTTTGATGATATGTATGTTGTCTTTCCTCTAGTGGTGTTATGTAAACGTCGACTACAAGACACTTCACCATTATTTGGGCCTAGGGGAAGGCATTGGGAAGTAATAAGTGGATGATGGGTTGCTAAAGTGATAGAATCTTAAACCCTAGATTATGCGTTGCTTCGTAAGGGGCTGATTTGGATCCACATGTTTCATGTCATGGCTAGATTTATCTTAATTCTTCTTTCGTAATTGTGGATTCTTGCGAGTGGGGTTAATCATGAGTGGGAGGCTTGTCCAAGTAAGGACATCACCCGTGCACCGGTCCACCCACATATCAAATTAGCAAAGTAGCGAACACGAATCATATGAGCATGATAATAAATAACTTGAGAGTAATTCCCATGTGTCTTCGGTAGTGCTTTGCTTTATATAAGAGTTCGTCCAGGTTTAACCTTTGCTACAAAAAGGATTGGTCCACCTTGCTGCACCTTTGTTACACTTGTTACTCGTTACCCTTTATGAATTATCTTATTACAAAACTATATGTTACCGATAATTTCAGTGCGTGCAGAAAATACCTTGTTGAAAACCGCTTGTCATTTCCTTCTTCTCCTTGTTGGGTTCGAAACTCTTACTTATTGAAAGGACTGATAGATCCCCTATACCTGTGGCTCATCACGCAGCGGTGTACTCGCATGCCTTCCGTCTACTCAAATAGCTACCCCACACGACGCCTTGATACGTCTCCGTCGTATCTATATTTTTTGATTGTTCCATGCCAATGATACGTCTCCATCATATCTATAATTTTTGATTGTTTCATGCCAATATTATTCCACTTTTACATACTTTTGGTAACAATTTATATGATTTATTAGACTAACTTACTGATCCAGTGCTCAGTGCCAGTTCCTATTTTTTTGCATGTTTTTAGTATCGCAGAAAATCCATATCAAACAAAGTCCAAATGCAATAAAATTTTATGAAGAATTATTTTGGAATATATGTGATTTTTGGGAGTTGGAATCACCGAAAACGGAGGCCCACACAGCCCACAAGACACCAGGGCGCGCCAGAGGCCCCTGGCGCGTGGTGGTGGGTTATGCCCTCCTCGAACGTTAGTTGGAGCTCTACTTCGGTCGCAAGGAAGCTTATATCCGGAAAAAAATCGTGTTAAAATATCAGTGCAATCGGAGTTACGGATCTCCGGGAATATAAGATATGGTTTTCGGCCAGAACTCACTACAAAAAAATACACTTCCGTGATGATACGTGTTTGTCACAGTAGGTCACGTTTTCTGTCATGCATGTACATCCATGACAAATTTATGACAGAATCAAGATAGTCATACCTGTGCTGTCGTAGAAGTGTTCCATGACATTACCAAAATTATCATCACAGAAGTGTCCACTTCCATGACGATAAATCGCGCGTCACAGAAGTGCCTTCGTCAAGGGTGACGACACGTGGCATCCACGGTAATGGAACGCCGTTAAGCTATCGGGTCCAGTTTTGGATCCGATAACCCGTTAACAGGCCCGACCAATGGGGATTTTCCATGTGTAAAATCATCATTGGCTGGAGAAAACACGTGTCGGCTCATCGTTGGGACATATGTCATCCACTCATTGGACCCAAAGCGCCTATGATACGTCGACACGTGGCATGGCCCAACAGAGGCCCATTCCTGTGAAAAGGCTGACCCGTTTGACTTGGTCAAAAGGTGGCGGGCCGGCCGACGGCTAGCCTATTAACGGCCTGTTCGCATATAGCCCATTTACAGCCCGCTAACCTAGGGCCCGTTTACGGCCTATCCAAATTAGGCCCAGTAGCGTCATCTAGGCCGTCCAATATAATTCCAGCCCGTTTTAACTTCCGGCCCATGTATGGCCCATGACGTCTTTGGGCCTATGATACGTCGACACATGGCATGGCCCAACAGAGGCCCATATAGGTTAAAAAGGCCGGCCCAGTCAAAGGCTCGCAGTACTTACTCAGGTACTAGTGGGCGAGCCCAATAATGGCCTGCTTAATAAAGGCCCATTTACGGCCCGAAGCCAGACCTGGCCCGTTAATTGTTCGCCGAATATTTGGGCCCATTTATGGCCCGAAGCCAGATTTGGCCCATTAATTGTTCGCCAAATATCTGGGCCCAATTACAGCCCAGTGACTTTAGGCCTGTTAGAGGCCTGATGTAGACATGGGCCCATTTCAGCCCGGTGTGACTTTCGGCCTGGGAATGGCCCGTGCTGCCCATGGGGCATATATGGTCCGACGGGACATCGGGCCCACTAACGGCCCGTGATAAAGGTGGCAACAGTTAAGCCCAACGTGACTTTGGGCCTGTTAAAGGCCTGTCGCATAATTCGGCATGTTGATGTCTGTACTAAGCTTTCGGCCTCTTAAAGGCCCATGATATCAGTGGGCCAACTAAGGCCCGAGATATGTTTCGGCCTGGTAACTGCCCGTGATATAATTGGGCCCAAAAAGGCCCCGTCTACATTTCAGCCTTCTGAAGGCCCATCGACGACTAGTGAAAATTGAGGCCCAATATGCATTTCGGCCTGCTAAAGGCCCATGGTTTCATCTCGGCTGTAACAGGCCAGTACAATATTTAGCCTGTTAATGGCCCAATGCTACCTGGGCCAAACTAAGCGTTGGGTCCACAAAAGGCTTAACTAAAATATAGGCCGGTGTAAGTTGTGGGCCTCGTGCAAAGTGTGAAGGCCCCAATGATTCGGGCCCAAGAAAGATGCAGGCCGGCCCAATTGTGGCCCGCTAAACACCAGGCCCGTTAGAGGCGAATGTTTCGGCCCGGTCGACTACATCTGATTTTTTTCCAAATAGCGAATGATGGCAGTAACTAGTAAGAATTAAGAACAAACCTACTGTATACAATAAAGAAATTACGGCATAGTAACTAAGAATAAACCTACACTATACAATAAAGGATTTATGGTATATTACATCCACTAGGCATCGAAGTTCGCCACCAGTGATCATAGCGCGCAACGAAGAAGCAGATTACAAAAACTGGGCACCATTGCAGCGTAACAAAATAATACTGAACCGAGACCACTTCCAAGACAGTTAAAGAAAGGTTAGCCTTGCGCGGGAACTGCTGTGCAAGCTGCTGAGCAAGGCTGTGAGACCGGCCTAGCATGTCGGTCATAGCTTCTAGGTGTAGTTGTTTAGCGATGAGGTTCTCATTGGTGTTCTCCGCAATCTTTCTTAGAGATAGGACTTCAAGTCAAAGTTGAGTTGCAGAATGCCTTTCTGCTAGAACTTGCGACTGAAGAAGTCGAACTGATTCAGACAACGAATTATGTGAGCTTGTCTGACTGCTAGTCTCAAGTAACTTCAGAACTGCATCAAGACAAGACTTTGGGGTTGTCTCGCTATCATCAAGATGTTTTGCCTTCTTTGCTGCAATATATGTTGGGTTTGTCTCACATCCTTCAACAGACTTGTGCATGCCATCCGGCATATCACCCTGAAACTAAGCAGAGAGATGACATGTTTTGCACGTGTATAAACAAAGATGATAAATGTGCTGTCAATTCCATCCAATTCCAAATTACAAAATAAAGAGTAAGTTCAAAATATCAATAACATAATTTGGCATTTTTCATAATGCGAGGAGATTCACCACACTACTGGATTACCGTGTCAACATAACAAGCATAGATGAAGGGCAAAGAAAATCATTGTATCTATTTTGGTTAATGTGCATGGCATGTTGTTCATATCATCAGCCACATCAGTAAGATAAAACAGGAGATGACAAGGTGCAAACGTGGGCTGCTTCGCCACACACTGGATTATAGATCCACAAAAACAAGCATACATATAGGGAGTATTGAGTAATGTGCATGGTATGAATAAGGAATTTGGTTTTACAAGTAAAACTTAGAACTTACGGTTCTTGCGAACATGCATTTTGGTAGAAACAGCAAACTAAACAACAGTAAACGATAGGGAGTATGAGCAAATTAAATAGCAGTTGAGGATAAAGGCTTTAGAAGGACTGACTTACATTAACAGTTAACACCGGCTTTATAATGCCCTTTTCCATGTCAAGGGAAGGATAACTCAAGAATTTCAGCACATAATCTTCTTCATAAGCATTGCCTGTACTCTACATTTTGTAGAGAGTAATTATACATATGATAATACTCGAAGGGATAGAGGATAATGAAGATAAGATGCAGATTGATGCTACATAATCAACTACCAATCCCTGGAAGTACAAAGAATTACAGGAGAAAATATACTGACAAGAGCAATGGGCTACACTTCTGCACTGGCATTGTCTGTGTATTCTACTTTTTTGGTAAGATTAAATATAGATCTAATATTTTTTTAGTAAATGGTGGGCGAGGGAGATAAGATGCAGAATGCTACACAATGAACCAATCCCTCTTCCCATAATACAAGAGTGTTTTGAACACTGGTGTACTGTACAAAACGTTCTTATATTATAGGACGGAGGGAGTAGCTATTAATGTAAGTACAATGATAGACGATGTTCAGTCCTTACAAGAGGACTGCAGAGCTAAACCTCTTCAAAAGCATTGGGTTGATTCTAAATTTATGTAAGAGTCCATACGGATCTTATAATATCCACCAAATGGACGATAACGAGGCTAACATGTGTAGTGATGCTACATAATCGAACAACTATGAAAGTAAGTATGGTCATATAGGGCAAGAGGTACTCACAAGAGCAATGCAGTGTGTAGTATAGTTGCGAGATTCTGTGGTCCCTTGAGAATGAGTGTTCTTCTGCTAACAATTTTCGTACAAGTGAGACGTTAAGGCAAATGCAGAAATGTAGTTCAAATTGTGATGTGATATCATAGATAGTACCTTACACTGCAGCCGAGACCAATGTGTAACAAGATTATTCTAGTCACCGTCGGATAAATGTAGCACCGGAGACTCTACAGAAATTTCGTTTAGAGGCTTGCCATTGAAGTGCGTTTGCCTCAGGTAGGAACGATACTTCATCAACGAGTGCTTGAAAAGCGCAACCAACCCTTGCTCTTCTTCACAATCCAGTTTGGTCCTCGCCTATTTAAAATAATGAAATCTTGTGTCTTCTGTCAGCAGAAACATATGCAGCAATGACCATGAATAACATTAGTACATTACTTATGAGTAAGTTGCCGAGGAAGACTGGAAATTATTCTCTGTCTGCCGTATAATCTTTCCATGAAGGAAAGATGCGCACAAAGTTCCTGACAACATATAAGCTTTGTCTTCTAAACTGGGAAGAAATGGAACAGAGGTCCTATTTGCTGCAATTGGGGCTCTCTCTGGTTCGAAAAGGGATTTGGCAACTAGATTTGGTGTACTCTTTGCTGGAATGGGGGGTTTTGCGTCGTAGAGCTGGTGCTATGTCAACTGGCATAATCATAATGTTTGCTGCAGTTGGGGTCTGCTCAGTTGGGGCATCAGAAATGACCAGTGTAGTAGGGCTAGAGTCTGCTAGAGTTGGGGTGTTTTGTGGGTCAGGTGATATTGCAACTACACCTAATGGGCTATTTGATTTATCAGGCGCCACTACCTTTTCCAAATACTTTGCTTGTGCTCCTCCACAATCAGCAATCACCCTCTTCCTTTTGAACGTCTGATACACAAGAACATCATTTGAATGGATAAATATGGTATGATGACAGATGAAATATATACTGAAAATGGATAGGCAGGGCGTATTCACATACAGGATGTGTAAACTAAGCTAATGGCAGTTCAACAAAGTAGAAGCAATGCAAAGCATCAGTGGCAAGATATGTGCGACAAATATAACCTTGGAAAGTTAGAGGAAGCACCTTGATGGGTGAATAAGATATGGCATCTTCCTCTGACTCCTCCACTAGGGAGCTACATTGACTTAGGTCTCCCTCTAGCTCAGAATCACTGTTAGCATCATATTCTGAGCATGAATCTGTAGGTGGAGAGCGTTTGCATTGCAGTGCATCCAGACTTGATTTCAGTCCCTTGATACCAAGTTTGACAGCCATGGCATTGTTCTTCTTTATTCTTTTCATGTGTGCAAGCTCATAATCATTATGATGCTGTTCAGAATCTCAGATTCATGAAAACATAAAAAGTAGTAAGATTATCAATGGAATGCATTGCGGATTCAACTCGAAGAGTGTCTCCCTATAAACCCCTGTATATGCAAAGTTCACCCCCAACCGTGCTGACCAGACCACACACAGAAATACAAACCCCTTATGTCTCTATAACAGGCAGACACACATTTCAAAACTGAAGTAGGAACATTAGAATCATATGAAATTCGTATTTGAACAAATAAACTAAGGAATTATGAGTGGCATAATTTTTAGCTTCAAGGGTGGAGTGTTGGTAGTGTGACACAAAGCAAGTAGGCAGATTGTATTCCATGTAAAAGATCGAAGCCTATGTAAAAGCTGGAAATGAAACTTTCTTTCTATACAATGTAGTGTTCGTTGCCCACACATGATGGAAGAGATCACATAGAGAAATACTATTCACTCATGTCTACCGTTGCAGTATTTAGAAACAGGGTGGTCCACCCTAACAGAATATTGACAACAAATATGACAAGGCAAGCATAGATGTAGTGAATTAATCAATTACTTGTGAGCTTGCGAGGACAAGTATGCAGAATTGTAACTGCAGTAAGAGACCGTCCAAAATCTGAATCAAGAAGTTTGTCTAGCACTTGTTGTTTCCAACTAATCGACGTGAATAATTGGATACTATATCGAATGAGTAAGAAAGACAAGTAAAATTGTCAACAAACCTGGCTTGAAGTAGTAATGTGGGTCAATGTCACTACGACCAACAATCCAAAATGACTAGTGTCTGTTCCTAGGGCCAGAATTTTGAAAACCCTGTGAACTTTACAGGTACTAAAGATTACCGAAATACATCTGAACCATTAAGTGTAGGTAGCACTGAGCACACAACAAACCCTAATGACATTCCTGCCTAATGAGTAATGAATCAATTAGAAAATGGGTGATGAGGAGTGGATGCTGAGTGTTGAAGACTTATCTCAGGATAAACCGGGTTGGCTTAGTGGGTACTACACGCCTGAGCCATAACGGACTGGGAAGGTAGGCACGGCGGAGTGCCCGGGCAGCGGTGACGCTGTTGGGCGAGCGGCTCCTGACCTCCTGTTAGTCCGATGTATCCTCCTAGAGTCATGTCGTCCGGGGACGACAAGTCGCCGGCGAGGCAGGCGGCTGGGGGCGAGTAGAGATCGGAAGCGCGCAGCAGAACAGAGGGGAATCAGGGCCTGGGACGACCCAAAATGCTAGGGTGGGCCGGCCCATCGTGGGCACCCTGTAGAGATACACACCCGAGTGGCTAACATGCATTTTCGAAACTAATTTAGGAACATTTAGCTGACCAATTAAACGAATCTGTTTTAATAATATCAGATTCGTATTTGAACAACTAAGCTTGTTTAGCTTGATGGGTCGAGCAGTGCTATTATGACACGAAGAACGTATTCTGATCATATAGTGATCATAAAAGGGGGAAACTGGAGAAATGGTATTTAGCAGCCATTGTTTCCTTCGAACTAAGAACTAAATTCTAAGAGCTGAACAGAAAGTAGAGTAACCAAGTTAAGATCTATTTTCTGGTTGAGATAAAAAATTGAGGATATATGAAGTACCACCTCTCTTGCGGCGCCGTGTAGGCATCAGGGGTGCGATAGCTGTCGGTGGCGTTGAAGCAGATCTGCGATGGTAGATGGGTGCATCGGAGGATAAGTCCCGTTGCGGTGGAAGAGAAGGTCGTGTGAGCGGCCCTGGCAAAGAGGACGACGGTGCCGATGAAGCGAGAGGACGTGATGCAAGGCTCTTGGTCCGTCGCCGTCGATGAGAAACGTCCATCTCTAGCAGTGGACGACGCGGTCTTGGTAGGCGCTCCGGCATGGTGGAGGACGATGGTTATGGATGTGGTGGAGGACGGCGGCGATGGATGTGGTGGAGGACGGCGGCGATGGAAGGGATGGTGGACGGAGGCCGGTGTGGGGATGGTGTTCTAGCGCGGATGGTGTATGAATATATGAAAATGGAGGGAGAGGTACGGGGAACCATGTTTTTGGGACGCGCCTGTCAGAAATATGGGAAAGTTACGAACTTAGCCCCCGTTTAAAATTTGGACGTCTCGTCGGTTGGGGATACGACGGTAATCTCGCATCTCGCCAATATTTGCCCAGAGCGATTTCGGGCGAGGAGAGGGTGGTTGGCGCCCATGGTTGGTGGCCACGGTGTATGAATAGGGCTAACAGGTAGGGCGGTTGTGTCACGTCTGAGTGAAGTTACAGACCTAACCCTATTGAAAATATTTGCCTACATCGATTTCGGCCGAGTCGAGTTTGTTTTGCTGCCCACCGTGTATGAATGGGGAAATGGAGGGAGAAACAAAGGTCTTTCGGACGAGCTTGAATCAAATGTGTTTTGCCGCCCATGTTTGGCACCCACCATGTATGAATGGGCTCAGAGGCGGTCGTGTCACGTCTAATTGAAGTTACTATTCTACCCCTATTTAGAGCAGTAGAAATCGGGCCGATGGATTGTCCGTGTAATGGGTAGACAGTAATTTCCATCTCCCAAACACTTGCTTCGGGCAGCCAACGTGGGAGTGGACATTTTGTCGCTTCTTTCGAATTTTGGGACAATAAGCATCCACATTTACCCTGGCAACTAAGTTCGAATCCATTTTGTATTCCTATACGAATCTTTATAAATCATTCTATGTGTTTTTATATATCTTCAAAAGGACGACAAAGATGTATTCCACTGTCATATATGAATATGGTTTACAAATGTCGATACTCAAATTCAGAAGCTAGAATCCAGTTTAAGGTGAATTCGAATATTTGGAACACTTCATGTCCAACTCAAATGTCACACGTAGCATAATGTGTACTCCCATTTAGATATGTACACAAGTGATGTATCAATATTCAAATACCGAGTCAATCAACCTAGAATGTATAGAACTAACAGACATATAAACACTTCTAGAGTATATGGATCAATAATATCAACTAACATACATAAGCTAGTCCGCTGTACTTTTCTTTGCTACAACAGCATCCGTTTTTAGCCAAGCTACTACAGCATCTTGACCCTTTCCGACGCGTGCCACTTATGGTCCATCTATACTACTATTATTGCTGAATGCCCATTCAGCCCGATTGCCATATTTGTAGGTCTGGCACAACAATCAAAAGGAAATGTCTCCGAGTCTTATCAATTAATACAGACTTGTGCTCAAATAAAATTACAAACCAAAAAACAAAAAACAAAAAACAATTATTACATGATCTTTAAAACAAATGGTTTGATTGATTACATGAACAAACAACACAAAGGTTATTCAACGATGGAAAGAACATTTCACCTATGATTTACCAAGTGGGAATTTAATTTCCTTTTTTCCTTCAGGACCTTAACAATGTGGTCAGTCTCAGTTTGCTTCGTTTTGAAATCCACCAAATATTTAATGGTTGTCTTGAGTACTGCTACTGATTGTGTTGTTTGATTCCTCAACATGTCAACTTCATATCTAAGTGCAGAAGCAGAATCTCTTTCTACCACTAGTTTAGCCTCTAGAGCATCAGTAGTTGGCAATTCATAATGCACGATTGGGCCGGTGCCACTGCTGTGGGATGATACAACGTCCATGGGGACCTCGCTCTTTGATCTTGGGCTAACCATTTTTATCAGTAAAGTTCCGATTGGATTCAGAAAATTTGAAGTTAGCAAAACATTTTAACTGGGAGTTATAACAGCAAACCATTTAAACAAACAAGGAATTAAAGAGTTTCAATTCGATGATGAAAAATAGTTATTAACATCATTATAACCCGTTGTTGCAGCAGCAAAGCAGTTAAACAAACAAGTAGCTATTTAAGTTCAGGCAAACAGGTAATTCTTAACAGTAAGTATCAAACACATAGATAGGCGCAGTCTATAATAGGATTAACAGGTGATACGTCTCCAACGTATCTATAATTTTTTATTGTTCCATGCTATTATATATGATGTTTTGGATGTTTAATGGGCTTTGTCATACACTTTTATATTATTATTGGGACTAACCTATTAACCCAAAGGCCGAGTGCAGATTGTTGTGTTTTTTTCTATTTCATGGTTTCACAGAAAAGGAATATCAAACGGAGTCCAAACGGAAGAAAACCTTCGCGAGAGTTATTTTTGGAACAAAATCAACACAGAAGACTTGGAGTACACGCGAGGGAACGAAGGAGGCGGCCACGAGGGTCGAGGTGCGCCCCCACCCTCGTGGGCCCCCTCTGGCTCCCCCGATGCCCTCCTTCCTCCTATATATACCCATGTATCCTGAAAACATCGAAGCAACAGAGAAAACCCTAATTCCACTGCCGCAACCTTCTGTTCCCGTGAGATCCCATCTTGGGGCCTGTTCCGGAGCTCCGCCGGAGGGGGGATCTTCCACGGAGTGCTTCTACATCAACACCATCGCCTCACCATGAGTTGTGAGTAGTTTACCACAAACCTTCAGGTCCATAGTTAGTACCTAGATGGCTTCTTCTCTATTTTTGGATCTCAATACCAAGTTCTCCTCGGTCTTCGGGGAGATCTATTCGATGTAATCTTTTTGCGGTGTGGTTGTCAAGATCCGATGAATTGTGGGTTTATGATCAAGATTATCTATGAGAAATATTTGGTTCTTTTCGGAATTCTTTTATGTATGATTATAATATCCTTGCAAGTCTCTTCAAATTATTGGTTTGGTTTGGCCTACTAGATCTACAGTTCTGGCAATGGGAGAAGTGCTTGGCTTTGGGTTCAATCTTGCGGTGTCCTTTCCCAGTGACAGTAGGGCAGCAAGGCACGTATTGTATTTGTCACATCCCTAGCTTCACCTTGCACTAGGCTAGCACTTGTCTGTTGCATCATGTTTATTTTTCTCAGAAACTTGAAATGGGGATTGATCAAACCCTAGCACTTCAATTTTCAAATAGGACCAGTAAAAAAATTACATTCAATGTTTCAAAAGTATTCTTAGTAATTGTTTGATATTTTTGGCAAGGCATTTGCACCAAACCAAAAATAATGAACATTTTTAGGAATATTTTGGGCACTGAATTTAAATCATTATTGTATTTGAATTTGGGGTTATATTCACAATATATATAGAATATAATTCCAAATAACTTTGAATTAATTATGTGCTCCTGGAAAGGTTAGTGAGCAACATAAAAATATTCAGAGATGATTTGGCACTTGTTTGAATTTTTGTCTGAATTCAAACAGTGGCAGAAAGAAAGAAATAAAAATAAAACAGAGCAGAAACCTTACCTGACCTCACCTGTGTAGCGTAGCTGGCCCAGTTGGCTGGCCCAGCCCACCACCGCTTCCCCCTCTATCATCTTCCTCCCCGCGCCAGTCGGACACCGCGCATGGCCGACGCGCGCGAGCACACGGCCGGCCACCTCCTCTCTGCCTGCTCGCCCGGATGCCTCTGGACGACGCCACACACCCCCTGGACCCCCTCAGTCTCTTCCTCGTCCTCGTCTCTTCTCCCTGCTCTCTCCCTCACACGCGCCCGAGCCCTGCCGGAGCGCGCCGCCGCAACACACCACGTCCACCGTCCTCCCCACGCCCCGCCGACACGCTAAGAATAACCGCCATAGCTCCGTCTTCCTCTTCGTTGACGTACACAAGCTGGGGAGCACCGCAACGCCCTCGACGCCGTCTTCTTCAAACTCCAGCTCCCCAGATCGCCGGAGATGCTCCGACACCGTCCGGCCTCCCCCGAGCCTTCTGACCTCCTCTCCGACACCGCTGTGAGCTCCTACTCCGAACCCCTCTCTTCCTGCGTTCGATTTCGTCCTGTAGCCGTTGTCCCCATGAGCTCCAAAGCCAGCCGTCGTCATGTCTCATCGCCGTCGCGGCCAGAGCTAGCTATGACCGCAACCGAGCACTGCAACATGTTCAGCACGCCGTTAGGAGCCCAGAACACCCACCAGTTGCTCCTACGGTGCGATGTAGCGTCATTTTCACCGACGCCCGATCTCCGGCCACCGCCCGATCTCCGGCCACCGCCCAAGTGCTCGCCGTTGTCGACTCTGGGCACCCCGCGACCTACTGCTGCCTCCGCTGGATGGACGTGAGCGCAGGCTCCCTCCTGGTGCCCTCGGCGCCTCAATCCGTCGCCTGTGGCGCAACTCCGGCGGACCCCCGCCGTTGGCTATGGTCGTCGCCGGCTATCTTCCGGTCAGCCGATGTGTCCTCATTAGTTTAGGCACTAACGACCCCCCCAGTCACTAACAAGTGGGCCCTGTCCCCTGCTAATTTAAGTTAAGTTTTTGATTAAGCTTATTTACCCCTTCTGACACTGACATGTGGGCCCATGCCCTTAACTAACCCAGTTTAGGAATAAATTGGTGTTAATTAACTCGGTTAGTTAGGTTAGTGTAATGCCCAGGATGGGACTATACCTCCTACGTGTCGAGGCACGACTTAAAGGTATAAGCCCATTCTGGAATGATCTCAAGTTCGGTATCTTTGCACGACTCATGTAAAAAAATAGGGATGAAATTGCAAAAGGATAGTTGGCTTACACTCGCCACGTCACACAATACATTACATAAGCAAATCATCATCCAAAACATCACAACCCGACTATGGGCGAAGATCCAAAATAAAGATACCAAAAACATAAAGCCACAGGTCCGAATCGCCCCTAGTAGAAACCACTACCGATCGTCGAAACACGTCACATACATACGGCCAAACTCTTCATCGAGCTCCCAGTGAAGTACTTGAACCAGCTCCTGCATAATTCTCGGCTGAACCTGAATCTGGTGTTGCAGTATCTGTGAGCCACGAGGACTCAACAATCCCATAACCATGGGTATCAAGACTAGCAAAGCTTTATGGGTAGGAGGAGGTAAAGTGGTGAGGTTGCAGCAGCGGCTAAGCATAATATGGTGGCTAACTTACGAGTACAATAATAAGATGAGCATCTACGCAAACGGTTGCAAACTAGTAGTGATCGCTAAAGATCCTGAACTACCTACGAGTCAAACATAACCCCACCATGTTCTCTTCTCAAAGTGAAAAGAGACAGTCACGGTTACTCACACAGTTGTGTGTTTTACTTCAGATCCTCTGTCAAATTTTCTACAACCGGACATTAACAAATTCCAATCTGCCACATAACCGCGGGCACGGCTTTCGAAAGTTCATAACCCTGCAGGGGTGTCCTAACTTAGCCCATCACAAGCTCTCACGATGAGCTGAAGTGATAAATATAATATCATCACCCCTTATCTTAGGGAAATCCGATCAGGCTCGACATCCCGGTGCACAAGACATTTCGACAATGGTAAAACAAGTCCAGCAAGACCTCCCGGCGTGCCGACACCCTGATAGTAGCCGCGCGTATCTCGTCTCAGGCCACGCCCGGATGAGCGAAGCGTACAGGAGCCAGATACCCCAAGTTGCCAAGGGGCGGTCCCGCACAGTGCTCTATTTGGGACCAACACCATCAGCACTGGCCCCCCCTGCTATGTAGAAGAATCCCCGGGGACGCGAGCCCCTATGCAAATTTAATTATTTAATTAAGTTATTATTATGAGGCAAATTAAAACCAATGTTGGGCCTTCCTGGAGGAGTTTATTCAAAGATGAACTGTCAAGGGGTTCCCATATACCCAACCGTGTATGGAACGCAAAATCAAGGAACATAATGCCGGTTTATCGGCGCCTAAGGTGGCATGAGTGGAACAAAACACCGAGCAAAAGGCCAAGCCTTCCACCCATGCCCAGTATATAGGTGTGTTAATAATAATATAACATATTGTGATATTCCAACAACAAGTTCCCACCTGGAATGATCTTCATCTTCACCTGCAACTAACAACGCTATAAGAGGGGCTGAGCAAGCGGGTAACATAGCCAAACAATGGTTTGCTAGGAAGGTGTCAAAGGTTAGAGGTTTCATGGCAACAAGGAGAGGGGCTGACAATAAAGATGGGTAGCGCGACATATAACGATAGCATCGAGACAACTAAGCATGGCAATGGTAGTAAAGGTATCCAAGGGTATGGTCATCTTGCCTGAAATCTCGCAAGGAAGAAGAACGGATCCATGAAGAAGACGAAGAAGAAGTCTTGAAGACGAACCACGAGAAGACGAACGAATCCTCACGATCGCAACGGAACAAGCACTAACGAGAAGAAGCAAGAAATACGGTAAACACACATCACAAGAACATGACAATATGCTGAAACAAGTATGATGCAACACAAGTCTACATAGGATGCACTACAAGTCCATACAGGAAGCAAAACATGGCAAGGTAGGAAGCACAGGAGAACAACACAAGTCTATATATGATGCAATACATGGCAAGGTATGATGCATGACAAGTCTATACAGGAAGCAATACATGGCAAGGTAGGAAGCACAGAAAAACAACACAAGCAACATGTCAATATGCTCAACCATGTAGGATGCAAAACAAGTCTATATAGGAAGCAATACATGGCAAGGTAGGAAGCACAGAAAAACAACACAAGCAACATGTCAATATGCTCAACCATGTAGGATGCAAGACAAGTCTATTATGATGCTAAACATGGCAAGTCAGGAAGCACTCAAAAACAACACAAGTCAACAAGTTTAAATGAGGCCGGAAACTACACCAACAATTCCGGAAAATCCCCATATGCATGTTTAGCAATTTTTAAGAAAACAACAATTCACACATTTTAATGTTGTTAACATGATGCGGATGGCATGACCAAGTTTATGCAATTTTTAGTAAAAGTTAATATGAACATGATAGGAGTATTTGTCACCATGGTGGAAAGAAAGGGTGCCACGGCGACGAATCCGAAAATGATGCCACGCAACATATCGGTTCCGGTAACTCGTTGAGAGACCGGTGCAAAAGATGAAAGGAGGCGTGAGCGTGTCGAACAAGAAGAAAGGTGGGGTGATCCCATCACCGGGTTCCCACGGGTCGCCACCAAGGCAAACAAGGGCACAACGGACACGATGCAAACATGTACTTCATCTCATACAACACATGCAGTCCGCGGGTCATCGTCTCGGGGTTATACCTTCGGAACGTTCGTTTCGGGGAGGATCGAGATCGTAGAGGAAGTAGTGGTACTCGCGGGTCATGGTACACGTTTTGTAGCCGTTCACGTTATCGTGTCGTGGTACTTGGCGCATCCACGTGTCTCCGAGGTCGACGGTAGAGGATGTAGTCGTTCCTGTTTCATCTCGGAGAGGTACTTGTCGCGTGGTAGTGGTACTTGTCGTCTTGGCGATTCCACGGCGACGGTAGACGTACACGTTTTGTAGATGTTCATGTTTCCGTAGAGGTACTTGTCGCGGCATCGGACGTAGTGGTACTTGACGCGTTCGTTCATGGTTCTTCATGCGTCGTGGTACTTGGAGTCTCCAAACTTGTCGTTCTCGGAGGTCTTGGTGCTCACAAACTTGTTTACTTGGCGTAGTCCACGGCAACCGTACAGGAAGGCGAGGGCATCGCCGGTGGGAGCAGCAGCGAGCTTAGTAGGGCTCGAGCGCCGACGGGGAGAAGCAGGAGGCAGTGGCACTCTGCTAGACGAGCAAGACGAGCAGTCCAGCTCGATGGAGGGGAGCTGCGGGCGACAAACTTGGCGGGTGCGAGGAAGATCGGCGGGGACGCGGTCGAGGAGGAGGCGCACAGCTGCGGGGCAGGCGAGCTCGCGGCCGCTGGCGAGCTCGGCGAGGCCGAGGCGGCGAGGCGCCTGGACGAAGGTAAGGCGCAAGCGAGGCAACGCGGCAGTGGCCTGGTGAAAGGGGCACGACGACATGAGCTCTAGAGGAGGAGAAGCTCCTGGTGGCCGCCGGTGATCCGACGCTGCGAGGGCCCGGGCTTGAGGAGGACGGAGACATCAGTGGATGACGGGGAGGAAGGAGGTTGAGTGGGGCGAGGCAACGCCTCAGAGGAGGTTGGTGCTCCGAGAGGAGGCAGGGAAGGCCGGAGGCGCGACGCTGCGGGGCTCGTGGCGCCGGCGACGAAGGTGGAGAGGCGAAGGAGGGCCGGCTCGAGGGAGAGAGGCGAGGGAGAGATGGATCGGGATCGAGGGAAGAAGTGGGACGAGCGAGGGGATCGGGGAACGGGTGTGGCGGCGCTACACGGGAACGAGAGGGAGAGGGACGAGGGGATCCAGCTGCGGGCTATGGTTAGGACTAGGAGGGGGCGGCTGGGCCTTAGAAGGCTGGGCCTTAGGGAGGCCGCGGTGGCCTGGGCCAGATGGGCCAGACGGGTTAACGGAGAAGAAGATGGAAAGAACAGAATAAAGGATTCTCCTTTTTTTACAAAAAAAGAAAAGAGAAGAAAGGAAGGGATAAAGGAAGGATTTGGGCAAGGGGATTATTTTTCTTGGACTCGCAAAAATGCGCACGGTCCACGAAAAATAGGAGAGGCATGAACGCAAGAGTTAAATTCAAACTCATTTGAATTTAATTCAAATGGTTTGAACTTGGACATGGCTTAGAAAGTGTCCAAAAATGTTGAGACTTTAGGAGGAGCCTCGATAAAAGGGAAAGGAAATGTTGGCAAGGTTTGGAAGGAAACTTGAAGCAAAAGAGGCATGGGAATATTTGCAAGTGTGTTTCCGTGATTCCAAACTAATGGAATAATTATAATAGCTCCCTAAAATATTGGGAGGATATGTTTTAAAGAGAAGTCATCCTTCCCTCGATTTAAATGGATCGAAGAACCACACAATTTATTTAGTTGAGATTTAAATTTAAAAGACTTGATGGCATGATGACATGATGCAATGCAAAAATAAATAACACAAGCACAAATGAAACACACGGGAGAAACCCGGAACATCTAGAATCTTCTGGAGCGTCGGTCTTCGGGCGTCACACCTCTCCCACACTAACAGGGGATCTCGACCCGAGATCCTAGAGATGGCACCGGGTAAAAACGAAAGACGAAGAGGTAAAACAAAGTTGCTTCTTTGACAAACGAGTGAAACGACAAGCCTTGAGAGGTTAAACAAGTTGAATAAAGAATACAATGGAGATGAACAAAGATGAAAACACTCCATTAGAAAAGAGGAACAAGGAGCATTATGAGAACCTTGAAGGTTGAAAGACATGAAACAAGAGCTTATTCGAACCAAAAGAATATGAAACTGCAACAGTATAGCCAAGGAATAAGAATGACATAATTTGGGCAGCACTCCGACTGAAAATGGAAGGAATTAACATGAGCTTGAGGAGATGGAATGATACTTGATAAAATCAGCAACACACTGTCTCTGAAACAATTGAAAGAATGGCACGAGGGGTAAGAAAGATTCCGACAGCACTCCGGTTGAAAATAGAGGAGAAAAAAAACTAGATAAGATGATGGAACTTGAATGGAGGACACAACACTCCGGTTAAATAGACAAGCAAGGGAGGAATATGATCTTGATATGACAAGATGATGGGACGAAGAGAGCAATATTACAATGCCTCTAGAATGAAAGAATAGATGCTAGATTGTTGGAAAGAAAGAACGGAGAAGAAAAAGACAACTTCTCCCAAAATTGAATTTGAAAGAGAATCCTTACAAAGATGGATTGACCAGAGTTGTTGGAAGAATCAACAAGCACAGAATAAGCTTGTTGTTGGCTTATGGAAAACATCTCAAAATTATGAGGTGACAACCAGCCACTGATGAGAAACAAAATAGATTGGATTGAGATCAACGAAGATATGAAAAACTTCTTTCACTGAGTGGATAAATGAAGAATTTGGGTCATTTATAAGCACCGCGATAGCAACAATCTTTAGGGAAAGCTTTTAGGTGAAATACGACCCAAGATTACTCCAACGAATAAATTGAAAGGTTAGAAAGATCTCCTGAATGAAGAAAATGATGGGTTTAAATATCTCATTCCTGACAACTTGTGAATCATGAGACCTGAAGGGAAATTGTCAAGAATGGCATAACACCATCTCAAAAGATAAGGGAGAAAGAATTGCACTTCGGAATGCAAGAAGAACAATATTTGAGCTCCAACGACAATCTTGATGAAGACTTCGAGGATGAATTAAATCTTGATGAACCACCATGAGAACTCCGGTAACAAAAGGATGAAAAGTGAAAGATGAAAAGAATAAGATACAAGGCCTGCGATGAATTAGATGGAGGTTTGAAATGATATAATTGAAATAACTTGGAGCTCCGAAAAACAAGATGAACAACTTAGAACCGAGAATATGATATGATGAACAAGCTCCGAAGGAAGGGATTACATCACCTTGAAGGAATAAGAATAAGAATTATGTCATGCATATCCTTCACCAATTTAAATTGATGACAAGCAAAGGATTTGGCATCCTACTTATTCTCGTTGGGAAGAATTAAAGAGAGATCTCGCACAAGCTTGGATAAATATTCAACAAAGCACCGGTAGGATTATGAAAAGAACAAATGAATTAATACGATAACAAGGAAGAGAAATCTTGAAAGAACCACCGTAAGAATTGAAACCGGGTGATGAAAGAGAATAATCCACCGTAAGGAATTGAAATTGAGTGAATATAAAAGAATGAATCACCGGGAAGAATATGGAGACGAACGAAGGGGCATCAATTAAGAATAGTTGGAGGACGAAGTTGAAAACTGAGAACGAAGAAATCTTCTGAAATGATGGCCTTCGGAGGATCACAATGGAAAGAATTCATGAAATGCTTCGGATGGGTATAAAAAGAATTCCTCACAAACGGAACAATAATGAGGATGGTAATAAGCTAGAACCACGAATCTTGAGAGAACGGGCCAAGATTTAAGAGAAACACTTCTCCGGTCTTCAAATGTTGAGACTGAAGACGAGAAATGCCATGACGATTTTTAAGATACTCCGGACGAATGACAAGAGGAAGGTGGAGCTAAAGATGGAAATAATTGAAAACAAGCTTGGAGAAGGCGTGTGACTGAAGGAAAACATTCTTACGTCACACTTTGAAAACAATTTGAGTATAACTCCGGAAAAGAAATTAGAAGAGTCAGGTAAGATCCTGGAAAAAGACTTGTGGGTTATGGGCCCACTCAAAAGAAATCACCGTTGAAAAAGATTGCTTAAGAGATATTGCACCGGTTGAATTAAATGGCTTGAATAAGATGACAATGCTCAAAATAATTTGAACGGATTAAGAATGGAATTATGAATCTTCTGAGATATCTTCAACACTCCGGATAAGAATAAAGAGATGTGAAGAAATAAGAGAGTCATGGATAAGAAATTCCAACACGGAAAACATACGAAACAAGAGGAACAGATATGATCAACACCGAAGCTTGAATTAAATCCACCGGAGAAGAAACGCGAATGGAACAACGATAAACTTGAAGCTCCTGAGCATCTTCCTGAGAGATCACCGGATAATGAAATTGAACGAAAGAATGAAGAAACATCACATGAATAAAATGGATACTTGATCAAGGACTCTGACTCCAAAAGAAAAGGGAGGGAGGGTGGGGAAAAACAAAGACAACTTGGGATGAATGAAACAGACCCGTTGAGAGAAGATTGAGAGATGATCTTGCAAAAGATGAAGAGAACGGATTAACTTGAAGAGAAGCACGCCGGTTGAAAAGAATTTAACATAGCAATCTTGATGATCAAGAAGGACTAGCACTCCCATAGAAATATGAGAATACCGATTAGGAAAGGTATGGAATCAACATTTGACATCGAAGCAACTCGAATACCAGAATCAAATCAAAACAAAGGATATATATGTTGCAACATAATCTTCACAATATCATCCGAACAGAGAATTGAACGAATGAATTCCATAGCTACCTCAGCTTGACGAGAAGACACTTGGAGAACAAAAGGTAAATAAAAACAACAAGGAGCAGATAGAACAAATACAAGATAGAAGCTTCGTTCCACATGTTCGTGCTGAAAGCTCATGGAACGTGTTATGAAAGGGTTTTGCAATCCTCGGATCAGCATAGCCAAGGACCCTTTAAGATGCAACTCCCGATCGGAACAACGCCCATAAACCTCTTCACTCAATGTAGAACCCCGAACTCCATATCATGCATTCGTTGGAAGAATGCCTACGAGCTACTAGATGAACCCACCTATTAATTTCCGAAAGTTTCCAGTTATGCAATCAGGTGTTGGGGATACAGGGGAAGCATCGCGCACTCAACTCTAATCCTACATCGAGCTGTATCCATCCTTCAACACATAACCAGTTATTTCTGGAAACCATTTACTTCGGACCTTCGAAACGTATCTGCTATACAAGCTATGGCAATACTCCCGAACTACCTCCCGAGTACTGGGTGATGTCGGGGTTATCTTGCCACTAACCGCATAGGAGAGTTTTCGATGTCGGCCGTCTTAAGTATTCCAGAACTGCTGCGATATATTTGTGACGACAACACCTCGGAGCTCAACTCCCCGGGACACTGCCACAACCCCTAAATGACAGGAGGCATCGAGAACAATGTTCTCGTCACAAAGACATCGGAACAATCCAAACAATACTCGCGTGATCCTAAAGAAAAAAATTTGTGAAATTTTGAGAGTAGAAGAGACAAGTAATCGTCAGGAGTCCTTACCAGAGTGAAAAGGGATGAGGAGCAAAAGAAATCCTATTCTCCAATATATATATAGGACTCAAAACATTTTCAAGTGTGTGCCTAGACTCAACCGTCAATGATTCGATCAATCAGTGGGGGCTCCTAGGTCGGAGAAGGCTCTGATACCAACTTGTAATGCCCAGGATGGGACTATACCTCTTACGTGTCGAGGCACGACTTAAAGGTGTAAGCCCATTCTGGAATGATCTCAAGTTCGGTATCTTTGCACGACTCATGTAAAAAAATAGGGATGAAATTGCAAAAGGATAGTTGGCTTACACTCGCCACGTCACACAATACATTACATAAGCAAATCATCATCCAAAACATCACAACCCGACTACGGGCGAAGATCCCAAAGAAAGATACCAAAAACATAAAGCCACAGGTCCGAATCGCCCCTAGTAGAAACCACTACTGATCGTCGAAACACGTCACATACATACGGCCAAACTCTTCATCGAGCTCCCAGTGAAGTACTTGAACCAGCTCCTGCATCATTCTCGGCTGAACCTGCATCTGGTGTTGTAGTATCTGTGAGCCACGAGGACTCAACAATCCCATAACCATGGGTATCAAGGCTAGCAAAGCTTTATGGGTAGGAGGAGGTAAAGTGGTGAGGTTGCAGCAGCGGCTAAGCATAATATGGTGGCTAACTTACGAGTACAAGAATAAGGTGAGCATCTACGCAAACGGTCGCAAACTAGTAGTGATCGCTAAAGATCCTGAACTACCTACGAGTCAAACATAACTCCACCGTGTTCTCTTCTCAAAGTGAAAAGAGACCGTCTCGGTTACTCACACAGTTGTGTGTTTTACTTCGGATCCTTTGTCAAGTTTTCTACAACCGGACATTAACAAATTCCAATCTGCCACATAACCGCGGGCACGACTTTCGAAAGTTCATAACCCTGCAGGGGTGTCCGAACTTAGCCCATCACAAGCTCTCACGATCATCTGAAGTGATAAATATAATATCATCACCCCTTATCTTAGGGAAATCCGATCAGGCTCAGCATCCCGGTGCACAAGACATTTCGACAATGGTAAAACAAGTCCAGCAAGACCTCCTGGCGTGCCGACACCCTAATAGTAGCCACGCATATCTCGTCTCAGGCCACGTCCGGATGAGCGAAGCGTACAGGAGCCAGATACCCCAAGTTGACAAGGGGTGGTCCCGCATAGTGCTCTATTTGGGACCAACACCATCAGCACTGGCCCCCCTGCTATGTAGAAGAATCCCCGGGGACGCGAGCCCCTATGCAAATTTAATTATTTAATTAACTTATTATTATGAGGAAAATTAAAACCAATGTTGGGCCTTGCTAGAGGAGTTTTATTCAAAGACAAACTGTCAAGGAGTTCCCATATACCCAACCGTGTAAGGAACGCAAAATCAAGGAACATAATGCCGGTTTATCGGCGCCTAAGGTGGCATGAGTGGAACAAAACACCGAGCAAAAGGCCAAGCCTTCCACCCATGCCCAGTATATAGGTGTGTTAATAATAATATAACATATTGTGATATTCCAACAACAAGTTCCCACCTGGAATGATCTTCATCTTCACCTGCAACTAACAACGCTATAAGAGGGGATGAGCAAGCGGGTAACATAGCCAAACAATGGTTTGCTAGGAAGGTGTCAAAGGTTAGAGGTTTCATGGCAACAAGGAGAGAAGCTGACAATAAAGATGAGTAGCGCGACATATAATGATAGCATCGAGACAACTAAGCATGGTAATGGTAGTAAAGGTATCCAAGGGTATGGTCATCTTGCCTGAGATTTCGCAAGGAAGAAGAACGGATCCATGAAGAAGACGAAGAAGAAGTCTTGAAGATGAACCACGAGAAGACGAACGAATCCTCACGATCGCAACGGAACAAGCACTAACGAGAAGAAGCAAGAAATACGGAAAACACACATCACAAGAACATGACAATATGCTCAAACAAGTATGATGCAACACAAGTCTACATAGGATGCACTACATGTCCATACAGGAAGCAAAACATGGCAAGGTAGGAAGCACAGGAGAACAATACAAGTCCATATATGATGCAATACATGGAAAGGTGTGATGCATGACAAGTCTATACAGGAAGCAATACATGGCAAGGTAGGAAGCACAAAAAAACAACACAAGCAACATGTCAATATGCTCAACCATGTAGGATGCAAAACAAGTCTATATAAGAAGCAATACATGGCAAGGTAGGAAGCACAGAAAAACAACACAAGCAACATGTCAATATGCTCAACCATGTAGGATGCAAGACCAGTCTATATATGATGCTAAACATGGCAAGGCAGGAAGCACTCAAAAACAACACAAGTCAACAAGTTTAAATGAGGCCGGAAACTACAACAACAATTCCGGAAAATCCCCATATGCATGTTTAGCAATTTTTAAGCAAACAACAATTCACACATTTTAATGTTGTTAACATGATGCGGATGACATGATCAAGTTTATGCAATTTTTAGTAAAAGTTAACATGAACTTAATAGGAGTATTTGTCACCGTGGTGGAAAGAAAGGGTGCCACGGCGACGAATTCGAAAATGATGCCACGCAACATATCGGTTCTGGTAACTCGTTGAGAGACCAGTGCAAAAGATGAAGGGAGGCGTGAGCGTATCGAACAAGAAGAAAGGTGGGGTGATCCCGTCACCGGGTTCCCACGGGTCGCCACCAAGGCAAACGAGGGCACAACGGACACGATGCAAACATGTACTACATCTCATACAACACATGCAGTCCGCGGGTCATTGTCTCGGGGTTATACCTTCGGAACATTCGTTTCGGGAAGGATCGAGATCGTAGAGGAAGTAGTGGTACTCGCGGGTCGTGGTACACGTTTTGTAGCCGTTCACGTTATCGTGTCGTGGTACTTGGCGCATCCACGGGTCTCCGAGGTCGACGGTAGAGGATGTAGTCATTCTCGTTTCATCTCGGAGAGGTACTTGTCGCGTGGTAGTGGTACTTGTCGTCTTGGCGATTCTACGGCGACGATAGACGTACAAGTTTTGTATATGTTCATGTTTCCGTAGAGGTACTTGTCGCGGCATCGGACGTAGTGGTACTTGACGCGTTCGTTCATGGTTCTTCATGCGTCGTGGTACTTGGAGTCTCCAAACTTGTCGTTCTCGGAGGTCTTGGTGCTCACAAACTTGTGTACTTGGCGTAGTCCACGGCAACCATACAGGAAGGCGAGGGCATCGCCGGTGGGAGCAGCAGCGAGCTTAGCAGGGCTCGGGCGCCGACGGGGAGAAGCGGGAGGCAGCGGCACTCTGCTAGACGAGCAAGACGAGCAGTCCAGCTTGATGGAGGGGAGCTGCGGGCGACAAACTTGGCGGGTGCGAGGAAGATCGGCGGGGACGCGGTCGAGGAGGAGGCACACAGCTGCGGGGCAGGCGAGCTCGGCGAGGCCGAGGCGGCGAGGCGCCTGGACGAAGGGAAGGCGCGGGCGAGGCAACGCGGCGGCGGCCTGGTGAAAGGGGCACGACGACATGAGCTCTAGAGGAGGCGAAGCTCCTGGTGGCCGCCGGCGATCCGACGCTGCGAGGGCCCGGGCTTGAGGAGGACGGAGACATCGGCGGACGACGGGGTGGAAGGAGGTCGAGCGGGGCGAGGCAACGCCGCAGAGGAGGTTGGCGCTCCGGTAGGAGGCAGGGGAGGCCGGAGGCGCGACGCTGCGGGGCTCATGGCGCCGGCGCCGAAGGTGGAGAGGCGGAGGAGGGCCGGCTCGAGGGAGAGAGGCGAGGGAGAGATGGATCGGGATCGAGGGAAGAAGTGGGACGAGCGAGGGGGTCGGGGAACGGGTGTGGCGGCGCTGCACGGGAACGAGAGGGAGAGGGACGAGGGGATCTAGCTGCGGGCTAGGGTTAGGACTAGGAGGGGGCGGCTGGGCCTTAGAAGGCTGGGCCTTAGGGAAGCCGCGGTGGCCTGGTGGCTTGGGCCAGATGGGCCAGACGGGTTAACGGAGAAGAAGATGGAAAGAACAGAAAAAAGGATTCTCCTTTTTTTTACAAAAAAAGAAAAGAGAAAAAAGGAAGGGTTAAAGGAAGGATTTGGGCAAGGGGATTATTTTTCTTGGACTCGCAAAAATGCGCATGGTCCACGAAAAATAGGAGAGGCATGAACGCAAGAGTTAAATTCAAACTCATTTGAGTTTAATTCAAATGGTTTGAACAAGGACATGGCTTAGAAAGTGTCCAAAAATGTTGAGACTTTAGGAGGAGCCTCGATAAAAGGGAAAGGAAATGTTGGCAAGGTTTGGAGGGAAACTTGAAGCAAAAGAGGCATGGGAATATTTGCAAGTGTGTTTCGGTGATTCCAAACTAATGGAATAATTATAATATCTCCCTAAAATATTGGGAGGATATGTTTTAAAGAGAAGTCATCCTTCCCTCGATTTAAATGGATCGAAGATCCACACAATTTATTTAGTTGAGATTTAAAATTAAAAGACTTGATGGCATGATGACATGATGCAATGCAAAAATAAATAACACAAGCACAAATGAAACACACGGGAGAAACCCAGAACATCTGGAATCATCTAGAGCGTCGGTCTTCGGGCGTCACAGTTAGTCACTGACCAGTGGGGCCCACTGGTCAGGTTTGACCTGGACCAGCCCCTGTTGACCTGCTGACGTCAGCATGTGGTCATGCTGACGCAGTAAGTATTTTCTGGAATTAAAATAAATTAGAAAATGATTTATGAATTTCAGAAAATACCCCAAACTCCTAAAAATCATAGAAAATAATCTATAACTCCAATGAAAATAATTTATATATGGAAAATGATCAGAAAAATGCAAAGAATCTGTTTATGACATTTTAATGCATGTTTGAACAACTTACAACCATTGTTTAGGACAATTTGAATAAATGGCATTTGAATAATCTCATATGGAGTTTGAATTTGAACCTTTGGTTCAAACCAACTTCATTTAATATGGTTGCTAGTTGCATTAGCCCAATCAACAACATATTGCCATGGCATGATCATGCATCATATTGTAGCATTGCATTGATTGTGTTCTCTCTTGTTTGCCGGTGTTTGTCCCCTCCAGTAGACGCTGTTACGACGACGTGATTGATGACACTAATGAAGACACAGTGATATCTTCAGAAGTGCCAGGCAAGCAAAACCCCATTGAGCATTCCAATACAATCCCACTCTCTCGCTCCAGCTCTCCTTTACTGCATTAGGACAACAATGATTGAACTACTATTTGCTGCAGTAGTTGAACCCATTTCCTCTGCATGACCTGTCATTGCCACAGTAAATAGTTGAAACCCACTAGCATGAGTAGGAGTCGTTTGAGCCATGTTGCGCCTACTCATTCATGCTTTTTGGTTATGCCTGCTATTGCTTAGAGTTGTGTCAGGTGTGATTCATCGTGGATGAATTGGAATGGTGATGAACATGTCCTACTGTGTGTGAGCTAAGTGTGTGAACACATTTTGGTAAAGGTAGCGGTGAGAGGCCATGTAGGAGTACATGGTGGGTTGTCTCACTGGAACCGTCCTTAAGAACTGAGTTCTGTGTAAGTTGTCCAATGACTAGCTGCTACCACACATTGGAATGCTTAAGTGTCGATCTCGACTTATTAATCAACCTGATCTTTGTCCAGGAGTTGCAATTAGTTTCTAGTGTTTGTAGTATACTGGAGGTCGTGCGCAGCGCTGACCCTCGGGGTGGGCTGTGATACGGTAGGTACGTGGCCGGGTGTACCAAGCGTCGCCCGTTTGGTGGGCTTGGGAACCCTGTACACATCGTTTGGGGCCGTGAGCGACACCCTGGCCGGATCTCCCCACGGATGGAACCCAAATAGGCGATAAACCTAGACTAGAGTCTTGTGTGGTTAGTCAGGTCGTGGCCGACACCCTCGCCAGGCTTCCGCTTGAAGGTTGCCGAGATACACGACGTGTACATGGCGGTAAGTGGCGAGAGCGTGTGTGAAGAAGTACACCCCTGCAGGGTTAACATGATCTATTCGAATAGCCGGGTCCGCGGTTATGGACTTCTTGGATGCTTACGTGGTAAATAGACAACTTGAAGTGGATACTCTAAAATGCTCAAGACAAGTGTGAGTGCTATGGATGGCGTTCTCGTAGGGAGACGGAAGCTGATCCATAGTGGTGTATTGATTTGTTGAATATGTGGACTTGTGTGCGCCACCTCAAAAGAGTTACTTGCAGTTGTAGTTCAGGATAGCCACCGAGTCAAAGCTGGCTTGCTGGAGTCAAACTCCACCACTCCCTTTGTTGATACTGATGCATATGTAGCGAGTTCCGATGTAAGTCTTGCTGAGTACCTTTGTACTCACGTTTGCTTAATTTATGTTTTTGCAGAGAGACTTCAGTCTCACTAGTGGTTCTGCATGGACTTTGACGTTTAGTTTGTTACCTCAGCTACGATCTTGTACCCTTAGGAGGGTCTTGTAGATAATCAGGCTTCTCGGCCCATTTCATTTGTAGTTGTCTGTACTCAGACATGTTATGCTTCCGTTGCATATATGCTCTGTATGTTGGGTCATGAGACCCACTGCTTGTAATGAATGCTATGATGGCTCTTCTGGGCCTTATCTATATGAGTTGTTGAGCTATGTTGTGATGCCATGTTGTACATCACACACTTGCATGTTATGCGTACGTGTAATGTGTATTGCTATGTGTGGGATCCGACACCTAGTTGTTTACCCTTGGTAGCCTATCTAATAGGGAAATGTCTCCTAGTGCTTCCACTGAGCCTTGGTAGCTTGTTACTGCTCCGGAACACTTAGGCTGGCCGGCATGTGTCCTTCTTCGTTCCTGTGTCTGTCCCTTAGGGGAAATGTCACGCGTTGTTCCTTTAAGTCCATGTAGCTTGCTACGACTTGGGTTCATACGTTGATGACCGACACGTTCGTTGTTGGGTCATGTATGCCTGTCTCTGTAATTTAGCGCCACTTTTGGTTTATAACTAGTCATGTCAGCCCGGGTTCTCTGTCGTATGGATGCTAGCGACACTATCATATATGTGTGCCAAAATACGCAAACGGTCTCAGGCCAGGTAAGGTGGCACCCGTGGGGATAACGTGCGTGAGGCCGCAAAGTGATATGATGTGTTACATGCTAGATCGGTGTGACTTAGGATCGGGGTCCTGACAGTATTGTTGCCACCGAGGATAAAAAGATGGGGTTTATATCATATTGCTTGAGTTTATCCCTCTACATCATGTCATCTTGCTTAAAGCATTACTCTGTTCTTATGAACTTAATACTCTAGATGCATGTCGGATAGCGGTCGATGTGTGGAGTAATAGTAGTAGATGCAGAATCGTTTCGGTCTACTTGTCACGGACGTGATGCCTATATATATTGATCATGCCTAGATATTCTCATAATTATTTGCTTTTCTATTAATTGCTCGATAGTAATCTGTTCATCCATCATAGAATTCTGCTATCATGAGAGAAGCCACTAGTGAAACCTATGGCCCCCGGGTCTATTCTCAACATATCAATCTACAATCTTCTTTACTTTGCTGTTTTTACTTTCTGTTCTTATATCAAAAAATACCAAAAATATCAAACTATCCTATCTATCAGATCTCACTTTCGTAAGTGACCGTAAAGGGATTGACAACCCCTTATCACATTGGCTGCGAAGTTCTTATTTGTTTGTGCAGGTGCGAGGGACTCGCGCGTGGTCTCCTACTGGATTGATACCTTGGTTCTCAAAAACTGAGGGAAATACTTATGCTACTGTGCTACATCACCCTTTCCTCTTCGAGGGAATACAACGCAAGCTCGAGAAGTAGCAAGAAGAATTTCTGGTGTCGTTGCCAGGGAGGCTTACACAAAAGTCATATAACAAGTACCTATCACAAACCCTTATCCTTTGCATTGTATTTATTTGCCTCTCGTTTTCCTCTCCCCCACTTCACCCTTGCCGTTTTATTTGCCCTTCTTTTTGCCGTGTGTTTATCGTTCGCTTGCTTCTTGTTTGCCTGTGTGTTGGATTGCTTGCTTGTCACTATGGCTCAAAACAATACCAAATTGTGTGACTTCTCCAATACCAACAATAATGATTTTATTAGCACTCCGATTGCTCCTATTACCGATGCTGAATCTTGTGAGATCAATGCTGCTCTGTTGAATCTTGTCATGAAAGATCAATTTTCCGGCCTTCCTAGTGAAGATGCCGCTACCCATCTAAACAACTTTGTTGATTTGTGTGATATGCAAAAGAAAAGGGATACGGATAATGATATTGTTAAGTTGAATTTATTTCCGTTTTCACTTAGAGATCGTGCTAAAACTTGGTTTTCCTCTTTGCCTAGAAATAGTATTGATTCATGGAATAAGTGCAAAGATGCTTTTATCTCTAAGTATTTCCCTCCTGCTAAGATCATCTCTCTTAGAAACGACATTATGAATTTTAAGCAACTAGGTCATGAGGATGTTGCACAAGCTTGGGAGAGAATGAAATTAATGATCCGTAATTGCCCTACACATGGTTTGAACTTATGGATGATTATACAAAACTTTTATGCAGGCTTGAATTTTGCTTCTAGAAATCTTTTAGATTCGGCCGCAAGAGGCACTTTCATGCAAACTACCTTAGTAGAAGCTACCAAACTCCTAGATAATATTATGGTTAAATATTCTCAATGGCACACCGAAAGATCTACTAGTAAAAAAGTGCATGCTATTGAAGAGATTAGTGTTTTGAGTGGAAAGATGGATGAACTTATGAAATTATTTGCTACTAAGAGTGCTTCTTCTGATCCTAATGATATGCCTTTATCCACGTTGATTGAAATAATAATGAATCTTTGGATGTGAATTTTGTTGGTAGGAATATTTTTGGTAACAATGCTTATAGAGGAAACTTTAATCCTAGGACTTTTCCTAGTAATTCCTCTTATAATTATGGTAATTCCTACAATAACTCTAATGGGAATTTTGGTAAGATGCCTTTTGAATTTGAAACTAGTGTTAAAGAGTTTATGAATTTGCAAAATAATTTCAATGCTTTGCTTGAAGAAAAATTGCTTAAGATTGACGAATTGGCTAGAAGCGTGGATAGGATTATTCTTGATGTTGATTCTTTGAAACTTAGATCTATTCCACCTAAGCATGATATCAATGGGTCTCTCAAAGCCATGAGAATTTCCATTGATGAATGCAAATAAAGAACCGCTAGGATGCGTGCTAAAAAGAGTGCTTTATGAAAGCGTATTCTTCTAGTTATCATGAAAATAAAGATGAAGATCTGAAAGTTATTGATGTGTCTCCTATTAGATCCTTGTTTTCTAGTATGAATCTTGATAAAGATGGGACTGGAGATGAGTCTACTATAATTAAAAGGCGTCCCAATGATTCGGAGTTTTTAGGTCTTGATGCTAAAATTGTTAAAAGTGGGATTGAAGAGATTAAAACTTTGCATAGTGATGAACCCTCTACTTTGGATTTCAAGGTATTCAATTATGATAATTTCTCTTTGATTGATTGTATTTCCTTGTTGCAATCCGTACTAAATTCTCCGCATGCTTATAGTCAAAATAAAGCTTTTACCGAACACATAGTTGATGCTTTGATGCAATCTTATGAAGAAAAACTTGAACTAGAAGTTTTTATCCCAACAAAGCTTTATGATGAATGGGAACCCACTATTAAAACTAAAATTTAAGATCATGAATGCTTTGCTTTGTGTGATTTGGGAGCAAGTGTTTCCACTATCCCAAAAACTTTGTGTGATTTGTTAGGTTTCCATGGGCTTGATGATTGTTCTTTAAATTTGCATCTTGCGGATTCTACTATTAATAAACCTATGGGAAGGATTAATGATGTTCTTATTGTTGCCAATAAGAATTATGTGCCCGTAGATTTCATTGTTCTTGATATAGATTGCAATCCTTCATGTCCTATTATTCTTGGTAGACCTTTCCTTAGAACGATTGGTGCAATTATTGATATGAAGGAAGGTAATATTAGATTTCAATTTCCATTAAGGAAAGGCATGGAACACTTTCATAGAAATAAAATCAAATTACCTTATGAATGTATTATGAGAGCCACTTATGGATTGCCTTCCAAAGATGGCAATACATAGATCTATCTTTGTATCGTGCCTAGCTAGGGGCGTTAAACGATAGCGCTTGTTGGGAGGCAACCCAATTTTATTTTCTTTGTTTTTGCTTCTGTTTAGGAATAAATATTGCATCTAGCTTCTGTTTAGATGTGGTTTTGTGTTTTAATTAGTGTTTGTGCCAAGTAGAACCTTTGGGAAGACTTGTGTGAAGTTTATATGATCTTGCTGTAAAAAACAGAAACGTTAGCGCTTACGAGAATAGTCACCAGATTTTACTGGAGAGTGCTATTTAGTTAATTCTTTTTGCAGATGATTAATAGGAAAATTCCTCACGTTTACCAATTTATTTTATTTTTTTGGAGTTACAGAAGTATTCAAAAGTTACAGATTACTACAGACTGTGTTGTTTGCTTTTTTTGATGAATCTATGAGTAGTATTGGGGAGTATGAATCATAGAGAAGTTGGAATACAGTAGGTTTAACACCAATATAAACAAAGGATGAGTTCATTACAATACCTTTTAGTTGATTCTTGGCTAAGTTTTGTGTTGTGAAGTTTTCAAGTTTTGAGTATGGCTTTGATGGACTATGGAACAAATAGTGGCAAGAGCCTAAGCTTGGGGATGCCCAAGGCACCCCAAGGTAAAATTCAAGGACAACCAAAAGCCTAAGCTTGGGGATGCCCCGGGAAGGCATCCCCTCTTTTGTCTTCATCTATCGGTAACTATACTCGGGACTATATTTTTATTCACCACATGATATGTGTTTTGCTTGGAGCGTCATGTATGATTTGAGTGTTTGCTTGTTAGTTTGCCACAATCATCCTTGCTAGACACACCTTTTTGAGAGAGATAAATATGGTCTAGAATTTGTTAGAACACTATATGTGCTTCACTTATATCTATTGAGCTAAATAGATTTGCTCTAGTGCTTCACTTATATCTTTTAGAGCACGGTGGTGATTTTATTTTGTAGAAATTGTCGATCTCTCATGCTTCACTTATATCCTTTTGAGAGTCTTTTAGAACAACATGGTAATGTGCTTTGGTTATAAAACTAGTCCTAATATGATAGGCATCCAAGATGAATGTAGTAAAAAAATCATACAAAGTGCATTGAATATGATGAGAAGTTTAATACTTGATGATTGTTTTGAGATATAAGGATGGTGATATTAGAGTCATGCTAGTGGAGTAATTATGAATTTGAGGAATACTTGTGTTAAAGTTAGTGATTCCCATAGCATGCACGTATGATGAACCGCTATGTGACGAAGTTAGAGCATGAGGTATTCGTTGAGTGTCATCCTTTGTGTGGAGGTCAGGGGCGCACGATGGTTAACTCCCACCAACCTCCCCCCTAGCAGCATGCGTTAATTGCTCTGTTTTGATGACTCGTAAATTTTTGCAATAAGTATATGAGTTCTTTATGACTAATGTTGAGTCCATGGATATTACGCACTCTCACCCTTCCACCATTGCTAGCCTCTCTTGTACCGCGCAACTTTCGCCGGTACCATACACCCACATCACTACAAAAAAAGACACATCCATGACATTTTGGGCCGAATGAAACTTTTTTTTCTGTCATACTTATGAAACTTCTATGATAATAATTGTGACAAAACACGGTATCATCATAGATGTGGTGGGGTCCTACTTCTATGACAAAAAATCATGTCAGAAAATGGGCTTTTCGTTCTAGGCGGGCCGGAGACGCAGCTACATGACATTCTTTGGGCCGTCCATGACGGAAAAAACCGTGGTAGAAATGAGGGCGAGGAAAATATCGGGGTGTTCCCGGTTACGGTGGGTGGTCGGGGCCGAGCGATGCGCGTTTCTCTCGTATACACATGCGCGTGGGTGCGAGGCGTTGGGCTCGAACTGAACCCGAGCGAGGCGTTGGGCTCTAACTGAACCCGAGCGATTCCACTACAGGCTACGCGTTACTGAACTCGAGCAATCGATCGATGGCTGTTAACTGAACCCGATCGAGCGATTCCTTGGCTACTGCTGCTAACTGAAGCCGATCGATGCTGCCTCTGCAAGAACAGTTGATACGTCCAAAACGTATCTATAATTTCTGCTTGCTCCATGCCTCTTTTGGGTGATATTGCTATGATATTTATACACTTCCATACACTTTTGATCATATTTGGACTAACCTATTAACTCAGTGCACCCGAGTGCCAGTTTCTGTTTTCGGCTGTTTTTGTATTTCAGGTTTTCACGTTACGAGAACTGCCAGGAAAAATCCAGAAAAATTATATAAAAAATCAGCGTTCCAGAACCTACCGTGCGCCTGAAGGACAGCCGGGGGGGGGGGCACCAGGGCTCCAGGCGCCCTGGCGGCGCCCCCCCCCCCCTCCCTGGGCCGCACCGGGGGGCGCCTGGGCCCCCCGAGGCTCCTCCGATGCCCCCCTTTGGCATATATTTAAAGCGTCTCCCGAAACCCTCGAAACAGGAACTCTTTTTCGCGATCCCATCTCTGTTCCGCTGTCGCCGCCGCTTCCAAGATCGGGAGCACCAGGAGAACTCTTCCCGGCACCCTGCCGGAGGGGAGGATCACCACCGGGAGCTTCTCCACCACCATGGACGCCTCCCGGATGAGTTGTGAGTAGTCTCCCTTGGACCATGAGTCCATGACCAGTAGCTATGTGATGTTCTCCTCCCGTTCTTGTGCTTCACTAATTAGTCCTCGTGAGCTTCCCTACATGATCGAGGCACATATGTAATCCTTATGCTGTTGCTATGATGAGTTTGCTGGGATCCGATGGATTATGAGATTATGTTCAGATTGTGTTTGAGTAATATATTTGATTCACCTCTTTTATGTTTATGTTCGTAAGTAATTCTTGCATGTTCTCCGTTGGTATTTATTGCTTTGGCTAAGTAGTAGGTAGTGACTCCAAGAGGGAACGTTATGCTTGATTGTGGGTTCATGCCCCTCGATGACTAGTTTGAGTGACAGAAACATGAGTCTAGGGGATGTGCTGTTGCCACAAGGGGGAAAACAACGGTGCTTGTGCCCGCGGGTGCAAGGATTGTTTACTTTACGCAAAGTTCTTTTAATGCAGTTGTCTGTTGCTTTGAGTTTACACTATGGGTGGGGCTCGCAACTTAATACCAGCGAGATGTTCTGGATAGATATCTCAAGGTGGATGATTAGTAGTAGATATTGATGGATTTCGGTCTACTTACTTTGGCGTACCGCCCATGCTTTTAACCTCAACCTTTCTTGCAATGTAGTCAGCATTGGTTTGCGCACATGGTCCTGTCAATTGCCCAGCTGTAATTCGTTTACCTCACATAGCTGTTTTATCATCTTTTGGGAGAGAGACATCACTAGTGAACATCATGAGACTCCGGTCCATATCACCATCATTGATCACAACCGCTATTTACTTTTCCGCTATTTACTTACTATTGCAATTATACCTATCACTATTATCACTTGCGTTTGATCCTTTGTAAACTACAAGGCCGGAGGGATTGACAACCTCTCTGTACTCGTTGGGAGCAAAGTTATTTGTATCTGTGTGCAGGTCCACGTTGATTGCTAATATCCGGCGCCGTTAGCAGTTGACACCTTCTTGTTGAAACTGGGAGTCTCTGGGAAATCGATCCTTGGTATTACCAAGGGAAAACTTCTGCTACACTGCATCTCAAACCTTCCACTTGGGGTAACCAACGAGGGGTGAGAAGCCACCTAGCAAAGCAATTTCTGGCGCCGTTGCCGGGGACTCCACTCTTGAGGATAGGGGAGTTGCACGCTATCTTTTACCTTTGCTTTTAGTCTTGTTAGTTTACTTTTCAGTTTTGCTTTAGTATCTTTTATCGAAAATCACAAAAATAGTTATCTTGCTTGCTTGCTACAATGGGTTCCACCGAGAACACCAAGTTGTGTGACTTCACTAGTCACAACAACGATGACTTTATCAGCACACCTATCACTACACCTGCCACTTCAGCACCTTCATATGAAATTAAACCTGCTTTATTGAACTTAGTCATGAAAGATCAATTCTCTGGTGCTGGAGATGATGCTGCTTTACACTTGAACAACTTTGTTGAACTTTGTGATATGCAAAAGTACCAAGAAATAGATGGTAATATTGTTAAGCTTAAGATTTTTCCTTTCTCCTTGATAGGAGGAGCTAAAATTTGGTTTCAGTCTTTGCCTAGAAATAGCATAGATTCATGGGACAAGTGCAAAGATGCTTTTATCGGAAAATACTACCCACCTGCTAAAATTATCCAACTAAGAAGTAACATAATGAATTTTAAACAATTGGATAATAACACTTTGCCCAAGCTTGGGAACGTATGAAATCTCTTATCAAGAACTGCCCTACTCACGGTTTGACTACTTGGATGGTTATCCAAACTTTTTATGCAGGCTTGAACTTTACCTCGCGGAACTTGTTAGATTCAGCCGCGGGAGGAACTTTTATGTCAACTACACTTGGTGCTGCCACAAAACTTCTCGATGAGATGATGACCAACTATTCCCAATGGCACACCGAACGTGCTCCAACGGGTAGGAAGGTAAACTCTGTCGAGGAGATTTCCTCCTTAAATGAAAAAGTTGACTTGATCATGTCTCTACTTTCGAAGCAATCCTCTGTTGATCCTCGTGATGTTCCTTTAAATTCTTTGATTGCTCAAGAACAAGTAGATGTGAACTTTATCTCTAGAAACAATTTTAACAACAATGCTTATAGGAGTAATTTTGGTAGCAATCCTAGACCGTTCCCATCTAATTCTTATGGGAACAACAATGCTTATCCTAGCACCAGGAACTCCACTACTGAACAAGAGATTATGCTTAAAGATTTCATCACTACCCAAAAAGCTTTTAATAATAGTGTAGAAGAAAAACTAAACAAACTAGGTGATCTCTCTTCAAAGGTAGACAATTTAGCCAACGAGGTAGAATTGCTTAAAATTAGAACTTCTCCTCTTGAGGAGAGGAAGGTCACTCCTATGAATGCTATTCAAGTGCAAATTAATGAAAATATTAGGATGATGGCTAAACTTAAAGAGAGATGGGCTAGAGAAAGGGAGGAAGAGGATAGAATTAAGAGCCTTCCTACCCACCACACTGTTGCTACTATCCAAGTTGTTGAGGATATCCAAACTCTTAGCACCCAATGTACTCCTGGTCCCATTGGACCTATTAATGGTGATGCTATGACTATAGAAACTACCAAACATGTGAACCTAAAGGACACCACTACCACTTTACTTGATGCTAGTGACCTTGATTTTGATAGTTGCACTCTTACCGAAGTTATTGATTTCCTTCACAAGATGTCTAGAGACCCCCGCACTAGCACGCTTAACCTTGCCTTCACAGAGCATATCACTAATGCTCTCATCAAAGCTAGGGAGGAGAAACTTAGAGTAGAAGCCTCCATACCTAGAAAGCTAGAAGATGGTTGGGATCCTATGATAAAAATTAAATTGAATGACTTCTCTTGCTATGCATTATGTGATGTTGGAGCTAGTACCTCTGTTATGCCCAAAAGAATATATGAGATGCTTAAATTGAAACCTTTTGATTCTTGTTCTTTTGGTGTTCGTCTTGTTGATTCTTCCATAAAGAAACCTTTGGGGAGGATCGACGATGTTCTTATCGTTGTCAATGATAATTATGTTCCCGTTGATTTTACTATTATGGATATTGAATGTGATCCTTCCTGTCCAATTATTTTGGGACGTCCTTTTTTACGCACCGTTGGTGCTATCATTGACATGAAAGAGGGTAATATAAAATTTCAGTTTCCTCTCAAGAAAGGGATGTAACACTTCCCTCGAAAGAAGATCAAGTTACCTTTTGAGTCCGTTGTACGGGCTAGCTATTCTTTTACTCTTGATAAAACTTGATCTCTACGCATTATGCCTAGCTTAAAGGCATAAAAGAAAGCGCTTTTGGGAGGCAGCCCAATGAATAAATTTATTTTGCTTTTGTTGTGTCTTGATGTTGTTTACTACTGTAGCATCATCATTGTATCTTTGCTTTTCATATTTGTGCCAAGTATAGCCTCTGATTGCTAGAAAGTTCAAAAGTTGTGAGGTGCTGTCCAGGAAACAGATTCTGTCCTTGGATAGAAAAATTCGTATAAAATCACCAGATCATCTTTTTGGTCTGAATGATTTTGACAGCGTTCTCTATATAATTGTCTTTCGTGCTTCTGTTCTGAGTTTTTTGATTTGAGTTGCAGAAGTGCCCCGAAGAAATCAATTACTACCTGCTGTTCTGTTTTTCACAGATTCTGTCCTGCTTTGCTTTTCCTTCATTTTGCAAACCAAGAGCTTGATTTTTCTTTGCAAAAACCTTTTGGCAATCTTGAGAAACAGTAGACCTTCAAGAATATATTTATTTCCAGCAAGGTATAATTATTTTATTATGGGTACTAACCTCGCTAATCAGATTATGATGAGTTATGTATGAAGAGAGTTTTCAAGTGTGCGAGGGAAGATGATAAAAGAGATTCAGGAGTGTCAAGCGCTCAAGCTTGGGGATGCCCCCGTGCACCCCCAAGAAATATTCAAGGAGACTCAAGCGTCTAAGTTTGGGGATCCCTCCGTGCATCCCCTTCTCCATCAACGTTATCAGTTCGTCTTTCGTTCCACTATATTTTAATCACTTCATGTGTTATGTGCTATGCTTGGAGCGTCTTGCTTTTAGTTTTCTTTAGTTTTTCATAACGAGTCGGAACTCAGCGTTCTTTATGTGGGAGAGAAACATGCTCCACTTCTACCTAGAACATAACATAGAATTTTCATGTCTATCCTTGCTGTGTGTGTTATTTGTCTTTTAATAGCTACTATCATGCTGTGCTCTTAGTATTCATGCTTATCTTTTTAAAGAGCTTGTGTTTAGTTGGTTGCTTGAACTCTCTTTAATTATCATGCTTATCTTATTAAGAGAGTTTGCTCCCGTTGCATTGGTTAATATGTCTATGATAAAGATGCTACGTGCATAATGGCGCTTAGTAGTTCAGGTTTTCCTATGGTAGTCTCAAATAGCTGGGGGATTCCCAATGTGTTATTGGAGCACCAACATGATGTGTTTGCCAATGATGTGGTATGGTTTAGTAATATCTTCCTTCGAGAATTTATTTTGATTGACTTGGCGTATGCTCACGCATATTTAAGAATGTAAAGAAAGTCTGTCAAGCCTTGATGATCTTTTGTTTCTGAGTAGCGATATAACTTCCATGCCTGATTCAATGTTGCTTTGTCGCTCTGCATGACTATGACCGTCATTGCTCTCTTAGTTGGTCGCTCCCAGTCATTTGCTAACCTCCACCTGTACTAAGCGGACTGACTGCTTGTGCATCCACATCCTTTTAAACCAGTTATGCCATATGAGTCCACCATACCTACCTATATGTGGTATTTCACCGCCACTCCAAGTAAATTTACATGTGCTACCTTTAAAACCTTCAGTTGCAATATATAGCTCATGGGAAAGTAGCTTAAAAACTATTGTGGTAAAGAATATGTTGCTTATGTATCTTATTTTCTTATAAGTTGCTTGCTGAGCGGTAACCATGTTTCTGGGGACGCCATCAACTGTTACACTTTTGTTGAGTATCATGTGAGTTGCTATGCATGTTCGTCTTGTCTAAAGTAAGGGTGATTTGCCATGAGTTGAATGGTTTGAGTATGCATATTGTTAGAGAAGAACATTGGGCCGCCAACCAAAGCCATGTATCATGGTGGAAGTTTTAGCTTGGACATTAATCCTCAATCTCTTATGAGAATATGCTTAAGCATTTAAGAGGAGTCCATTATCTATTTTCGATGTTGTCCCGGTATGGATGTCCTCAAGTTGAGATCTATCAAAACGAGAAATCAAATGCGATCTATCTCCTTGGACCTTTGTACAGGTGACATAGAGGTACCCCTTTGTGACACTTGGTTGAAACATATGTAATGCAATGACAATCCATGGAAATCCGAGCTAATTAGGACAAGGTGCGAGCACTATTGGTATTCGATGCATGAGGCTTGCAACTTATAGGATGTCTTATGCATAACACATATGAAGTACTACTACCGTTGACAAAATTGTTTCTATGTTTTCAAAATAAAAAGCTCTAGCACATAAGTAATCCCTGCTTCCCTCTACGAAGGGCCATTCTTTTACTTTTATGTTGAGTCTCCACCTTCTTTTAAAAGCACCAACTACTGAGAGCATGATTGTCATTCTGAGTGTAATGTGCATTGTCCCAGAGTAGCATTGTCTTTTGCATGATTGTGATATCGTTTATTCTGAAATCATTGTATCTAGTCGTCACTTAAACCTTGAAGCTGCCCCTGCATTTATGCTTCACTAAAGGGGGCAAGCTAGATATCACTTTATCATATTTGCACATCATATTCATTGCAAATCTATTTGATGTTTCAGTATCATATTGTAAAACTTTCAGTTCTTTGTGATTTTCTCATGAGGCAACTTAATTACTATAGATTCATTGTCTCAGTAAGCTTTTGTCATATGACTACGAAAAAGTCCTATACGGTTAATAGCATGTCACCACAGAAATTATTCTTGTTATCATTTACCTACTCGAGGACGAGCTGGAATTAAGCTTGGGGATATTGATACGTCCAAAACGTATCTATAATTTCTGCTTGCTCCATGCCTCTTTTGGGTGATATTGCTATGATATTTATACACTTCCATACACTTTTGATCATATTTGGACTAACCTATTAACTCAGTGCACCCCAGTGCCAGTTTCTGTTTTCGGCTGTTTTTGTATTTCAGGTTTTCACGTTACGAGAACTGCCAGGAAAAATCCAGAAAAATTATATAAAAAATCAGCGTTCCAGAACCTACCATGCGCCCGAAGGACAGCCGGGGGGGCCACCAGGGCTCCAGGCGCCCTGGCGGCGCCCCCCCCCCCCCCTGGGCCGCGCCGGGGGGGCGCCTGGGCCCCCCGAGGCTCCTCCAATGCCCCCCTTTGGCATATATTTAAAGCGTCTTCCGAAACCCTCGAAACAGGAACTCTTTTTCGCGATCCCATCTCTGTTCCGCTGCCGCCGCCGCTTCCAAGATCGGGAGCACCAGGAGAACTCTTCCCGGCACCCTGCCGGAGGGGAGGATCACCACCGGGAGCTTCTCCACCACCATGGACGCCTCCCGGATGAGTTGTGAGTAGTCTCCCTTGGACCATGAGTCCATGACCAGTAGCTATGTGATGTTCTCCTCCCGTTCTTGTGCTTCACTAATTAGTCCTCGTGAGCTGCCCTACATGATCGAGGCACATATGTAATCCTTATGCTGTTCCTATGATGAGTTTGCTGGGATCCGATGGATTATGAGATTATGTTCAGATTGTGTTTGAGTAATATATTTGATTCACCTCTTTTATGTTTATGTTCGTAAGTAATTCTTGCATGTTCTCCGTTGTTATTTATTGCTTTGGCCAAGTAGTAGGTAGTGACTCCAAGAGGGAACGTTATGCTTGATTGTGGGTTCATGCCCCTCGATGACTAGTTTGAGTGACAGAAACATGAGTCTAGGGGATGTGTTGTTGCCACAAGGGGGAAAACAACGGTGCTTGTGCCCGCGGGTGCAAGGATTGTTTACTTTACGCAAAGTTCTTTTAATGCAGTTGTCTGTTGCTTTGAGTTTACACTATGGGTGGGGCTCGCAACTTAATACCAGCGAGATGTTCTGGATAGATATCTCAAGGTGGATGATTAGTAGTAGATATTGATGGATTTCGGTCTACTTACTTTGGCGTACCACCCATGCTTTGAACCTCAACCTTTCTTGCAATGTAGTCAGCATTGGTTTGCGCACATGGTCATGTCAATTGCCCAGCTGTAATTCGTTTACCTCACATAGCTGTTTTATCGTCTTTTGGGAGAGAGACATCACTAGTGAACGTCATGAGACTCCGGTCCATATCACCATCATTGATCACATCCGCTATTTACTTACTATTGCAATTATACCTATCACTATTATCACTTGCGTTTGATCCTTTGTAAACTACAAGGCCGGAGGGATTGACAACCTCTCTGTACTCGTTGGCAGCAAAGTTATTTGTATCTGTGTGCAGGTCCACGTTGATTGCTAATATCCGGCACCATTAGCAGTTGACACCTTCTTGTTGAAACTGGGAGTCTCTGGGAAATCGATCCTTGGTATTACCAAGGGAAAACTTCTGCTACACTGCATCTCAAACCTTCCACTTGGGGTAACCAATGAGGGGTGAGAAGCCACCTAGCAACAGTGAGTGTTGCTGGGGGGGTTGGATGAACAGTTCCCGGTGGGGGTGGCTGAACAGGACCCCGTGGTGTTGCCTCTGCATGAACAGGACCCCGTTCGATTGAGTCGGTTGGGGCTTCATGAACAGGACCCCGTGGAGGGCTGCATGAACAGGACCACCCCGTGGAGGGCTGCATGAATAGTAGATGGTGGAGGGCTGGATGAACAGTAGCCCCATGGAGGGGTGGTTGAACAGGAGCCCGTGGAGAGGGCTGGTTGAACAGTAGCAGGTGGAGTGGCGCGCGGTGGACGCTGAACAGTCGCAGATGGAGGCTGGAGGAGGTCGACGGTGGATGAACAGTAGCCCGTGGAGGCTGGAGGGGGTCGACGGTGGTGATGAACAATAGCCCGTGGAGTCCTGTTTTGCGGTACGCCACACCCCTCCCGATGAACAGGACCCTCGTTTCGACCGTAGCGCTCCAACACAAGTTTGTTTCCTCCGTTTTGCGGTACGCCACACCCGTCCCGATGAACAGGACCCCCGTTTCGACCGTAGCGCTCCAACACAAGTCCGTTTCCTCCGTTTTGCGGTACGGCACACCCCTCCTGATCAACTGGACCCCCGTTTCGACCGTAGGAGGTCCGTTTCCTCCGTTTTGCGGTACGCGAGACCCCTCCCGATGAACAGGATCCTGTTTCGAACGTGGCTAGTCGAACACAAGGCTGTTTCTTCCGTTCTGCGGTACGCTAGGCCTCGTTTCCCTCGGCTGTTCCGTCCAAGCCCTCCCTATGAACATGACGATGCATTCTGTTCCGACCCAGCCGGTTGGCTCCCCATGTGTTGGAAATATGCCCTAGAGGCAATAATAAAAGAGTTATTATTATATTTCCTTGTTCATGATAATCGTTTATTATCCATGCTATAACTGTATTGATTGGAAACTCAAATACACATGTGGATGAATAGACAGACTTTGTGTCCCTAGTGAGCCTCTACAGGACTAGCTCGTTGATCAAAGATGACCGCGGTTTCCAGGTCATAGACATGAGTTGTCATTTGATAACGGGATCACATCATTAGGAGAATGATGTGATGGACGAGACCCAAACGTTAAACATAGCTTTTGATCGTGTCAGTTATCGCTATAGTTTTCTGCATGTCAAGTATAAGTTCCTATGACTATGAGATCATGTAACTCACTGACACCGTAGGAGTGCTTTGTGTGTGCCAAACGTCACAACGTAACTGGGTGACTATAAAGGTACTCTACAGGTATCTCCGAGGGTGTCTGTTGAGTTGACATGGATCGAGACTGGGATTTGTCACTCCGTGTGACGGGGAGGTATCTCCGGGCCCACTCGGTAATACGTCATCTCAATGAGCTCAAAGTGACTAAGTAGTTGGTCACGGGATTATGTATTACGGTAACGAGTAAAGAGACTTGCCGGTAACGAGATTGAACTAGGTATAGAGATACCGACGATCGAATCTCGGGCAAGTAACATACCGACGAGACAAAAGGAACTGTATACGGGATTGCCTGAATCCTTGACATCGTGGTTCATCCGATGAGATCATCGAGAAACATGTGGGAACCAATATGGGTATCCAGATCCCGCTATTGGTTATTGACCTGGGAGTGTCTCGGTCATGTCTACATGGTTTCCGAACCCGCAGGGTCTACACACTTAAGGTTCGGTGACGCTAGGGTTGTTAGTGAGAATAGTGCATGGTTACCGAAGGTTGTTCGGAGTCCCGGATGAGATCCCGGACATGACGAGGGTCTCCGGAATGGTCCGGAGACGAAGATTGATATATAGGATGAAAGGTTTCGGAGTCCGGAAGTGTTCCGGGGAGCATCGGGAAATCGGCGGAGTACCGGAAAGGGTTTCGGGGGTTCCGGAAGTAGTTCTGGGCCTAATGGGCCACAAAGGGGGACACCACAGCCCTCAGGGGGCTGTGCGCCCCCCCCCCTGGGCCCTCTCCTCATGCGGCTAAGGGGGTGGGACCCCCTAGGGCAGCCGCACCCCTTGGAGTGGGGGGCAAGGCACCTAGGGGGGGAAACCCTAGGGCCAGGCGCAGCCCTTGGCCGCCGCCCCCCCTTGCCCTGGCCGCCGGCCCCCCTAGGGGGAAACCCTAGGGCGCCCCCCTCTCCTCCTTCCCCCTATATATAGAGGGGTAGAGGGAGGGCAGCAAACACAAGTTCGTGCCTCGGTGCTGCCCTCCCTCTCCCATAACATCTTCTTCTCCCGCGGTGCTTAGGCGAAGCCCTGCTGGAATTCTCCTACACCATCACCACCACGCCGTCGTGCTGCCGGTTCTCCATCAACCTCTCCTCCACCCCTTGCTGGATCAAGAAGGAGGAGACGTCCCCGAGCCGTACGTGTGAAGAACGCGGAGGCACCGTTGCTTCGGTGCTTGGATCTTCAGCGATCTGAATCGCGGCGAGTACGACTCCATCAACCGCGTTCTTAACGCTTCCGCTTAGCGATCTACAAGGGTACGTAGATCCAACTCTCCTCTCGTAGTAGCATCTCCTAGATTGATCTTGGTGAACGTAGAGAAAAATTTTTGTTTTCCATGCAACGTTACCCAACACCATGAACATGACGACGACAATGTTTCTCCGTTCCGACCCAGCCATGTACACGAGCCCTGGCCGTACGTATGCACGAGTAGGCGTTGGAGACCCTGCCCGTATGTACGTACATGGCCGTATTTTCTTTCCTGCACACTTGTCGTTGTACATACATGTACATGCTACGTGCGCGCCTCTACTACGACACGTGCGCCCCTCTAAATCGACCAGTATGTACATACACGTTCGCGACCAGAATGAAAACGCTACATACGCTTCGACCAGGTGGGTCCCGACTGTCAGGCACTTCCTTGCGTGCGAAGATGTAGCTGGTGGGTCCCAGCAGTCAGGGCGGCGAATCGTTTTTTTTTCCAGACACACTTCCTTGTGTGCGAAGATGTAGCTGGTGGGTCCCAGCAGTCAGGGGGAAACGTTTTTTCGCGAAATACGGTGGCCCATCCGTTGGGTCCCCTCTGTGAGGTGGAGGAATGATTATTTTGCACGTAATAAGGAGGAACTTCCTTGCTGCGCCCGTGGACCTAGCTGTCAGCCTCTTCACGTACAATCCACGTCCGATGGAAGCCGTTCCTTGACCACATTGACCACGCCGCGCCGAGAGCACCAGGCCGGTGGACGACGGCGAGGCCTAGGAAAGGGACGACGCAGAGCCGGGGAAGACGCGACAGTGGATGCCCACGCGTAGAGGAGTACGAGGGTTCACTGGTTCGTTGTGGTGTGAGGCTACCGTCGCCGCAGAATAACAGGGGGTGTCGGTGAGTAGAGGGATGGCCTGGCCAGTGATGGGAATAGTAGGAGGCGGTGAGGCCTCCGCGGCAGCACAACCAGCCACGGGAGGCAGGAGCATGCGGCACGACCGGCGCTGCTTTGGGCGGCTGGAGCAACACGACCAGAGGTTGAAGAAGCACTATGGCCGTTGGATGGACATCGTACGGTCACTGGAGCTAGAATCGTTCATATTGACTAAGTTAACAAAGCACACCGTCCCCGTCAACTTAGTGTTGGAAATATGCCCTAGAGGCAATAATAAAAGAGTTATTATTATATTTCCTTGTTCATGATAATCGTTTATTATCCATGCTATAACTGTATTGATTGGAAACTCAAATACACGTGTGGATGAATAGACAGACTTTGTGTCCCTAGTGAGCCTCTACAGGACTAGCTCGTTGATCAAAGATGACCGCGGTTTCCAGGTCATAGACATGAGTTGTCATTTGATAACGGGATCACATCATTAGGAGAATGATGTGATGGACGAGACCCAAACGTTAAACATAGCTTTTGATCGTGTCAGTTATCGCTATAGTTTTCTGCATGTCAAGTATAAGTTCCTATGACCATGAGATCATGTAACTCACTGACACCGTAGGAGTGCTTTGTGTGTGCCAAACGTCACAACGTAACTGGGTGACTATAAAGGTACTCTACAGGTATCTCCGAGGGTGTCTATTGAGTTGACATGGATCGAGACTGGGATTTGTCACTCCGTGTGACGGAGAGGTATCTCCGGGCCCACTCGGTAATACGTCATCTCAATGAGCTCAAAGTGACTAAGTAGTTAGTCACGGGATTATGTATTACGGTAACGAGTAAAGAGACTTGCCGGTAACGAGATTGAACTAGGTATAGAGATACCGACGATCGAATCTCGGGCAAGTAACATACCGACGAGACAAAGGGAACTGTATACGGGATTGCCTGAATCCTTGACATCGTGGTTCATCCGATGAGATCATCGAGAAACATGTGGGAACCAATATGGGTATCCAGATCCCGCTATTGGTTATTGACCTGGGAGTGTCTCGGTCATGTCTACATGGTTTCCGAACCCGCAGGGTCTACACACTTAAGGTTCGGTGACGCTAGGGTTGTTAGTGAGAAAAGTGCATGGTTACCGAAGGTTGTTCGGAGTCCCGGATGAGATCCCGGACATGACGAGGGTCTCCGGAATGGTCCGGAGACGAAGATTGATATATAGGATGAAAGGTTTCGGAGTCCGGAAGTGTTCCGGGGAGCATCGGGAAATCGGCGGAGTACCGGAAAGGGGTTTCGGGGGTTCCGGAAGCAGTTCTGGGCCTAATGGGCCACAAAGGGGAACACCACAGCCCTCAGGGGGCTGTGCGCCCCCCCTGGGCCCTCTCCTTGTGCGCCAAGGGGGGTGGACCCCTCTAGGGTGGCCGCACCCCCTTAGCCTTGGGGGGCAAGGCACCTAGGGGGGGAAACCCTAGGGCCTGCCTTGGCCGCCGCCCCTCCCCTTGCCCTGGCCGCCGGCCCCCTAGGGGAAACCCTAGGGCGCCCCCCTCTCCTCCTTCCCCCTATATATAGAGAGGTAGAGGGAGGGCAGCCAACACAAGTCTTTGCCTCGGTGCTGCCCTCACTCTCCCATAACATCTTCTTCTCCCGCGGTGCTTAGGCGAAGCCCTGCTGGAAATCTTCTACACCATCACCACCACGCCGTCGTGCTGCCGGTTCTCCATCAACCTCTCCTCCACCCCTTGCTGGATCAAGAAGGAGGAGACGTCCCCGAGCCGTACGTGTGAAGAACGCGGAGGCACCGTTGCTTCGGTGCTTGGATCTTCAGCGATCTGAATCGCGGCGAGTACGACTCCATCAACCGCGTTCTTAACGCTTCCGCTTAGCGATCTACAAGGGTATGTGGATCCTACTCTCCTCTCGTAGTAGCATCTCCTAGATTGATCTTGGTGGACGTAGAGAAAAATTTTTGTTTTCCATGCAACGTTCCCCAGCAGTGGCATCATGAGCTAGGATCTTGCGTAGATGCTTTCTCGAGTAGAACACAAAAGGGTTTGTGGGGTTGATGTTTAAATTGCTGCCCTCCTTAGTCTTTCTTGATTCAGCGGTATTATGGGATGAAGCGGCCCGGACCAACTTTACATGTCCACGTACATGAGACCGGTTCCATCGACAGACATGTGACTTTTGTTGCATAAGATGGCTGGCGGGTGTCTGTCTCTCCTATCTTAGTTGAATCGGAATAGAACAAGGCGGTCCTTGTAGAAGGTTAAATAGCAACTTAAATATCACCGTTGTGGTTTTGCGTAGGTAAGAAGCGTTCCTGCTAGATACCCATAGCAGCCACGTAAAACATGCAACAACAAATTAGAGGACGTCTAACTTGTTTTTGCAGGGTATGTATGTGATATGATATGGCCAATGACATGATGAGATATATTTGATGTATGAGATGATCATGTTGTAATAGTTAACATCGACTTGCATGTCGATGCATACGGCAACCGGCAGGAGCCATAGGGTTGTCTTTAATTTTTGTATGACCTGCGTGTCAATCATTAAGCGCTTTGTAATGCTTTACTTTATCGCTAAACGGTAGCAATAGTAGTAAGAGCATGGTGGGCGCCGACAACCCCGATGGCGACACGATGATGGAGATCATGATGATGGAGATCATGGTGTGGCGCCGGTGACGATGGAGATCATGCCGGTGCTTTGGAGATGGAGATCAAAAGCACGAGTTGATGGCCATATCATGTCACTTATGATTTGCATGGGATGTTAATCCTTTTATGCATCTTATTTTGCTTAGGACGACGGTAGCATTATAAGATGATCCTTCACTAAAATTTCAAGATAAAATTGTGTTCCCCCCGAGTGTGCGCCGTTGCGAAGGTTCGTCGTTTCGAAGCACCACGTGATGATCGGGTGTGATAGACTCTACGTTCGCATACAACGGGTGCAAGCCAGTTTTGCACATGCAGAACACTCGGGTTAGACTTGACGAGCCTAGCATGTACAGACATGGCCTCGGAACACGGAGGACCGAAAGGTCGAGCATGAGTCATATAGTGGATATGATCAACATGTTGATGTTCACCATTGACACCACCTCATCTCACGTGATGATCGGACTTGGGTTGGTGAATTTGGATCATGTCACGCTCGAATGACCGGAGGGATGTCAATTTGAGTGGGAGTTATAATTAATTTGATTAGGTAATAACTCACTTATCATGAACAATAGTCTAAAATGTCTTTGCAAATTTTGTTGTAGATGGCTCGCGCAGTAGCTCCCCTGAATTTTAATGCGTTCCTAGAGAAAGCTAAACTGAAAGATGACGGGAGCAACTTTGTGGACTGGCTCCGCAATCTGAGGATCATCCTCACAGCTGCCCAAAAGGTTTATGTCCTAAATGCACCGCTAGGTGACCCCCCCGCTCCTGGAGCCTCTGCGGACGTTATGAACGTCTGGCAGACGCGTTCGGATGACTATTCGATAGTGCAGTGTGCCATGTTGTACGGCTTGGAAGGAGGACTCCAAAGGCGTTTTGAACGTCATGGTGCATATGAGATGTACACGGAGTTGAAGTTCATCTTTGAAAAGAATGCTAAGATCGAGAGGTATGAGACCACCGATAAATTCTTTGCTTGCAAGATGGAGGAGAATTCGTCTGTCAGTGAGCACTTACTGAAGATGTCTGGGTACTATACCCGCATAGCTGATCTGGGACTTGTGTTCCCGGATGAGGCTATCATTGACAGAATTCTCCAGTCACTCCCTCCAAGCTACAAGAGCTTCGTGCAGCAGTACAACATGCAAGGGATGAATAAAACCATCGCCGAGCTGTTTTCAATGCTGAAAGTCGCTGAGGCAGACATCCAGAAGGAGTATCAAGTGTTGATGGTCAATAAAACCACCAGTTTCAAGAAGAATGGCAAGGGCAAGAAGGGTAACTCTAAGAAGGGTGGCAAAGCAGTTGCTAATCCAGTGAAGAAACCCAAGGCTGGGCCCAAGCCTGAGACTGAGTGTTTCTATTGCAAGGGGAACGACCACTGGAAGCGGAACTGCCCCAAGTATCTGGCGGACAAGAAGGGGGCCAACAACAACAAAGGTATATGTGATATACATGTTATTGATGTGTTCCTTACCAACTCTCGTTGTAGTGCCTGGGTATTTGATACCGGTTCGGTTGCTCACATTTGCAACTCTAAACAGGAACTGCGGAATAAACGGAGGCTGGCGAAGGACGAAGTGACGATGCGCGTGGGAAATGGTTCCAAGGTTGATGTGATCGCCGTCGGCACGCTCGCTCTTCGATTACCATCGGGATTAGTTATGAACCTGAATAATTGTTATTTAGTGCCTGCGTTAAGCATGAACATTATATCTGGATCTTGTTTATTGCGAGACGGTTACTCATTTAAGTCAGAGAATAATGGTTGTTCTATTTATATGAGTAATATCTTTTATGGTCATGCACCCGAAGTTAGGGGTTTATTCTTATTGAATCTCGATAGTGATAATACACATGTTCATAACATTGATGCCAAAAGATGTAGAGTAGATAATGATAATACCACTTTCTTGTGGCACTGCCGTCTGGGTCATATCGGCGTAAAACACATGAGGAAGCTCCATGCTGATGGACTTTTGGAGTCTCTTGATTTTGAATCACTTGACACGTGCGAGCCGTGCCTCATGGGCAAGATGACAAGGACCCCGTTTTCAGGGACAATGGAACGGGCAAGTGACTTATTGGAAATCATACATACTGATGTGTGCGGTCCGATGAGTGTAACGGCGCGCGGTGGATATCGTTATTTTCTCACCTTCACTGACGACTTAAGTAGATATGGGTATATTTACTTGATGAAGCATAAGTCTGAAACTTTTGAAAAGTTCAAGCAATTTCAGAGTGAAGTAGAAAATCATCGTAACAAGAAAATCAAGTTCCTACGATCTGATCGAGGGGGAGAATATCTGAGTTATGAGTTTGGTGATCACTTAAGAAAATGTGGAATTGTTTCACAGTTGACGCCACCTGGAACACCACAGCGTAATGGTGTGTCCGAACGTCGTAATCGAACCCTATTAGATATGGTGCGTTCTATGATGTCTCTTGCCGATTTGCCACTATCGTTTTGGGGATATGCGTTAGAGAGAGCTGCATTCACTTTAAATAGGGCTCCATCTAAGTCCGTTGAGACAACACCGTATGAACTATGGTTTAGTAAGAAACCGAAGTTGTCTTTTCTCAAGGTTTGGGGTTGCGATGCTTATGTCAAAAGGCTTCAGCCAGAAAAGCTCGAACCCAAAGCGGACAAATGTGTCTTCATAGGATACCCAAAAGAAACTATTGGGTACACCTTCTATCTCAGATCCGAGGGCAAAGTGTTTGTCGCTAAGAACGGGTCCTTTCTCGAGAAGGAGTTTCTCTCGAAAGAATTGAGTGGGAGGAAGGTAGAACTTGATGAGGTTATCGAACCTCTGCTTCAACCAGAGAGTAGCGCAGCACAGAAAGATGTTTTTGTGGAGCCTGCAGAGGTTGAAGAGGAAGCCGATGATGATGATCAAGAAGCTTCTGATCAAGTTACTACCAAACCTCGTAGGTCGACAAGGGTACGCACTGCACCTGAGTGGTATGGTAACCCTGTCTTGGAGGTCATGTTGTTAGACAACGGTGAACCTACGAGCTATGGAGAAGCGATGGTGGGCCCGGATTCCGACAAATGGTTAGAGGCCATGAAATCCGAGATGGGATCCATGTATGAAAACAAAGTATGGACTTTGGAAGTATTACCTGAAGGGCGGAAGGCCATTCAGAATAAATGGATTTTTAAGAGGAAGACGGACGCTGACGGTAATGTCACCGTGTATAAAGCTCGACTTGTGGCAAAGGGTTTTTCACAAGTTCAAGGAATTGACTACGATGAGACTTTCTCACCCGTAGCGATGCTTAAATCCGTCCGAATCATGTTAGCAATAGCTGCATATTTCGATTATGAAATTTGGCAGATGGATGTCAAAACAGCATTCCTTAACGGTTTTCTTAAGGAAGAGTTGTATATGATGCAACCGGAAGGTTTTGTCGATCCAGAGAATGCTGACAAAGTATGCAAGCTCCAGCGTTCCATTTATGGGCTGGTGCAAGCATCTCGGAGTTGGAATCTTCGCTTTGATGAGGTGATCAAAGCGTTTGGGTTTGTACAAGTTTACGGAGAAGCTTGTATTTACAAGAAAGTGAGTGGGAGCTCTATAGCGTTTCTAATATTATATGTGGATGACATATTGCTGATTGGAAACAATATAGAATTTTTGGATAGCGTGAAGGGGTATTTGAATAAGAGTTTTTCGATGAAGGATCTCGGTGAAGCTGCTTTCATATTAGGCATCAAGATCTATAGAGATAGATCAAGACGCTTAATAGGACTTTCACAAAGTACATACCTTGATAAAGTTTTGAAGAAGTTCAAAATGGATCAATCCAAGAAGGGGTTCTTGCCGGTATTGCAAGGTACAAAGTTGAGTAAGACTCAATGCCCAGTGACTGCGGATGATAGAGAAAAGATGAGTGTCGTCCCCTATGCTTCAGCCATAGGCTCTATCATGTATGCAATGCTGTGCACAAGACCAGATGTCAGCCTTGCCATAAGTATGGCCGGAAGGTTTCAAAGTAATCCTGGTATGGATCACTGGACAGCGGTCAAGAATATCCTAAAGTACCTGAAAAGGACTAAGGAGATGTTTCTCGTTTATGGAGGTGATCAAGAGCTCGTCGTAAAGGGTTACGTCGATGCAAGCTTTGACACTGATCCGGATGACTCTAAGTCTCAAACCGGATACGTATATATTCTCAACGGGGGAGCGGTAAGCTGGTGCAGTTCCAAGCAGAGCGTGGTAGCTGATTCTACATGTGAAGCGGAGTATATAGCTGCCTCGGAGGCGGCAAAGGAAGGTGTCTGGATGAAGGAGTTCATGACAGATCTTGGAGTTGTGCCTAGTGCACTGAACCCAATGACTCTGTTCTGTGGCAACACTGGTGCCATTGCTCTAGCCAAGGAACCAAGGTTTCACAAGAGGACCAGACACATAAAGCGACGCTACAATTCCATCCGCGATTCAGTCAAGGAGGAGGACATAAACATTTGCAAAGTACACACGGATTTGAATGTTGCAGATCCGTTGACTAAGCCTCTTCCACGGGCTAAGCATGATCAACACCAAGACTCTATGGGTGTTAGATTCATTACCTTGTAATGCTAGATTATTGACTCTAGTGCAAGTGGGAGACTGTTGGAAATATGCCCTAGAGGCAATAATAAAAGATTTATTATTATATTTCCTTGTTCATGATAATCGTTTATTATCCATGCTATAACTGTATTGATTGGAAACTCAAATACATGTGTGGATGAATAGACAGACTTTGTGTCCCTAGTGAGCCTCTACAGGACTAGCTCGTTGATCAAAGATGACCGCGGTTTCCAGGTCATAGACATGAGTTGTCATTTGATAACGGGATCACATCATTAGGAGAATGATGTGATGGACGAGACCCAAACGTTAAACATAGCTTTTGATCGTGTCAGTTATCGCTATAGTTTTCTGCATGTCAAGTATAAGTTCCTATGACCATGAGATCATGTAACTCACTGACACCGTAGGAGTGCTTTGTGTGTGCCAAACGTCACAACGTAACTGGGTGACTATAAAGGTACTCTACAGGTATCTCCGAGGGTGTCTATTGAGTTGACATGGATCGAGACTGGGATTTGTCACTCCGTGTGACGGAGAGGTATCTCCGGGCCCACTCGGTAATACGTCATCTCAATGAGCTCAAAGTGACTAAGTAGTTAGTCACGGGATTATGTATTACGGTAACGAGTAAAGAGACTTGCCGGTAACGAGATTGAACTAGGTATAGAGATACCGACGATCGAATCTCGGGCAAGTAACATACCGACGAGACAAAGGGAACTGTATACGGGATTGCCTGAATCCTTGACATCGTGGTTCATCCGATGAGATCATCGAGAAACATGTGGGAACCAATATGGGTATCCAGATCCCGCTATTGGTTATTGACCTGGGAGTGTCTCGGTCATGTCTACATGGTTTCCGAACCCGCAGGGTCTACACACTTAAGGTTCGGTGACGCTAGGGTTGTTAGTGAGAAAAGTGCATGGTTACCGAAGGTTGTTCGGAGTCCCGGATGAGATCCCGGACATGACGAGGGTCTCCGGAATGGTCCGGAGACGAAGATTGATATATAGGATGAAAGGTTTCGGAGTCCGGAAGTGTTCCGGGGAGCATCGGGAAATCGGCGGAGTACCGGAAAGGGGTTTCGGGGGTTCCGGAAGCAGTTCTGGGCCTAATGGGCCACAAAGGGGAACACCACAGCCCTCAGGGGGCTGTGCGCCCCCCCCTGGGCCCTCTCCTTGTGCGCCAAGGGGGGTGGACCCCTCTAGGGTGGCCGCACCCCCTTAGCCTTGGGGGGCAAGGCACCTAGGGGGGGAAACCCTAGGGCCTGCCTTGGCCGCCGCCCCTCCCCTTGCCCTGGCCGCCGTCCCCCTAGGGGAAACCCTAGGGCGCCCCCCTCTCCTCCTTCCCCCTATATATAGAGAGGTAGAGGGAGGGCAGCCAACACAAGTCTTTGCCTCGGTGCTGCCCTCCCTCTCCCATAACATCTTCTTCTCCCGCGGTGCTTAGGCGAAGCCCTGCTGGAAATCTTCTACACCATCACCACCACGCCGTCGTGCTGCCGGTTCTCCATCAACCTCTCCTCCACCCCTTGCTGGATCAAGAAGGAGGAGACGTCCCCGAGCCGTACGTGTGAAGAACGCGGAGGCACCGTTGCTTCGGTGCTTGGATCTTCAGCGATCTGAATCGCGGCGAGTACGACTCCATCAACCGCGTTCTTAACGCTTCCGCTTAGCGATCTACAAGGGTATGTGGATCCTACTCTCCTCTCGTAGTAGCATCTCCTAGATTGATCTTGGTGGACGTAGAGAAAAATTTTTGTTTTCCATGCAACGTTCCCCAGCACTTAGTAGGCCCATAACTTAGCCTCCCACCAAGGTGGGTCCCAACCATCAGGGGGAGTATTCATTTTTTTTGTGCGTAATAAGGAGGCACTTCCGGTGGGTCCAAGCTGACAGAGGGGGGGGGGGACGTTTTTTCGCGAAATATGGTGGCCCGTCTGGTGGGTCCCAACAGTCAGGGGGAAACCATTTTTTCGCCAAATCCGGTGGCCCGTCCGGTGGGTCCCTACTCTTAGGTGGAGGAATAATTATTTTCCGCGTAATAAGGAGGCACTTCCTTGCGGCTGCCGTGGACCCAGCTATCAGCCTCTCCACGTACAGTACTCTTCCAACGGAAGTCGTTCCTAGACCACGTTGACCACATCGCGCCGAGAGCACCAGGGCGGTGGACGACGGTGAGGCCTAGGAAGGGGATGACGCGGAGCCGGGGAAGACGCGGCAGTGGAAGCCTGCACTGAGAGGAGTACGAGGGTTCACTGGTTCGGCTGCGGTGTGAGGCTGCCATCGCCGCAGGGCCTGGCCAGCGGTGGGAATAGTAGGGGGCGGCGAGGCCTCCGCGGCATCACAGCCGGCCACGGGAGGCAGGAGCACGAGGCACGACCGGCGTTGGTTTGGGCGGCTGGAGCAAGAAGACCACAGGTTGAAGAAGCACTACGGCCGTTGGATGGACATCGTATGGTCAATGGAGCTAGTATCATGCATATTGACTAAGTTGACAAAGCCCTCCGTCTCCGTCAACTTAGTAGGCCCACAAGTCAGCCTCCCACTATACTGGGCCCAGCTAGCAGGGGGAGTATTCAATTTTTTGTGCGTAATAAGGAGGCACTTCCGGTGGGTCCAAGCTGACAGCGGGGGGCACATTTTTTTCGCGAAATACGGTGGCCCGTCCGGTGGGTCCCAGCAGTCAGGGGGGAAATGTTTTTTTCGCCGAATACGGTGGCCCGTCCGGTGGGTCCCCGCTGTCAGGTGGAGGAATAATTATTTTCTGCGTAATAAGGAGGCACTTCCTTGCAGCTGCCGTGGACCCAGCTGTCAGCCTCTCCACGTACAGTACTCTTCCGATGGAAGTCGGACGTTGACCAGATTGACCACGCCGCGCCAAGAGCACCAGGGCGGTGGACGACGGCGAGGCCTAGGAAGGGAATGACATGGAGGCAGGGAAGACTCGGCAGTTGTTTCCCACGTAGAGGGGAGTATGACTGTACGAGGGTATACTGGTTCGTCTGCCGTCGCCGGAGAATAACAGCATGTGTGGGTGAGTAGAGGGATGGCTAGGCCAGCGATGGGAGTACGATGGGGCGGTGAGGCCTGCGCGGCAGCACAGCCGGCCGCTGGGAGGAGGGAGCAGGTAGTCCCGCCGGCGCTTGTTTGAGCGGCTGGAGCAGGAAGAGCAGAGATTGAAGAAGCACATCGGCCATTGGATGGACATCCAACAGTCACTGCTTGTGCGTTAACCTATTTTTTGAGGAAGGCCTCAAATCTGTGGAAAACATCATACACCCCATCTACCATTATTTCTAATAATTTACATCCCATTTGCTAATTCTTAAGGTTTTTTTTGGAGCCCATATTCTTTTTGTTAGCATTACAACCCATATTGTGGCCATGGTTAAAAAATTATACGAAATTTTGCATATTTCGGTGCGGACTGAATTGTTTTTAATCCCGAAATTTTGAGTCACATTCAAACTGATTTTAAAAATAAATGCATATCAATATAAAATCCAACAAATTGTCCACGCATAAAAATCAATGCAATTTAAAATCTCGAAATGAAAAAAGGTATTTGAAACTAATTGCCGGTTTGATTTGTTTTAAAAATCATTACTGATAGGCCATTTTCTCGGCCAGCCGAATGAAGCTCTCCTCGTCTTGAAAGATTTGCAGCCCAACAAGCCTGACAAAGCAACTTATTTGGCAAATCACAAAAAACTGGGATGTGGCTGTGGACCCAGCCTTCAGCCTCTCCACGTACAGTACTCTTCCGATGGAAGTCAGTCATTGACCAGATTGACCACGCCGTGCCGAGAGCTCCAAGACGGTGGACGACGGCGATGCCTAGGAAGGGGGCAACGCGGAGCCGGGGAAGACGCGGCAGTGGATGCCCACGCGGAGAGGAGTACGAGGGTTCACTGGTTCGGCTGCGGTGTGAGGCTGCCGTCGCCGCAGAATAAGGCTAGCTGTGGGAGTAGCAGGGGCGATGAGGCCTCAATGGCAACACAGCCGGCCACTGGAGGCAGGAGCAGGCGGTCTCGCCGGCACTGGTTTGGGCGGCTGGTACAAGAAGAGCAGCGATTGAAGAAGCAGCAGGACTGTTCGATTCAAATCCAACGGTTACTGCTGCTAGAATCGTTTGTTGACTAAGTTGACAAGCCCTGCGTACGCGTCAACTTAGTAGGCCCACATGTCCGCCTCCCAACAGGTGCGCCCCAGATGTCAGTGGGAGGAATCATTTTTTCGCGTAATAAGGAGGTAGTTGATTGCGTGCGGCCAGGTCAGCGGAGGGAGTAGGGTGGGTCGGGGAACCCGGCGTGACATCACAGCGGGCCACAAGAGGAGGGAGCAAGCAGTCCCGCCGGCACTAGTTTAGGGGGCTGGAGCAGGAAAATCAGAGATTGAAGAAGCACGTCGGCAGTTGGATGGACATCTAACAGTCACTGCTGCTAGAATCGTGTGTTGACTGACAAAGCCTTGCGTAAACAAGTCAGCCTCGAAATTTGTGGCGTGTAGAGCCCATTTGCTATTAGTTATATATTTTTTTACTCATTTTCTAACTCATATGGAATTTATTGTATCCCGTTTTCCATTTTTAGAATTGCTGCCCATTTTCTAGTCAGTACCAGGGTTAAAAAACTAAATATGTGGGAAATTATGAAAATGCGCAAAATTTTGTTGGGGAACAAAATATTCTTAATCCAAAAATTAGTAGCCATACTAAAACGAATTTAAAAATAAATTAGTACTATGTCATGTTAAATCCAATGAAATCATATTAGTGAAGAACAAAAATAAAAAAAGAAACTAATATCCCATTTGCTATATTTTTTGGAATTTTCAACCCCTTTTGATACTAATTTTAACACACGCTGACCATACTCTTTGGCCAGGCCGGTATGCATCCCTCCTCGTCTTGAAAGATTTGCAGCCCAGTAAGTCGGAGAAAACAAATAGGCCTAGCTTGGGTATTCTTCAAAAAGAAATACTGGGCTACCTATTTTCCCAAAGAAAAAACTGCTGGGCTGGTCATATTGTTAGACGGGCCACAGAGACCGCACAACCCTGTTTATAGCTTGCTCCTCCGAATTACTTATTTATGTTTAGGGGAGCATGAGCATGTACCTGGGCCGGATTCATGTGAGAGCCTCCCTTGCAGTTAATTATGGGCTTCTCTATTGGGCCTTCATCAGTGGGCTGCATGTTATCAACAAGTGGAAAATGTGTTCCGTACGAAAAATAGTATGCGCTACGTACGGTACGGGGCACTAAAGGATTGAATCGTGCAACGACTTCAAAAACATTGTGTTTGTCGTTCTAAAAACACATTTATTCAACCAACAGACGAAATATACTACTGATTGTACATTGAAAACAGTAGCAGCAGCAACCAGGGCTGGGGGTGCAACAGAAGCAGTAAGCAGGCCAGAAGAGTGAAGACACAGCTCTCTCTCTTCCAAACCAAACATCAACCATCATTACAAAAGGGCTACCAAAAAAAGTGTATGCATCAAACTAATTAAAGATCGTACTACACAAGTGTACGCATCTAACTAACTGGCTCAGTTAGACGTTACTATTTATTAAGATGTGGAGATTGGCTGACGGCTTGAACCAGATGGGTGCCTGATGGGGGAAACTCCAGCCAGCAGGTCAAAGTCTGATACTTGCGACCCTCTCTTCTACTTTGGGCTGCAGAGCGTGGCGGCACATACCAGGTTATGGTGCATGTAGAGACGCATGGTACGCTGTGTACACATAGTTTTGCCTGATGAATGAAACGGCGCTGCCATCATGATCCTTGCCGTCGGTTATCTCCTGGTTAATCGGATAATTTAGTCCGATAAACAGATAGCGTGTACCAAGGCTACTTACCAACCTCGAGTCAAAAATTCCTGAAGGCCCAGAGAAGCTGGGATCCTGCTCAAAGACCTTGCAGTGACTGTGATTGTATTCCGGGAAACAACACGTCTGGTATGTGCCGTCGTCTGATCCATCCAGGAACCACATGCAACTGCCATGCCGCTTTTCTTTGAAAAGTTCTGGGATTAGGAAGGGTAGGGACACCAGGCAGCCTACAACATCATATCAAGTTGGAGTCAAATAACCCTAAAAGAAGTTGGAGTCAAATAAAAAAGGGCTCTTGATGTAATCAATCTTAAGAACAGCATGTTATGAGCATGAATATTTTTTCAGTAAATGTTGACAGTAATATAACTATATAAGCAAGCCATCATGATATCATAGGAAAGTAACATACTGCTGTAACAATCGTTTGTAGTGATGACTAGGGTAGGCCAGCAATACGTCCAGACATAGAAGAAGTCGACATCGTAAATGAAGCCCTTATGTTCAATGGCATCAGAGAACCATGGAGGATTACGATCCTGCGATGGACGTGCAGATTTATCCACTTACCGCAGTGACCTGTCAGATAGGCGAGACCGCAGTTGAAGAGCGCAATTAGCCTGAAGTCTTTATAATTCACAGATCACTACTGGCCCTTGGCGAAGAACATCAAGTACGAGACGTGCTACATGTTCACCGTGCCGGAGTCGCTGGAGGATCAGCGCCGCCTGCTAGTCTCGGAGGAGGACGGCAGCGTCTTTCTCTTGATCGTGGGCACCGGCGAGGCCCGCGCAGGCCGCCGCCACATCTCTGTAGTGTGCGTCAGGGGTGACGCCACTAACGCTGACACTGACACGAGGGCGATGTACGGGTGCGTGCTCACTATTACTACCCCTCGGAGGTACGTGGGCGGCGACACTGGCTACGTCAAGCTGACTTGGACTTTGACGAGCTGGGACCTTCCCGCCGATGTGGGCATGGAAGACACACGGTATTATTTGACCTCCAACAATGTGCACGGGGACTCCAAGAAGGTTCACCTAGACATCTGCATTATCAAGTTAAATATTGATGATTAGTCTTCGCTCAATGTAATCCGCCGTCTAAGCATGTGGAGACTTCCATGCATGATCTTACTCTATTGGAGTATCGCGCATGAATAAAAGTGTATCCATTTATGGTTTAGTCTAGAATCTTCCATGTATGAATTTTTACTACATTACTAGTGAAAGACTTATGATCAACCATTTCTTACATATACTTTGCCCCCCTTCAAGTCATCTTGATTTAATCCCTCCATCTAGGTGTATAAGGGCATGGTTAATATTTAAATAGTATATCCAACTGTTGACTATAAGAAAGTGCCATGTCATCTATAGCCAACATGTATAACAATGGATACTCAAAAACTAATTCTTGAAGATCATTTCCTGCAAAGCACAATAAGAGTTATTTCTTCTCAAGTTTTGGATGCAGGTTGAACAGTTGAACGCTTTTGTTTGCAAAATATACCTTTTTTATCTATTTCACCCGGATGTTTGTGAGCTCTAGAGATGAAATAATATCCGAACAAACCTATCGATACCCGTTACACATGAGATGACCCCCACATCCTTTGTCAAAATAAACAACTCCCCGATCAATGCATTTCACTCTTCCATGCAACGCATGGGCACCTTACTATAGATTAGTACGACAAAAAATTGAAGTAACATTATATATAGTACGATAAATGATGATGCATGTCACCTAAAATTATATCATTGAAAACTATGTTCAAATACAAATCCAACAATATTGTTTTTGTTGACATGCACTAACATTTTGTCAGTTAAATCTCCAGTCAAATTCAACGGGGGATAAACCACGACCGATGTAGTAGTACTAGTGTAGAGGGCGGCGCTGCATGGGAGTCTCACCCCGCTCGTGGCGCGGCAGTAAAGCCGTCATATCACAAAACCCAACCACTCCCAGTAATAAGTGGCTTGGTAAAATAAATGGACAAGCAACCATCACATCCCTCCGTCTTTTTTGCATTTCATCTCTCTGCATTTACTTTCTCCGGTTCATCTCGCACACTCAATCCCTAGCTACTACTCCTAGTATCCCTAGCTACTACTCCTAGGGCCAGTTCTTTTGGCGGCTTCCCCAGCTTTTCCCATAAGACTAGTCACAGTGGAGAGTAACATTAAGGCGCCTCACTCATTTATTTGGGCTTCTAAACTTGTACTACTAGTAGTACCTCCGTCCTGATTTATTCCTCACCATTGTAATTTGTGCTAAATTTTGACCAAAGATTTAACTCATAAAATGTTAGTGCATGTGGGAATTCCAAGTTGTACTACTAGTAGTACGCAAGTTGGAATTCCAATCGCACGGCACAACTTGTTAGGCAAAAAATTCGATACAGGGTGTAGGAAGCGGTTTGGGAATTTGCATGCCTTTTCGACCAGTGAGATACTCCGTACAAAGTACGACGGAGAAATGACCAGAGAGAAGGAAGCTAAAAGTAAACAATCAAACGAGCATTTTTGCATTTGTTTTGCATTGAATCGTTTCACAAGCTTGACTAGTGCTGTTTTTCTACTTTTACAAAAACCGCATCATAGTGTTAAAACGTGCATTTGCACGTACATAAGTAATAGTACTCCCTCCGTCTAGGTATATAAGTCTTCCCTCTTTCTTGGTCACGGTGCACAACCAAAGATGACTTATTGACCTGGACGAAGGGAGTAGCACAATCTGCAAGCATATATAGAGAGAGACGTGTAGTGCGATAGTTGATATGTCCAAAACGTATCTATAATTTCTGCTTGCTCCATGCCACTTTTGGGTGATATTGCTATGATATTCATACACTTCCATACACTTTTGATCATATTTGGACTAACCTACTAATCCAGTGCACCCCAGTGCCAGTTTCTGTTTTCGGCTGTTTTTGTATTTCAGGGTTTCACATTACGAGAACTGTCAGGAAAAATCCAGAAAAATTATATAAAAAATCAGCGTTCCAGAACCTACCTTGCGCCCGAAGTACAGGCGGGGGGGCACC